>JACEFZ010000446.1:0-49704 GCA_014155875.1 Cepaea nemoralis
CACCAACGGTCCCCACGAATATCACACAAAACGCTCCCCACTGCCCAAAGTGAAAAGTGGAAAAGACAGGAGTCTCGACAGATAACAGCCCGCTCAGATACACTGTGCATAATGCCGCCACCAGATTGTCAACACACCAGTCCCCCACGAAACACCCAGTTCATCTCTGATGGAATCGGCAGTCATTTTCCTATCTGAATGTTTCCTAGATGTTCACCCACACAGTCCACGAAAATACAGTTCATCTGTACAGGTATGGTGTCCGCCTCGAGTGCTGGAGGTCCCGGGTTCAGGCCCCGGTGAGGACCGGGATTTATTATAAAAATTCACCTGGACTTTCAGTAACAAAATTTCCCCTGGTCTCTGGGTAGTGAGATCGGACGCCCGTGTGTATTGTTGCGCATGTAAAAAATCCCTTGGCAGTTGGAAATCGAAAAAGAGTAGCCTAACGGCGCTGCCCGGACACAATTTCGAGTTAAAAATATACCCAAAGTATTTCAGGATCCTCGCCGATGCAACGGAGTTCGTGCATTAAGCTGAGTTTCTCCAGACTCAGGTTTGAGTTAGGAGGAAAACGGAGCACTTATGGGTTAAACCGTGTCCGTGATGTTGATCCAACGACTAAACTAAACAGTTCATCGCTGATGGCAATGGTAGTCAACCAGAAGAAGCCCAGCAGCCACACATTTCTGCAATAAGGCAGAACCGGTCAACTCTGGGACATAGCCACCTGCCAACACTCTGAACATGCAGTCACGTTCCAAAAAAACCTCAGGCAGATTCAAAAGCATTTCACACGAAACTCACAGCTCACAGTGTCGCGCCACGCACTCACTCAGTAGCAGGGCGACGGAACCATCAAGCCTCCTTAGTCGCCTCTTACGACATGCGTGGTATTCTACAGTGTTGCTATTCTTTGCTTCCCTTATGGGCCCGGCAACATACGGGAGAAATATGTCATTATGGAATAATATAATTCCAGTAATAGTTATTGAATTAGTTAGTATTATAATTAACCTTTAGTTATGTTATTATTATAATTAATTTTGGGTATATTGCAAAATTAATACAATCAGGTAACTGGGTATGTATACTAAGTTTAATTGTTGGAGTTGATGCATGATAACAATGATTAACATCTAACAGTTAGGTTGTTGTATTACAACATAACATCAAGCTTTCCAGTTACTAACCAATGGGGACGCAGGGGTGTTTCAAAGGCAGCAGGCAAGGATTATATACTGGCCAAGACCTATTGACGCGTCGAGCGTCCTGGGCAACATCCTTTCGGGGTCCTGGCTAAAGTCAGTAGGATCGCGGATTTCTCCGAAGTCGGAGAGTGTCTGCCTGTACTGCGAGGAACCACCAGTCTGCACACCAATAAGCCAGACATGGGACAACGGATACTCACGCAAAACTCAGGTCCTGTATGACATCACACTAATGTTGGACACCAGGATGCCTTCATCCGACATGCAGGACTTCGCGTTGGAGCTCAAGCCTACGAACACAAGCAAGCAACTAACCAATGTTTTGTTTGGTGTGTTATCTTTTGGTGTACTATATTTTGAATAACGAAGACACAAACAATAGATTGCACGATTTATTGCCTGGCATATTTCGCTGCATCTCGTCAGGTACATACTGCAGAAATCACACAACTTACGTGAATTAACTAGATAAATCCTTCAAGTTGAAATATACACATATTCGCACAGTAATGTCACTTATCTACCACGGTAATTTTAAGCTGACTAACATGTCTTTCTGTTTGCACAATTCTGGCTTACGTTGATAGATCATAATTGCTTCTGCAAATTTTAACAAGCGAGTATTTTGTGTGTTAAACAACACGCGAAAGGCAGTGTTTCTGTCCACCACATGGCCACTGGCGACGATGTGCCTACCAATTGAAGACGCCGGGAGCTTCCGGTGTGTCGTCCCCACGAGGCTAGCATCTCCTGTGTGTTGTATCTTGTTGACCCATTGAGGTATGTGTTCTAACACCCGTTTGTTAAGCTGTCTCTCAGTTCTACCAATGTAAACGGCCTGGCATCTACATGTGAATTGGTATATACAATTGTTTGTGGCGTACAGAGGAACAGGCTCTTTGACTGCTGGTGTAGGAATCGGTATGGTTTTAAATCTAATGACTGGAGTTGCCGCACAGAATGTTCGGCCTACAGCTGTAGTAAGCCGGTCTTGTAGACGTTGCATTACGTCATCCCCTCGAAAGGTTAGCTGGATGAATACCTTGAGTTTAGGGACTGTAGTTACGTCTGCTTTGGGTTTGGGCTGTTGGCAGTGACGCTTTATAAATCCTGTGGAGTACCCATTCAGGTTTAAGACATTCTTCAGAGTTTCAAATTCCTCTGTCAGTGTGTCCTGGGTGCATATCTTTCTAGCACGGTCAAACAAGGTCCGTACTAAGCCCCGTTTGTACTGGACAGGTGTGAAGCTCTGAAAATTTAGGTATTGGCCAGTCCATGTTCCTTTGCGATACACCGATCTTTGAATTGTGCCGTCTGCTCTACGTCTCATTAGAATATCGAGGAACGGCAACGCTTCGTTGTGTTCGTGTTCCATAGATAGAGACTATATACTATATATATTATATATATAGTACTATATTTTATGGTTATTTAATATTTCCTTTTTCTTTCTTTCTTGGTTCAAGCTAGGTTTGTGGCATGCAGAATTTATTTGAGTTAACATCAGAGAAAAACTACGAGAAATTACAGTCAAAGAGAAATTTACAGATGAAATAAAATGTAAACTTGAAACTCTGCAATCCCCTTTGGAGGAAAGCGTTGACCAAACTTGGTTGAACATCAAGAATACAATTCAATCTACCGCAGAAGAATGTCTCGGTGTGTTAACTATGCATAGAAAAAATAGATGGTTCAATCAAAAATGTGAAGAAGCAGTCATTAGGAAAAAGAATGCCAGACATTTATGGTTACATAACATCAACAACATCCAAAGGGAAGAGCAATATAGAAATGAATGTAAAAAGGCTACAAAAATAGTTCGACAGCAGAAGCGAGAATATATGAGTAATATAATCAAAGATATGGAAACTAATCACCAGAAAAACGAATCCAGAAAGTTTTTTTAATGAACTGAAGTCAATGAAACGAGGGCACCAACACAAAATATTTGGTTTAAAAGACAAAACTGGGAATATGATAAATACAAATGAGGAAATGTGCAACACATGGAAAAAACATTTTGCTGAATTACTAAATTGTGAAGCTCCAAGTAACACTTTCCCACAGGAAAAGGTTCTAACGTACGAACCACAAATTGAAGAACCTGCATTTGAAGAAATCCTATATGTAATCACATGACTTAAAAACAATAAGGCAACAGGGGTTGATGGAATTGCTGCTGAATTTATAAAGGCAGGTGGCCAAGCATTACATCTAAAGCTATACGAACTAATAATAAAAATCTGGAGGACAGAAGAATTACCCCATGAATGGAAAGAGTCATTATTGATACCTATCTTTAAGAAAGGAGACAAGTTCCAATGTGAAAATTATAGAGGAATATCACTACTGTCCACAAGCTATAAGATACTATCCGCAGTATTACTAAATAGACTAAAACCATATTCAGAAGACATATTAGGTGACTACCAGGCGGGTTTTAGACAAAACAGATCAACAATAGATCAGATATTTATCTTAAAACAAATAGCTGAGAAAAATTGGGAATATAAAAGAGATCTCCATAACATTTTTGTGGATTTTAAAAAGGCTTAAGATAGTGTCCATGGGAATAGTCTATGGAATGCTATGCAGGAATTTGGAATACCAAGGAAGTTAATCAACATGACCAGACTATGCATGGAAGATACTTATAATATAGTAACATATAAAGGCAGGAAATCAGACCATTTCCAAATAATATCTGGCTTGAAACAAGGTGATGCACTATCGACGCTACTCTTCAATCTGGCTCTAGAGAAAGTTGTAAGGAAGATAAAGGAGGAATGTGATATTGAAGGAACATCCAAGCTGCTAGGTTATGCAGATAGATATTATAGGGGAAAATGAACAAAAGACAATGGAAATATTGACTCACTTAAAGGGAAAAGCCCAACAGATGGGGCTGGTTATCAACCAAGATAAGACAGAATATATGGTAATTTCAAGAGAAGGAATGGCTAAAAACTCTGGCCACATACAAATAGATAATATGACCATTAAAAGAACGGAAACATACAAATACCTGGGTACAATCTTCAACTGCTCCAACATCATAAGGGAAGAAATACAAACTAGAATCAATTCTGGAAATAAGATATACTATGCACTACAACATCTACTAAAATCAAATGCGCTATCTCGTAACACCAAAATCACAATTTACAAAACACTGATCAGACCAGTTGTGCTGTATGGCTCTGAAACCTGGAGTACAACGAAAAGAGACGAAGCCTTGTTACAAACCTTTGAGAACAAAGTTTTAAGACGCATCTTTGGACCCATTAGGGATACACAAAGTGGAGAGTGGAAAAGAAGAAGTAACAAAGACATTTATGATCTGTCTAATCACTGGTATCATGAAGGCTAATACACTGCAATGGCTGGGGCATATAGAAAGAATGGAAGACAATAGGGAAACAAAACTCGCATGCCGCCACCCACCCACTGAGGCCCCACCCACACACATTTCCTTACCCACATACACATCTTTACACACCAAGAAGAAGAAGAAGAAGAAGAAGAAGAAGAAGAAGAAGAAGAAGAAGAAGAAGAAGAAGAAGAAGAAGAAGAAGAAGAAGAAGAAGAAGAAGAAGAAGAAGAAGAAGAAGAAAGAGGAAGAAGAAGAAGAAGAAGAAGAAGAAGAAGAAGAAGAAGAAGAAGAAGAAGAAGAAGAAGAAGAAGAAGAAGAAGAAGAAGAAACCACACACACATACCCCCGCCAACCCACACATCCCGCACCTATCCACACACATATCCCGCACCTATCCACACACATATCCCGCACTCTTACAATTTTCCCCACCCACCCACACACACATCAGCCTAACACAACCCACTCACCCACCCAATATTCGCCACCTCCCAACTACACATCCCCACCTATACACACATCCCCACCCATAAACACATCTCCCCACCTGCCCACACATATCCCCCACCGATAACCCAAAAAACACTCACCTCCCACCCACACACACCTTGCCACTCACATATACCCTACCCACACATATCCGCCGCTCACACACATCTTCTCACAACTACACACCTCCCCCACCCATACACTCATCTCTCACACACATCGACCCACTGACGTACTCATCCATCATCCACTCACACCCACACATCACCCACGCGCCCATCAACACGTGCATCTCTCATCTACCCTCCCACCCACACACACCCCAACCACCCAGCCAATCACACATCCCCCATCCTCGCATACATCCTTCAATCACCTGCACATCCCACACCTCCCCACCTCTCACACATCTCCCCTCCCACACAAAACTCCACCCATAAACACATCCCTCCCCCACACACACACACATCCCCCACATTCATTCCCCATACACATCCCAGCCCACATATCTCCCCACCCACTCACACATCCTCCACCTACAAACATCCTCACCACCCACACATACATCTTCCACCCACTCACATTTACCCCATCCACACTCACACACTCCCACCCACACAGACATATCCCATTCACAGACACCCCCACACTCATCCCCCACACCCATTACACACCCATCCCCAAACCCACACAATCTCCTACGCACCCATTCACCCACCCAAACACACACTCCTTACCCACACCCCCTCCCAACCCACCAACACCCACATACTTCCAACTATCCTCTCAAATATACCCCCCCCCACCACACACACACACACATACATCCACCACCGACTACACATCCCTTCACACATCCACACATCACCCATTAACCCATACACATCCCCCACACACAACCCCTCCACACATACATACCGCACACCCCCACACACACATATCCCTCACATACACACATACACACATCCTCACATATAGACACATACATGATGCCTCACATGGAAACTTGCTTGCTTGCTTGCTTGTGTTCGTTGGCTTGAGCTCCAACGCGAAGTCCTGTATGTCGGATGAAGACATCCTGTTGTCCAACATCAGTGTGATGTCATACAGGACCTGAGTTTTGCGTGAGTATCCGTTGTCCCCTGTCTGGCTTATTGGTGTGCAGACTGGTGGTTCCTCGCCGTACAGGCAGACACTCTCCGACTTCGGAGGAATCGGCGATCCTATTGACTTTAGCCAGGACCCCGAAGGGACCTGTTGCCCAGGACGCTCGACGAGGACGCGTCAATAGGTCTTGGCCAGTATATAACCCGGCCCTGGTGCCTTGGAAACACCTCTGCGTCCCACATGGAAACTAATAAGAACAAACTCCCACACTTTACACACAATTGAGACACTGACGATTGTCGTGAGAATTCTTGCAATTGCAAGAAGTGGAGAAAGAATTGTACATATACATTATGTAGCGTAAAAATTAGTGATGCAATTCAACTCTCTCTTTTTTCTCTCTCTCCTCCTCTCTCTCTCCCTCTCTTGCTCTCTTTCTCTCTCTCTCTCTCTCTCTCTCTCTCTCTCTCTCTCTCTCTCTCTCTCTCTCTCTCTCTCTCTCTCTCTCCCCCCCCTCTCACTCACATCACAGTAATGTTATATTATACATGATAAAATTCAAGTGGCATACACAATGATAAGATGAGAATTTTAAAAAAAAATATGGAATGGCATGTTACAGGACAATCAAGTGGCATACAAAATGATACCTCGTAATATGAAAGATGAGAATGCATAAAAAATATGGAATAGCATGTTACATGACATGCGTGGGCTCAACTCTCTCTCTCTCTCTCTCTCTCTCTCTCTCTCTCTCTCTCTCTCTCTCTCTCTCTCTCTCTCTCCTCTCTCTCTCTCACTCACTCACACTCACTAACTCTCTCACTTACTCTACAGTAATTTACATGAATTCATTTTATGCATGTTAAAATCAAGTGCATCAAAATGATAATATGAAAATGAGAATACACAAAACATATGGAACAGCATGTTAGATGACATGCGTGCGCTCAACTCTCTCTCTCTCTCTCTCTCTCTCTCTCTCTCCTCTCTCTCTCTCTCTCTCTCTCTCTCTCTCTCTCACACACACACACATGTACACTACAGACATCCCACACACAACATACACACGCAAATACACCCATATACCCACGCACATACACACATCCATATACTTACACACACGTACTCACATAACACCCGAATATACACTCCCTCGCATACACTGCATGCATGCACACTTACACACACAAAGATATACAATACATACACGAGCACACACACACACACTCATCCATACACACATATACACACGCACATGCATATAAACGCATATAAACACATAAACGCACACCTTAACAGACGTACAGACATACACACAGAGGCACACACATATACACAGATGTACACACACATATACACCCATACACACATCCAGACATGCACACACATACATCCACACTTCCTCATGCACTCTCTCATTCAGCCACGCTCTCTCTTTTACACACTCACTCGCTCTCACACTCACTCATTCGCGCACATACACGCATACCCACAAATTCTCTCTCACTCACTCACACTCCCTTACTCACTCACTTACTCGCTGACTCTCTAACTCACACTCACTCACTAACTTTCACACTCTATCACACAGACAGTTAGACACACAACACACCCACTCTCTCAGATTCACTCATTCTCTAACTAAATCTCTCACACATATGTCCACACACACTCACTCAGGCACACATGCATGCATGCTCTCTCACTCTCACTCATACTAATTCTTCCACTCACACTCTTACTCACATACAGTGAAGAATGATAGTGGAAAAAATGATACCAGTAGGTGTACTTACGGAGGCATGTAGTCGGTATGAAGTAAGTATTGAAAGAGTTTTCGGTTGAATGTGTACGGACTCATTGGTATTTTCAGATCTGTTTTCTAATGAACACAACGTGTGTTGCAGTAGTCTCCTCTAGCCACCGGAATGCCGCTGTTACTGCCTCCACATCCATTCTCATGCTGGAGATCGTAGTCTCATATGCCAGGCTCTTCTTTTTCAAGACTCGCCCATTAGCCTTTGCAATAAAGCCCCAGTCACTACGTCTGCACTTCAAATTCAGTGCGGCCAGCTGCCCATTCTCTGCACTCACGACCCAGTGTTATTATTACATTGTGCCAGTCCGTCATGTCATCTGGAACTTCTACCCACTCTCTGTCACGATTGATGGTCTCTAGATCACACACCTGACGGATAGAAAGTTCTGCCTGTGCCATCCAGGACCTGCCTCGTCTTAGTCTATGACCCTTAACCATATCCATTGCTGCATGCAGCGGGTGATCCCTGTCTGCGGCAACTCTCAGGTACCATTTGGCCTGAAGAACCCTATGTCTATCAGTCATTGTAGGTAGCGCCAGGATATTCCTCATGCAGATAATTGGTGTGTCCTTTGTGCACCCCAGTATTAACCGCATGGCAGCATTCTGTATGCGTTCCAACCTTTCAAGCTAGCTTTTTGATACTGTCAGCAGCCCCAAACTGTACTCAATGACAGAAATTAGTAACTGCTGAAAGAGCCTTACAGCATCCTCTGATCTACCCCGGTTATGCCATAGCCCTCAATGCATTAAGTCCCCTACCAGCCTTCACCACCAAACCCTCCACATGATCCTTAAAAGACAAACACCTGTCAAAGGTGATACCCAAGTACTTAAATTTACTCTCTCGACTAAGAGGACATCCATTCAACATAATACCTCGGACGTCTGCCTTGACGATCCGGTTATCCAGGGAGTACCACACAACCGATGCCTTGTCTGGGTTTAAAATGGCTCCTGCGTCCCTGCACCACTCCGTCACCTTGTTTACCGCCACCTGTACGTCTTTCGCCAAACTGGCCCTGTCTCTGCCCTGTCATTACACCAGTACATCATCTGCAAATGTCAAGATTCTACCTACACCTGGTGTCTCAATAGCTGCAATTTTGCTGGTGTAGACATTAAAGAGCACCGGGACAAGGCAGATCCCTGCGGCAACCCAGGTGTAATAGTACAGGGGTCAGAAGTCCAGGTACCCATGCGCAGTGCAACATTACGCTCATAAGTCACTTTGATACCCTGAGTAAACTAGTGGGTGGTATTCGAACAAAGTGGTGTCGAGTGTATTTCTTCGGTACTGATACTTGTTTTATTGCTTTTCTTTAATACTGTTACTGTTTGAGAGTATTTCTTTAGTACTGATATTTGGTTGAGTGTATTTCCTCAATACTGGTGCCTGCTTAATTGTATCAGTTGGATTGTATCCCTGCAATACTGATATCTGTTTGATTTCATTCATCTGATCGTATTTCTTTGGTTGTGTTTACCTGACTGCATTCCTCCAATAATTGTATATGCTTACGAGACCATTTTACAGTTAACATCACACCAAGTATTTTCATACGTTGCATTTGTAATTTCTGTTTGAGAGTAAATAAACTTGAATTAATGTTGACTTATATTTGAGTGGTTGGACTAAAGTTCGGTAGGATAGTGTGTTGCATCTGTGAGCTGTATATCTGATTATAGCAGAAGAAACATAATTAGTAATTGCCTCTACACCGGAATGAACAACTCTTTATAATTTCCTTTTCAATCCCCTTTCTGCCTGCCTGCCTGCCTGCCTGCCTGCCTGCCTGCCTGCTTGCCTGCCTGTCTGTCTGTCTGTCTGTCTGTCTGTCTGTCTGTCTGTCTGTCTGTCTGTCTGTCTGTCTGTCTGTCTGTCTGTCTGTCTGTCTGTCTGTCTGTCTGTCTGTCTGTCTGTCTGTCTGTCTGTCTGTCTGTCTGTCTGTCTATACATCTATGCATCTATCTATCTATCTATACTATTTGTACAGTCATCTAAGGCTTCTACCATTTCGAAAGCGCTTCCCTTTTAACAAAGCTAAATTAGTGATTAAAATTATATCTCAAAATACCCCAGATAATCTTTTAGCGTTGACTCAATCAAATGCTATGAACAGGAAGCACTTGAATTTATTACATGTTCCAAAGCCTAGATTGGACTTATACAAAACATGTTTCGCCTATTCTGGTGCTCACTTATGGAATGACCTGCCTCTAATGAGTCCCTACACATTTAACCGAAAACTATTTTAATACTTAATCCATACCGACTATATGCCACCATAATTCACCTACTGGTATAATTGTTCACTGTGTGTGAGTGTGTGTGTGTGAGCGTGTGTGTGTGTGTTTGCGCGCGCGCGCGCGAGCGAGAGAGAGAGTGAGACAGAGGGAGAATGGAGGTGTTAGCATGTTTGTATGTTTGCGCGCATGTGTGTGAGTGTGTGTGTAGTATGTATGTGTGTGTGTGTGTGTGTGTGTGTGTGTGTGTGTGTGTAAGAAGAGAGAGAGAGAGAGAGAGAGAGAGAGAGAGAGAGAGAGAGAGAGAGAGAGAGAGAGAGAGAGAGAGAGAGAGAGAGAGAGTGGGTTGAGCTCACGCATGTCATGTAACATGCTATTGCATATTTTTGTGTATTCTCATTTTTCATATTCAAAACAATGTTTTCCCTAAGTGAATTTGAATGACGAAGACATAAACAATAGATTTCACGATTTATTGCCTGGCATATTTCGCTGCATCTCGTCAGGTACATACTGCAGAATTAACACAACATTAAGTAAATTAACTAGATAAATCCTTCTAGCTGAAATATACACATGTTCACACAGTAATGTCAGTTGTCTACCACGGTAATTTTAAGCTGACTAACATGTCTTTCATCAGGCTTGCGTTGATTGATCATAATTGCTTCTGGTGGGTGGGGGTTATGTGTGTAGATGGGTGGGTGGGAGTGTGTGGGTTTTGGAATGGGTGGGGGATGGGTGGGGGATGTGTGAGTGGGTGGCGAGATGTGTGTGGATGAGAGATGTGTGTGGGTCGGGGATGTGTATGTCGGTGGAGGATGTGTCAGTGGTTGAGGTCTGTGTGTATGGGTGGAGGATGTTGGGTGGATGGGGGTGTGTGGGTTTTGGTGGGTGGTTTGGGTATGTGTGAGTAGGTGAATTAAAGGCCGTCCAAACAACACAACTTTCATACAGATATATGCACCTACTTCAACAGCACAGGAGGACGAAATTAAAGATTTTTACATCACACTGCAAGACACATTAAATAAAAAAAAGTCGCTTAAAAGTCATTGCACCGGGTTTTATCCCATATGGCTCGGTCTCTTTCCGCAGCACGGAAAGCGTCGTACAAAGGCACGAACTACGCAGCTTTTAGCGACGTCCCACAGGAGTCTCCGAAACATTTAACTCATAAACCGACGGGTGTGGCCCGGAATCGAACCCACAACCTTCGGAGCACGAGTCAAACGGCTTGACACATTAAATAAGATTGGTAATAAGGATATAGCAATAATAATCAGAAATTTTAATGCAAAAATAGGTACAGGATTAGCTGAAAATGAGAGACACGTTTTAGTGAAATTTGGAGTGAGAAATAGAAATGATGCAGGTGACAAATTAATTGAATTTTGCATAGAAAATGGGTTTACGATAGCCAACACACTTTTAAAACAACATTCAAGACGACTCTTCACGTGGAAGTCCCCGGACAGTATTACCAAAAATCAGATAGATTATATTTTAATACAAAGAAGATGGAGATCAAGCATAACATCTGCAAAAACCCTACGAAGTGCAGACTGTGATACAGATCATCAGTTATCAGAAGTAGATCTGAAATTATAACTCAAAAAGCTTACCTGAGGACCAAGGCCACTTCGTTTTGATCTCATAAAACTACCAGATGCATACAACATAGAAGTTAGGAATCGTTCTAGGGTTTTGATGTCTGTACAAGAAGAAATGACAAATAATGAACTGGCAGTACAAGCTAGAGATATCTTGATAACCGAAGCCAAAGATTTAATTCCGACCAAGAAAAAAACATCTTTAGCCATGGATTACATCAGACAAGTTAGAAGTAATAAAACAATGAAGGGAACTGAAACAGAAAGGAGATGAATCCGATAACAGCAGGATGAAGTATACATCTTTAATTCGAAAAATAAGAAAGGACAAAAATCAATATATACAAGATTGCTGTACCAGAATAGAGCAATATCACTAGACTGGAAGAGATTACGAAATGTTCAAAGAAATGAAGTTATTGACAAGAAATGTTCAACCTCGATTGAATGTTATCTGTGACAAGATGGGAAATACCTTAACAGAATCTAGACAAATTCTAGAAAGATGGTAGGAGTACTGAGTAGTATATAATGTTGTAACTAAGTATGTTTTGGGGTTTCAAACCCCCGATAAATCCTTCTTTACAGGGTTATCCGGCCATCTTGAATCGTCATATTTTACGACCTCCATTGACCTCAATATTTTGAACTTGGCGGTTATTTTGTTGGGTCTGGTTGACTACTTCCGGTTGTTCTGATGACTACTTCCGGTACATGATTACCTCCTACCCAGGTCCCCCGTACCCGAACCGGCGCGAACCGGATCGGACCTCGGCTAAGGGTGGGGCACCCCAGTGGCGCGACCCGACCCAGGCCACCGCGGAGGTGGATGAGTGGTGTAATCGAACCCCAGTCATGTAGATCCCCTCCTTCGATGAGGAGATCGAAATCCAATATGACAGAAAATTGATTTATTACATCTCTCGAGTTACCCTGAGTAGGTCAAGTAATGACCGCATGAATAAACTTTGCACGCTGATAGCTTCGGCATGTTTCCATTGTACCCATGTATCAACATTAAGCGCTTGGTGAAAATCTGGTTTAAAAATATACTAGCCGGGTATACATTATTATTATAAATTAACCCTAATTAAACAGATACATTTCTTGTATGTTTAGTGGAGAATAGTTATGTCAATAAAAAAAACTACGCTTCTCATTTAAAATAAGCCATAGCGTACCAAGATAATCATAAAAATATGTAATATTATTAAACCCCACAGTTATACCCCCTTAATTATAAAAAGTAACCAGGGGACACTAGTCATGGCTCTTGACTCATCCAGAGGTAATAAGCTCCCCTGACCGCTAGATTTTACCTGCGCACACGGGTAAAAGGTCACGTGCTTACCCCCACCACGGCCAGCGAGAAAAATACAATTGCCAGCGATCAACGCTTGATAAGGTGTGAAGATAAAACACGTCCACTGAGGCGGTCTGGTTGACCGTCAGCTAGTATTATTATGCATACAGCGCTCAATCGGGCAAGCGAGGGAAAGTTTGCGTTTAAGTTTGGTAAAGGTAAGTCAGCCGTTTAAAATAAAATTCAGCACAAATATGTATTTCTATTTGCTGTAAATATGGGGCTTCTGAATGAATTAAAGCAAAAAGCCTATAACTATACTTCGACCAAAGATACGCTGTGAAATCGTCTATACCACCAAGTAGACTATGAGCAAAACATATAAGCGAAATCAGCATCGTGTGCCATCATGATTTGCCATGTCACTTCACAAACAAATGTATCCCCAAGACGTCGTAGTCAGACCCAACATTGCTAGGTTGCACGTGTGCCATCATGATGTGCCGTGTGTGTGTGTATGTGTGCGTGCATGTAGGCGTGTGTGCGTGCGTGGGTGTACTTCCGAGTGTATGTGTGTGCGCTAACAATTACAGGACATCACAGTCAACCTCAGTATTCTATGGACTGTCAGGCTTCCTGGGGCAATTGCAATTGTCATTATGAACGAACGACAGCTATCAGCAACTCACTTGCGGCAGGCATACAAGGATTCCCTTCTTTTGCACTACACGAAAGTGACAACTCCTATTGTTTGCAAAAGGATACATTTTTATTCGGAGCTGATCATACAATAGCTCCACGAGCGGATTACCACATCGGTATTAAACATCATAGTATGTGATGAAGATAAGATGGAATGAGGAGATGATATTAATACTATAACTACTGAAGCTAAGCTAACTATTATACTGTCCTTAACAACTACAAAGTATCCCCAGCTTAGAGCTCTCTCCTAAGTCTTTGACAGGCTCTCCTTCCTCCCCTGTTGTGTTACAAACTTTCACGTTGTGGGGGTAACACAAGTAATCTTACAAAAATTGGCTGTCTAATTTTGTCAAAGACTTCGTGAGTTCTCTACTTCTCTTCTGGGGATAGGACAAGATCTCTCCTTTCCTTCGTCACACTGTTGTATCACTTCACTTGGCTAATTGAGTAGCTCATCACACTAGTACAGTTGGCTATAAACTGTCATTATATTTCTGAGAATTGTGTGGTCCGGATCCAATGCCATAAGGCCTGTCCTCAGATTGTCCAAAATTAACAATCCCATACAACTTGCCTCTATTATGAGCGCAAAACATGGACACTAAATGTTCATGCTCCCATATAATAATTGCTCCAACTAGTATACATGCTATATGTGCGACTCTTCACCTTTTAGCTTCCGCTTGTGAAGGAATATTTAAGTGTTACACTAAGGTTTTAGAGATATTATTGTGTCCCCTGTTGGAGTAGTTATGGTTCTTTGAAAGTAATGGTGAATGCAAGTTTATGTGTTTTTTTTTTTTGGTTGATTGTGTGTTCTCTATTAAACTAAAGTGTATTTAACTTACTAACATGTGTATGCGTTTCTAATTTACGTGTATGTATTCTTCGAGCGCCGTAAAGCGGTTTATTGAAGCCACAAATGAGTGTGTTATGCTAATTTATGTCTACAGTGCTGTTTTAAGATGCTCAAAATATGTTCCCTATGTTTCTCACTAAAGTATGGCGACTACACACTTATAAAAATTGACAACACATTGATTACACAGATTGACACAGACAAGTTACAACAAGTCGTGTTATGCGGTGAAAAAATACCGCAATATCTCTCTCACTCTAATAATTTAATCCGTTCTCTCTCTATCATTCACACATCTTTCGTTCTTCTCTCTCTATCATTCACACATCTTTCGTTCACCTTTCATTCACAAGTGGTTTTAAGATATTGGGTCGTCAGTAGAATATGGTTCAAGAAATAATGCATGGATGAACCAAAAATATGTACACTAAATGGTTGGCTGAATTTAAATGGGTATTCAAGCCACATGACTGTGCTGTCTTTGTGCACTTGTCATTTATATACAAAAATATACATGATTGAAAAGGATTGCTCGCTACCAATCCTATGGTAATGACTGATCTAACTAATCTATTATGAGTTGGTGCACTGTTCTAAATTTATCTAAGGGAAATAATTTAACTAATTAATTCAATTTAAGAAAAATGGGTTAGTTACCTTAAAGTGTTTTTACTACATGAAATAATATAAATTACCAAATGATCGGGTTAATTTGTAAGAGATGTTTTAATTAACTCGTCTAACTAAATAAGTTTAAATGGTGATAAATTAAAGTAATATGATGTAGATGTTAAATTAAATAAGTTCTTAACTAAATATAGGTAAATTATAACTCTGATATGTCCTAAATAAAGTTATATGGTAAATCTACATACATAATTCTAATATTTCCACAAAATATGAAGTTATACGCGACTGTTTATAAAAACATGTTATATACATATCACATATAATTTGTAACTACCTACACTCACTAATTACATCCAGGTGTGATGTTGGAGCCGTGTCCTCTGTAGAATGTCCTAGAAAACAGAGTTCCACTAGACAAAGTCTGATTTACGCTCTCATCCTGGGTAATGTTCATACTAATGGTATGCTACTGGTTGGTGTAGGTTCAAATCTAACATTTCGATCCACTCAAGGGTTGTATAAGTGGTAGTGGTGTAGACAATTCACAAATGCGTCTGTTCATTGCACTAATGCTGACACAGTTTATATTACATAGATGTAAGCGACTGGCGATGGTAACGCACTTTAGTGTTCACAATCACCACATAGGGCACTAGGTAATTACAGTGTCAATGTCTTTGGTGATGTAAGGTCGCTCTCTTCTCGTATTTCAGGTATTTCAATGTGAGAAGGTCTACTCAATGTGTCAGCCAAAGAGTTCAAACTTCCCTTCAGATGTTTAATCGTGAAGACATAATTTTGCAAAATTAAGGACCACCTGTAGATCCTGTTGTTCGGTGAACCCCAGTTTGCATGATAGTAAGAGGCGAATTATCGGTTTCAATAACAAACTCTGTACCCGCTAGGAATCGATGAAGTTTCCTGACACAATATATCACGCTTAAAGCTTCCAATTCAGAGGCTGAGTATCTTCCTTCAGCAGGGCTGATCTTACGACTCACGTACATTATTGGGTGAAACTTGCCTTCATAAAATTGGCCTAAGACCCCAGAAATGGAAATGGAACTTGCGTCTGTACGGAGGAAATACGTAAGATTGACATTAGGCAAAAGCAAAATAGGTGGAACGCTAAACACATGTTTCAATTTTGATAAAGCATCGATTAACTTTGCATCCTGAACATTAAGTTTTACAGATGCTTTTAACACATTAGAAAACACGCTGGTGATTTCAGCCAAATTGGGTATAAATTTGCTGTATTAATTGACCAGACCCAGCAAACTACGGACCTGTTACTTGGTCGTAGGCATAGTTAGATTGAGAATCTTGGTCACAATTTTCTCATCAGTTCTGGGTTGGCCTCTGGTGATTGTGTGGCCTAGGAAATCAATTTCTTCAATTCCCAACTCCACTTTGGTGGGTTTCACTGTAAGACCAAATAATCACAATCGAAGACATGTCGCAGTTTCAGTAAGTGTGTTGTCCAGTCTGCTGTATGGATGCAAATGTCATCAATATAAGTAGATGTATTGGTCACTCCGTGCAAAAGATCCTTGTGAGTCGGACAAAAGTGGCTGGTGCATTACGAAGACCAAAAGGAAGAAAGCGCCACTCATACAGGCCTAGAGGTGTTGAGAATGCTGTCAAAGAAATAGACAATGATTGCATCGGGACCTGCCAATAACCTTTCGTGAGATCCAGTTTCGAGAAGATACGTGATGTTGACATATCAAGGATTAGATCGTCACAAGATGGAATAGGCTCTGCATCGACTTTGGTCACGTTGTTTAACCGGCGATAATCGACGCAGAGGCGAATCGTCAAGTCCTTCTTTCTGACCAGGACTATAGGAAAAGAATATTCTGACTGTGATTTCTGAATTATTCCACTCGACTCAAGATTTAGCAGTTCCTTGTCGAGATTTTCCATGTAACTCAATGGGATGGAATAAGGTCGACATTTGATGGGTGTGTTATCAGTCAGAATAATAGAGTGTTCTATTCTGTCTGTCCCACCTGGAATGTCGGAAAAAATGTCCTTGTATTCAGTTACTAACTCTATAGTTTTGTCGTCGTTGCTCGTCTGTAAGTTTTGGTTCTATACGTATGCTATCGATTGTCCCTGTCGTGTCTACTGTCGGGACTGGTAATTCTATCCCGTCGTCATCTGTCTGATTAAGTACTGTTGTTGTACTAGCTGTGTGTACTGTTTCCTGGCTAGGTGTGTTTGCGATGTCGTCGTCATCTGTCGCCCTACCTAGTGTAGTTGGGTTATGTACGTCTGTCGTCTGGTTGATTGGTGTAGGGGCACACTGTTCGTCTGTCATCAGTTCTTGTCGTGAGAAATAAGGCTTCAGCATGTTGATATGAAATATCTTTAATTTTCCCTTTATCGATATTTCATAATCGACATCTGATATCTTTCGTTCAACTTTGAATGGCTCTTGCCATAATGTTAGTAACAAATTACGTTTATCTGGTAGTAAAAGTAGCACCTTTTGATTGGGTTCAAGATGTAGGGTTTTGGCACCCTTGTTTGCATAGTCGCGGTACATCTGGCCTTTTCTCTCCAAAGATGATTTGGCTATTACACACGCCTTCATAATTTTATCGCGTGTCTCTGTTACCATCTCATAAGGTGTTAATGATGTTGGGTTATCTACTGAGCTGGTGATTAGCTGATGGTAGATTGTTAGGGGTCCACGAGGGTTCGCCCCATAAACTAACTCGAAAGGTGAGAAACCCGTACTTGAGTGCGGAATTTCTCGATGGGCAAATAGCACTGCTGGTAGTAGAGTGTCCCAATCAGATGGGTTCTCTGCTGTTACTTTCGCCAGCATGTGTTTTAGATCCCCGTTAATCTTCTCTATAATCCCATTACTCGCAGGGTGATACGGGCTACAGAAATGCTGTTCTATTCCTAGCAATTTTGTTAGGGCTTGCATAGCAGCCGAAATAAATTGGGTTCCTCGGTCGCTCAAAATGGTTCGAGGAAAGCCAAATCGACAAAATAGATGTAAAAACACATTTGCCACATCTTTGGAGGTAATGTATTTGAGTGGCACCGCTTCGATCCACCTTGTACAAAGATCCACGATGATTAGTATAAACCGGTTTCCTTTGTTCGACACCTGATTCAGGGGTCCAATAATATCTACCGCTACACTTTCGAATGGTCTAGAGGCCAAAATGGAACGCTGGACCTCGGCTGTTACATGCTTTCCCTTTCTTACTAAATGTTGACAAATAGTACATGATCGACAGAACAATTTAATGTCGTTACAAAATTTAGGCCAGTAGAAGTGTGCCAAAATTCTGGCTCTCGTTTTGTCATAGGCCAAATGTCCAGCAAACGGTGACTCATGTGCAATGTTTAGCACATTTTGTCGGTGTTTTACAGGTAACACCGTCTGCTGAATTTCATGGTTATTTGTAGTATAATAACGCATGAGAATTCCGTTATGTACTTTAAAATACCAAGATGCATTTTTAGTAACTTTCGCTCGCTCACCTAACAATTTAAAATAAGGTGCGATAGTTTGATCGGTGCGTTGTGCCTCGATAAATTCTTGTCGAGTAGCACTGTTACTAGCACCGCTGGGTGTTAACAACTGTAACATTTCGTTTTGTAGGTCAGTGTAATGTGTTTGGGTATCTGACCTCGTTACAGCATTAGCCGTGTTTGTTTGTTTCCAGGCTAATATTTCTTCATCAGTACATTGTTTTAATGATGGCAAGCAACCCAAAATCAAATCAGTACAGGGATTTTGCAGGATCGCACATGTAAATGTGCCGGAAAGGAACGGGGTGTTTATGCGTACTTTTGCCAGCGGGTATTTCTCAATGTTTCCAGAGAAAGTGCGGCATTTGACAAACTCACCCGTATAATCTTCTGGCTTAACTAGGTCTCTTTTGACCCCAAGTAAAGTGCTGCCGCTATCAAGTAAACATTGGCATGGTTGTTCGTTGACCAGTGCATCGTGGAACTTTAAATTGCCTCTGGAGGCTAAAGCTGCATTAGCATCTTCGTTGGAACATGGTACAAAATGCCCACATTTCAGTTTCCCGTCCGTATGAAACTGGTGACACGTGTCACACTTATTAAAGTCTAATATATCAGTAACTGCACTCACACTCTCACACTCATTGAATGGTAATACATTTTCAAGTTCAGAATCAACTACACTCTCATCGTCAGATGATGTATCGATGAGCAAAGCATTGCTTGCCTTCATTCTTTGCCTGCCCAAACACTTAGAACTATAATGGCCATAACTTGAACAAAAGAAGCATTTAACAGCACGTTTGTAAGAGTTTCGTTTGTTTTCCTGCTTCTTCATCATCATTTCTAGATGAGCAGGATAAGATGGACTCTTATCACACATGGAGTACTGCGGATGAAACAATTTGCAGTATACACACTGTGGTGGCTTCTGATACGGTTTATCTTTCTTCTGATACTCTTTTTGCTTGTAAGACCTGCTTGGTATGTTTTTAACAAAGGCAGTAATCTCAGTATCATGTATTGATGTTTTAAATATGTCCCCGTTTGAGGAAAAATACGCAGAACCTCGTTTTTCGAGTTGTTCAATAGATTCAATGTCTGCTTGTTGAAGGAACTTAGCAAAGGGAGTAGGAACGGTGGATATGACTTTATCCATCACCATTAAGTCCTGTAATTTATCAAAATTCTTCCCTACTTTTGCCGCCTTAAGCCATTTATTGAATATACTCTGGACGTTTGAAACATAATCTAAGAACGTTTCAGTTGGCTTTGGCTTTATCTGTGAGTACTGGATCTGATATCCAGGAGCATCGAGTAGAAAATGCTGCATAATCCTATCATGGATGTACTGATAGTTACTTCTTAGTTCTGTTGGTATTGATTCTATGACCTTTAATGGCTCCCCACTGAGGTTTCTCATGTAGATCATTGCCCAATCTTGTAATGGTATTTTCTGAGTTCTAAGTTGGAATTCTACATTCTCAGTCCAAGCTGATATTGAATCGCCTTGACTGAAGGGCTTGATGACCCCTTTATATTTGGAGAATTTATTTTGTTCTTCCTGACTTTTCAATTTAGTAGAGGCTATCTGGGTGTTAGAGTCAATCTCCATTTCTTTCATCTTTAACTTCGTTTGTGACTCTACCTCTATTTGCTTCTGCTTGGTGGCATCGTCCATCTCTATCTGCTTCTGTTTTATTTCCAATTCCTTCTGTTTCGTGGCATCGTCCATCTCTATCTGCTTCTGTTTATTTCCAATTCCTTCTGTTTAGTGGATTCCTCTAGCTCCTTCATCTCTTTCTGATGTTGTCTTTCCACTGCTCTTTGGTCTCTCTCTAGAGCAGCTTTTCTCTCTATCTCTTCTCTGTATCTTTCGTTTGCCCATTTCTCTAGTTTTTCTCCAGTATATTCTAGTTCTTTGCCAGCCTGGATGAAGTCATTTAATGATGACATTATGCGGCTTTATGTTATTTGACAATTGATAGCAATATATTTTCCCAATACAATTTTATAGTTATTATGTGTTAACTATTTACAAATTTTGCTGAAAAAGAGGATGCGTCGTTAAGGATGCATATCAAAATTAGTGGAAAATATACTCATCTAATCTGCAGAAAAATACGGCCCTCGGGATGTTCCGCCGCTGTCTTTCGTACACACACCTGATCGACTTGCTTTTATAACTGATGTCTCTGTTTAATAGAACATCAAGATTTTAGCAACATGCATGTAATGTGCAATCCATGGTTGTTAATTGAAATATTACAGTTTCAAAGGATGGTAAACTTCAAATGTGATATAAATGATAATGGTTAATGTAGATGATATGAATGTATGATAGTCTAAATGAACGTCAATGAATGTCAATGTCGTCTTGTCTTCACTTTCTATCGTCTCTGACTGAGCTGCGCTGTATGACTTTAGCTTAACCTCTACTCTCCTACTGTTGTGCGAAAAGAATTTGTTTTTGCACAAGTACAAACGTGAATGTGATAAATGTTGACATTATGATAGTATCAAACAAAATGGTTTACAAATGATGGTTAACTTTACAATTCGTACACAATCACCGTTTATATTTCATACATTTTCATTCAAATAATTTACATAGATAATATATCAATAATATTCTGTAGAATTTCCGAAAATGGTAAATTACATGGTACTTTTCAAAATAGTATCCTAATGATACTTGCAATCAAATGGTACTTTGCTATATTTATTAACTGGTAAGTTCAATTAAATGGCAAAAATTTTTGAGGTGGTTCAAGCCCCACGAGAAATGATAACGTGGTATCTTGGCTAATGGTAATGAGTGGTGGTTCAGGAACTTCTGACACCAAATAAGTAACGTGGTGTTGGTCCAAGGAGCTTCTGACACCAAATGGTAATTTTGCGGTTGTTCAAAGCCCACGGTTCTGACACCAAATGGTAATTTGGCGGTTGTTCAAAGCCCACGGTTCTGACACCAAATGGTAATTTGGCGGTGGTTTAAAGCCCACGGTTCTGACACTAAATGGTATCCTGCCTGTCAGCAACTCACTTGCGACAGGCATACAAGGATTCCCTTCTTTTGCACTACACGAAAGTGACAACTCCTATTGTTTGCAAAAGGATACATTTTTATTCGGAGCTGATCATACAATAGCTCCACAAGCGGAATACCACATCGGTATTAAACATCATAGTATGTGATGAAGATAAGATGGAATGAAGAGATGATATTAATACTATAACTACTGAAGCTAAGCTAACTATTATACTGTCCTTAAGAACTACAAAGTATCAAAAGCGGATACACGTCTGATTCCTACGCCATCCGGTCTCTGTCTGAGCCCGCTGAACGTGGCGTGTTCAGCCACGAGCAATTAGCTCAGCATGCGTTCGTTAGTTTACGTGCTGGGCACTGGGCTGTGTTGACCAGAATTACTTGGTCCTTCCTCGTGAAGTGGGTTTCCCAGTCTCTTGGGTAACCCCAGCTCATCTGTACTGGTTGCCCTCCTTGTTGACACAAGTGTGTCCCGTTATAGCTATTTATAGCGTTAGTGTCTCTTCTGTCTGGTCTCATATCCTGTTACGTCACTTGCCCTCTTCCTAAGCTCTATTTTAGCTCTCCTTAGCTTAGAGCTCTCTCCTAAGTCTTTGACAACAGCCATGTCATGTGAGTGTGAAGAGGGTGTATCAACAGCTAGTTGTCTATCTATTACAGGACGTCGCAGTCAGCCCCAACATTGTTTATGCAATGTATTTACAGGACGATGCTGACAGCCCCAACATTTATTGGTTGCTTGTGTGCCATCATGACATCCGTGTGTGTGTGTATGTACATGCGTGTGTGTGTGTGTGCTATCTATTACAGGACATCGCAGTCAACCCCAACATTGTTTTGTTGCTCATGTGCCATCATGACATCCGTGTGTGTGTGTGTGTGTGTGCTCATGTAGGCGTGTGTGTGTGCGTGGGTGTACTGTCGAGTGTGTGTGTGTGCTATCAATTACAGGACATCGCAGTCAACCTCAACATTCTATGGATTGTCAACCGTCCTGGGGCAAGTTTGCAATTGTCATTTTGAACGACCGACAGCCATTTCATGTTCGTGTGAAGAGGGTGTATCAACAGCTAGTTGTCTATCTATTACAGGACGTCGTAGTCAGCCACAACATTGTTTGGATGGTCGTGTGCCACCATGACTTGCCGTATCATGTCACGACCAAATCTAGGCCTCGTAATATAGTTATGTGTCTATCTAGTACATAGCGTGGTCAAGGTGTAATGCAATGAATCTACAGGATGTCGCAGTCACCCCTAGCATTGTTTGGTTGTTCGTGTGCCACCATGATTTGGCGTGTTACCTCACAACCAAAGCTATGCCTCGTACTATAGTTGTGTCTGTCTATTACATACTGCAGTCAAGTTGTAATGCATTTACAGGGACGTTGCAGTCAGTTCCAGCATTCATGTTTATTGGGCAAGGTTGCCGTTGTCTTTCTGAACGACTGGCAACCATGATCTTCTGCAGTGTCTGTCATCAGGATTACCATCACCGTCATCACCCACCACCACCAACAAAAATCATCATCATCATCATCATCAGCTCATCATCATCCTCAGCATCATCTGAGGGTGACCAACTGTGTGATTCATCACGGGGCTATGTCGGCGGAGTGAACGTACGTGAACGTGTTCAGACATGTCTTTGGGGAAAACTGGATGATGACTCAGAGTGTACTGACAGCATAGCGATACAGTCGAGACACTTGGGTAATGCTCACAGCCGCTCAAATATGGCGATGCTTCCGATCATATGTCTAAGGTATACAATCGAAACACATGACTAAAACCAGTAAAGATGGCGTCGCACTCGATCACATGTGTAAGTGTACAACCACGTGGCTAAAACCGATCAAAATACTAGTATAATAAAGAGATATATGGTGCTAATCGCATATAACTGGAGTATGTGCTCGGCTGGCTGCGACACCAATCAACACATACATATGGCTGATTCATTAAGCCTGAATGTTTGTATACATGTGGCCTATTCTGAGAGGCAGAATAATGTCTTGTCCTGAACTGTCCATAACACGGTAGTCACCTTGAGCAAGTACTGTGGCTTTCTGGCTGACTTCGTCATTCATTTATTTTGGTGGTATGTAACGGGTGGATCAGACATATCTTATTCCACTCCTTCCGTAACCAATCGAACAGCGCTGTCGTGTCTGGGTACTCGACAGTGGGATGACAAGTTTTGTATGGTGACCTTATGCCTACTGCTAAGTCCAGAAAGTAGTGTCCTTAGTACCGACAATTGATAATTGAAGGATAAAAAAAATAAAATTTCAACAATAAAATTGTACACAAAATTAACAATTAAATTTCTCTTTATGTTTCCAACTTGAATGTTTCATGTAGAAATTTAATTGTAAATTTTTTGTACTATTTTATTGTTGAAATTTTATTTTTTTGTCCTTCAATTATAGTGACTTATTACATAAGATACATTTAATTTGCTGAAATACAGCTGTTGTTTGCATAGGGGACAGGTGAATATCTCTATTAGGTTGGGATGTAAAATGACAACGCGAGATATTTTTTCCCTCTTGGGTAAGGAATTTTCCTACTTTTTATATGTTTGGCTGAAATTTGGCTAAAAAAAATTTCTTATTTTGTTAACGACATTTCCTACTTTTCATAACTTTTGCATGAAATAATTCTTCACTTGTCCAAAAATTTTCACATTTGGTTAACAAAGCTTTTCTACTTTTTATAAGGTTCGATGAACTTTGGTCAAAATTTTCCCATTTGGTTAACAAAGTTTCCTACTTCTTTATGAGTTTTATTTGAAATTTTGCTAAACTTGTCCAAAAAACTTTCACATTTGGTTAACATATTTTCTTATTTGGCCAATCTTTTTACCATTTCGTTAACAAAGTTTCCTACTTTTCGTAAGTTTGGGTGAAATTTGGACACACTTTTCACATCTGGACAAAAAAATTTCCCACTTTTCATAAGTTTGGGTGACAGTTGGTCAAAATTTTCACGTTTGGTTAACAAATTTTCCTACTTTTCATATGTTTCACTGAGATTTTTATAAGTTTGGTTTGAAATTCGGCTAACCTTTTCACTTTTGGTTAACCCATTTTCCTACTTTTCATAAGCTTGGGTCAGCTTTTTATAAGTCTGGATGAAAATGTATCCACAATATTTACCCCTTTGGCTAACAAATATTATTACTTGACCAAGATTTTTGCCTGTTGGTTAACAAAGTTTCCTACTTTTCATAAGTTTGGGTGAAATTTGGTCAAACTTTTCACATCTGGACAACAAAATTTCCTACTTTTCATAATTTTGGGTGAAATGTGGCCAAACATTTCACGTTTGGTTAACACAATTTTCCTACATTTCATATTTTTGACTGAGCTTTTTTATAAGTTTGGTTTGAAATTTGGCTACCCTTTTCACATTTGGTTAACAAATGCTCCTACTTTTCATAAGTTTGGGTGAAATTTGGTCAAACTTTTCATCTCTCGACAACAAAATTTCCAACTTTTCATAAGTTTGGGTGACAGTTGGTCAAACTTTTCACGTTTGGTTAACAAATTTTCCTACTTTTCATATGTTTCACTGAGATTTTTATAAGTTTGGTTTGGAATTCGGCTAACCTTTTCACATTTGGTTAACAAATTTTCCTACTTTTCATAAGTTTGGGTGAGCTTTTTATAAGTCTGATTGAAATGTAGCCAAAATTTTTCCCCTCTGGCTAACAAATTTTCTTACTTGGCCAAGAATTTTGCCATTTGATTAAACAAGTTTCCTACTTTTCATAAGTTTGGGTAAAATTTGATCAAACTTTTCACCGCTGGACAACAAAATTTCCCACTTTTCATCAGTTTGGGTGAAAGTTGACCGTTGACAATACTTTTCACGATTGGTTAACAAATTTTCCTACTTTTCATGTGTTTGACTGAGATGTTTATAAGTTTGGTTTGACATTAGGCTAAACTTTTCACATTAGGTTAACAAATGTTCCTAGTTTTCATAAGTTTGACTGAGTTTTTTATAAGTTTGTTTGAAATGTGACCAAAATTTTTCACTTTGATTAACAAATTTTCCTAGTTTTCATAAGTTTGCGTGAGCTTTTTTATAAGTCTGGTTGAAATGTCGCCACAGATTTTCTCCTTTGGCTAACAAATTTTATTACTTGACCAAGATTTTTGCCGTTCATTCTCTCATCACATGACAACTATATACACCGTAAACACTAAAAAATTCACCAACCAAGACGTAATTATAATATATGCCTGTTTATTTTACAGTATTTCAGAACATTTTATAGTATTTCATTACATTTTTCAAGAATAAGCATGAAGTCATAAAACTGGTCTCTTGCTTGGAGGGCTGATATCTGAGTCTTGTAGATAACCGAGGCATCAATCATCTGAGTGTCGGGCACAACATGTCTTCGGCCAGTTTGGGGTTTCGATGTAACGCCCCGTATTTCACCATTATTCTAGGTCTGCTCTCTTCCAAACTCGAAAATGTAACGTCAGCACTGAAGTCCCGGTAGTGAATGTGACCTTTGTGCCCGTATCAGTGGCTAGAAGTGTTTCCATCGTATCGAAGGAGTAACGACTCAGCAGTATGTAGTGAGGTTTGTCGTAGGCGCGAAACACTGAGGTCGAGCGCTGATTCATGATAGGAACCGTCCTTAGTAATGGGACCATGACATCTCCGACTGGTCTCGTCGCAATGAGATCGCAGTATACGTAGACATTTTGCAGGTCGTTATTCAGGTCTATCGCCCCTTCACCTTCAATTGTATCTAGTATCTCATGCAACTTCTCACTAAATGTAATAGTGGCCCCGGGTTCGAGTATTTTCACGATGACTTTCTTTGATGCATTGTCGAAATGGAATAGAACACAGAGCTGATCGTCCACCTTCCGATCTTTCATTAGTCGATTCAGTGCAGCTATAAACGCATGTGGTGAACTGTACAGGCCCGGGGACATGCCTTTCTTATAACTCTATCGTTTGGTGGGATGTATCTTAGCCATACTTCATTCTCTAACACATTGCAGTAGTAGTTGGGGAATTGAATTTCGGCCAGACCCATTTCGAAATGTTGACTCACCTCAATAGTCTTCGGTAACTTGACGAAATAGTGACCTGGTGTGTTCTTGGGAAACATGTTCGGCGAAGCATTACTCGGTAATATCACGTAGAAGCTCATATTTTAGGGTTTGGTAGCATGTAACCCAAGCAGCTGCTTAGAAGAGCGATCCACAACTTGCTCTCGACCGCGCCGACGTTGTCTCGAGACAGATTAAAAAGTGATACGCCAATGACTGTATATAACGATCAGTTGATAGAAGAAGACAATCTCTAGTCGCGGTACTCGCCGACCACACATGCACCAGAACGAATTTCTTTCCCCTTCTGAGCTATTTTGTGGGTTAATTTCCACGTTGGTTTCTTCCATTACCACTGTTTTTGACTTACTGGGTCATTATAAGCGTGTCTCGGTTGTATCATTAGTTGCTATTGGCAAATGCAAAAATCAGTGCTCGAGGCGCTCGTTGTGGGACATTGTCGGTACTAAGGACACTACTTTCTGGACTTAGCAGTAGGCATAAGGTCACCATACAAGGGTTGTCATCCCACTGTCGAGTACCCAGACACGCCAGCGCTGTTCGATTGGTTACGGAAGGAGTGGAATAAGATAAGTCTGATCCACCCGTTACATACCACCAAAAGAAATGAATGACGAAGTCAGCCAGAAAGCCACAGTACTTGCTCAAGGTGACTACCATGTTATGGACAGTTCAGGACAAGACATTATTCTGCCTCTCAGAATAGGCCACATGTATACAAACATTCAGGCTTAATGAATCAGCCATGTGCATGTATTGATTGGTGTCGCAGCCAGCCGAGCACATACTCCAGTTATATGCGATTAGCACCATATATCTCTTTATTATACTAGTATTTTGATCGGTTTTAGCCACGTGGTTGTACACTTACACATGTGATCGAGTGCGACGCCATCTTTACTGGTTTTAGTCATGTGTTTCGATTGTATACCTTAGACATATGACCGGAAGCATCGCTATATTTGAACGGCTGTGAGCATTACCCAAGTGTCTCGACTGTATCGCTATGCTGTCAGTACACTCTGAGTCATCATCCAGTTTTCCCCAAAGACATGTCTGAACACGTTCACGTACGTTCACTCCGCCGACATAGCCCCGTGATGAATCACCCAGTTGGTCACCCTCAGATGATGCTGATGATGATGATGAGCTGATGATGATAAAGATTTTTGTTGGCAGGTGTGGGTGATGACGGTGATGGTAATCCTGATGACAGACACTGCAGAAGATCATGGTTGACGGTCGTTCAGAAAGACAACGGCAACCTTGCCCAAGAAGCATGAATGCTGGGACTGACTGCAACGTCCTGTAAATGCAATGTATTACAACTTGACTGCAGTATGTAATAGACAGACACAACTATAGTACGAGGCATAGCTTTGGTTGTGAGCTAACACGCCAAATCATGGTGGCACACGAACAACCAAACAATGCTAGGGCTGACTGCGACGTCCTGTAATAAATAGACAACTAGCTGTTGATACACCCTCTTCACACGCACATGAAATGTCTATCGCTCGTTCAAAATGGCAATTGCAAACTATACCCAGGACAGTTGACAATCCATAGAATGTTGAGGTTGACTGCAATGTCCTGTAATTGATAGCACACACACACACTTGACAGTACACCCACGCACGCACACACGCTTACATGCACACACACACACACAAACACACACACACACACACACACGCGCGCGCGGATGTCATGATGGCACACAAGAAACCAATCAATGTTGGGGCTGTCTGCATCGTCCTATAAATATATTGTATAAACAATGTTGGGGCTGACTGCGACGTCCCGTAATAGATAGACAACTAGCTGTTGATACACCCTCTTCATACGTACACGACATGGTTGTCGATCGTTCATAATGACAATTGCAAAACTTGCCCCAGAAAGCCTGACACTCCATAGAATACTGAGGTTGACTGCGATGTCCTGTAATTGTTAGCGCACACACATACACTCGGCAGTACACCCACGCATGCACACACGCCTAAATGCGCGCACACATACACACACACACCGCACATCATGATGGCACACGCGCAACCAAGCAATGTTGGGTCTGACTGCGACGTCTTGGGGATACATTTGGTTGTGAGGTTACACGGCAAATCATGATGGCACACGATGCTGATTTCGCTTATATGTTTTGCTCATAGTCTACTTGGTGGTATAGACGATTTCACAGCGTATCTTTGGTCGAAGTATAGTTATAGGCTTTTTGCTTTAATTCAATCAGAAGCCCCATTTTTACAGCAAATAGAAATATATGTTTGTGCTGAATTTTATTTTAAACGGCTGACTTAACTTTACCAAACTTAAACGCAAACTTTCCCTCGCTTGCCCGATTGAGCGCTGTATGCATAATAATACTAGTTAACGGTCAACCAGACCGCCTCAGTGGGCGTGTTTTATCTTCACACCTTATCAAGTGTTGATCGCTGGCAATTGTATTTTTCTCGCTGGCCGCAGTTGGGGTCAGCACGTGACCTTTTACTCGTGTGCGCAGGTAAAATCTAGCGGTCACGGGAGCTTATTACTTCTGGATGAGTCAAGAGCCATGACTAGTGTCCCCTGGTTACTTTTTATAATTAAGGGGGTATAACTGTGGGGTTTAATAGTATTACACATTTTTATGATTATCTTGGTACGGTATGGCTTATTTTAAATGAGAAGCGTAGTATTTTATTGACGTAACTATTCTTCACTAAACATACAAGAAATTTATCTGTTTAATTATGTTTTTAGGGTTAATTTATAGTAATAATGTATACCCGGCTAGTATATTTTTAAACCAGATTTTCACCAAGCGCTTAATATTGATACATGGATACTATGGAAACATGCCGAAGCTATAAGCGTGCAAAAGTTTATTCATGCGGTCATTACTTGACCTACTCGGGGTAACTCGAGAGATGGAATAAATCAATTTTCTGTCATATTGGATTTCGATCTCCTCATCGAAGGAGGGGATCTACATGACTGGGGTTCGATTACACCACTCATCGACTTCCGCGGTGCCCTGGGTAGGGTAACGCCACGGGGTGCCCCACCCGCGCCGAGGTCCGGTCCGGTTTGCGCCGACGTCCGCTCGGTTCGCGCCAGTTCGTGCCCTGTCGGGTACGGGGGACCTGGGTAGGGGGTAATCATGGACCGGAAGTAGTCATCAGGACAACCGGAAGTAGTCAACCAGACCCAAGAAAATAACCGCCAAGTTCAAAATATTGAGGTCAATGGAGGTCGTAAAATATGACGATTCAAGATGGCCAGATAACCCCGTAAAGAAGGATTTATCGGGGGTTTGAAACCCCAAAACATACTTAGTTACAACATTATATACTACTGTACTGCAGTGGAATGTGTAATATGAGTGACAGTGAGGATATGAATGAGATACGTGAGCCAATGACAGCAGAGACAGAACCTGAACCCTCATTACTCACCCGATTTGTCTCCACCTTGCCGTGGTGGGGGAGCTTGCATGCCCTATTGACCCCATGTACTACGTCGATGGATGAAAAAACTACATATCGGACAGCTTATGGGATAGGGGTCAGACTAAGCGAGACACAACCTGCTGCTCTGCAGGTAGAATGAGGATAGCAGTCAAAGTTTAAATCAGGAGAACGAAGGCAGAAGTTCTTGGTCCGGACACATACTATAAGTCTCTCTGCCGAGGGTTGTGGCTAACGCCTCTAAGCCATAAAACGCTCGGATGTGAAAGCCTGGCCGATACTCACCTACCGATAAATGGAGGTAAGATTCTGAGCAGGCTACATGCCCAGTTCAGATACTTGTCCGAAGGCTCTCAGCTGAGGGATATGAGGGGTCCCCGGATGAGAGGGCCTGGCGTTTTTTCTCGCTCACCTCTGCACGGAGGTAAGGTGCTCAGCCGGCAGCACAATGTAGCCTACTTCGTGAGCGAGTACTAAAAAGTTGGAAGTGGTGCTCCTGTCGAATGAAATTGGTTAGGAAAACTGTCTGTAAAAAGAGTCTAAACAAAAGTGGAAAAACGTCTCAATAACACGAAATGGAACGCACGGCTAGCGAATCTATCGCGTGGCCTGAAGTCCAAAGCGAAAGCTTTCCTAGTGGATGTCGCCCGCAGACTGACCGTTCCTGGTGTGTACTTTAGCGACCAGTGGCAATCGAAATGGAAGTGAGGAATTAAAGCAGCCATGAGCAGGACGTGGCAAATCCTCATGTGAGCGCAGTCTCAGAGCAATATGTACTCTGCAATTATGGAAGCCTCCTTGGATAGCGGGGGAATGCCCATGGTCTGCCCCTGCCTTCACTTGAGGGTTTACCGTGATGTCGATGACCGTTCTACTTTTACCAGCTGAGATGTGGGCGACACCGCAGCATTAACAGTCTAACGTCCCTCGAAACCCCGGGAAGGCTAACTCGTAAAAATGCCTGCTGAAACCGGATGTGCTGGGCTACGGGTGCAAATAAATCAGGCACAACGCAAGAAACGTACGAGTGAAATGTCTTTCGTGCTAGGAACAGCTCTGACTACCTAGTTTCCGAATGCCGCTCTTGTTCGGAACAGCTCTAACTAGGTAGTTTCCGAATGTGCGTCGTGCCTGTAACAGCTCTGACGGGCACAACGACAAGCACATGTCCGAACCGAAAACTCGTTGCGTGGATACCGTCTGCAGACCTTTCTGGTTTGTGCGGGAACGGCCCGGGGCGAACGAAATGCCCAATATATTGAAGTGAGGAATTAAAGCAGCCATGAGCAGGACGTGACGATTCCCTTGGTAAGCCCAGCACCAGATCGCTATGTGTCAGCCCTGCAATTATGGAAGCCACCCTGGACTGTCCCTGCCTTCCTTTGAGGGATGACCGTTAAGTCTTCGACCGTTCCAACTTGCCCAGCTGGGTTTGGACGGTTTCGCAAAAGTGAGAGTCCCCCAGGAATGCTACCTGGTCAAAAAAGCACGCTAAAGCCGGATGTGTTGGCCTACGAGTTTCGGCCCAAGGGCGCATAACTTAGACACACCGCAATCACATTTGGAGAAAAAAAAACACTCCGGATGAACGCAAAAAAAAAAAAAGAAGAAGAAGAACCCTCATTAGATTAAAGTGCACGGGCAATAAAGAACCTGAAGAATGGTAAATGACATGGATGTGATGAGACACCAGCTGAACTAATTAAAGCGGGAGGGGAAGAAAGCATACAAATCTATCACGCATTATGTAAAAAGATATGGAAATATGGTAGATGGAAAAAAGATTGGAAGAGAACTATCTTCATTCCAATAAAATGAAAGGGCAACCTGAAATTATGTACCTGCTATAGAACTGTTGCCCTGATCAGTCATGCAAGTAAAATTCTACTAAAAATCATAATGGGAAGACTTCGTAAGAAAATCCTCTTCTTCAGCGTTCCGAGTCATTGAGGTTCTTTGCTGCAGATACAATCCGTCTCCATTCGTCTCTCTGGTTGACCTTCTCTTGCCAGTCGATTCCAAGTGCTTGTAGGTCTGTATATATATATATATATACTAGCTGACCCTGCCCGGCTTCGCCCAGATCCTGGTGGGGAGCATCTCATTTAATTCATATAAGTAGTCATATAAGTTCTCGTTCCCGTTACCGACTGTCTGTCTGTCTGTCTGTCTGTCTGTCTGTCTGTCTGTCTGTCTGTCTGTCTGTCTGTCTGTCTGTCTGTCTGTCTGTCTGTCTGTCTGTCTGACCCGGCCCGGCATTGCCCAGCTCCTGGTGTGGAGCATCTCATTTAATTCATATAAGTAGTCATATAAGTTCCCGTTCCCGACTGTCTATCTGTCTGTCTATCTGTCTGTCTATCTGTCTGCCTGACCCTGCCCGGCTTCGCCCAGTCCCTGGTGGGGAGCATCTCATTTAATTCATATAAGTAGTCATATAAGTTCCCGTTCCCGTTACCGACTATCTGTCTGTCTGTCTGTCTGTCTGTCTGTCTGTCTGACCCGGCCCGGCATCGCCCAGCTCCTGGTGTGAAGCATCTCATTTAATTTATATAAGTAGTCATATAAGTTCCTGTTCCCGACTGTCTATCTGTCTGTCTGTCTGTCTATCTGTCTGCCTGACCCTGTCCGGCTTCGCCCAGTCCCTGGTGGGGAGCATCTCATTTAATTCATATAAGTAGTCATATAAGTTCTCATTAAATTCATACAACAAAAAAAGTAACTTAATTTTTTTTTTTTTTTTTTTGACAATTCAAAGCTGTTATTGTTATTCAGTATATCTGACCCTGCTGAAGTTATGAATGTGTGGTCTTCTGTGCTGTCTCCGAAGTCAGCGTCATATTTTTAAAACATGTAGCTATTGAGCTGACGATAATTATATCCGTTTGACTAATACTTTCTAGAGATTTGGACATATTTCTCTTTGCCAGCATTTACCAACCTTTCATGACATTTATTTTAGAAAAAGTAACTTAAAAGAATGTCCTTCCACACACCATCCATTATTTTTAATGAAAACTCTTTCTAATCACCTGCATGACTACAGTAACTTCTTAAGCAAAAAAAGATGAGTTACAATGTTATGCATTGTGCATTATTTTTATGAAAACTTTGAAAATGCCTTACAGATTGTATCATTATTTATTATAACTCATATGCCGGTACATAACTATGGACAAAGAGTTTATAAATCTTTGAAAACGATGCCACAATATGACTATAAGTTATACAGAAAAGTTATGCCCCTTGAAATAACTTTTACAGAGTTAGGTCCCCTGAGATATATGAAATTATAATGAAAAATGAAAAATGAAATAATACTGAGTAAGCAGGCGATTTCACACTTAAAAAATATCCAAGTTGGCAGCTCTGGAATGAAAGGAAGACGTGTAGAAAATTTCATCTCAATCGGATGGGCCGTTCGCGAACAAATAAAGGACATACATACATACATACAGACAGACAGACAGACAGACAGACAGACAGACAGACAGACAGACAGACAGACAGACAGACAGACAGACAGACGGAGATCGCAATTTATATATAAGATACTAGCTGACCCGGCCCGGCTTCGCCCCTGGTGGGGAGCATCTCATTTAATTCATATAAGTAGTCATATAAGTTCTCGTTCCCGTTACCGACTATCTGTCTGTCTGTCTGTCTGTCTGTCTATCTGTCTGTCTGTCAGTCTGACCCGGCCCGTCTTCGCCCAGACCTTGATGGGGAGCATCTCATTTAATTCATATAAGTAGTCATATAAGTTCCCGTTCCGACTATCTATCTGTCTGTCTGTCTGACCCGGCCCGGCATCGCCCAAATTCTGGTGGGGAGCATCTCATTTAATTCATATAAGTAGTCATATAAGTTCCCGTTCCCGACTGTCTGTCTGTCTGTCTGTCTGTCTGTCTGTCTGTCTGTCTGTCTATCTATCTATCTATCTATCTGTCCTGTTTTTAGTTTTATTTTAATAATGTTTACCCGGCTAGTATATTTTTAAACCAGATTTTCACCAAGCGCTTAATATTGATACATGGATACTATGGAAACATGCCGAAGCTATAAGCGTACAAAAGTTTATTCATGCGGTCATTACTTGACCTACTCGGGGTAACTCGAGAGATGGAATAAATCAATTTTCTGTCATATTGGTTTTCGATCTCCTCATCGAAGGAGGGGATCTACATGACTGGGGTTCGATTACACCACTCATCGACTTCCGCGGTGCCCTGGGTAGGGTAACGCCACGGGGTGCCCCACCCGCGCCGAGGTCCGGTCCGGTTTGCGCCGACGTCCGCTCGGTTCGCGCCAGTTCGTGCCCTGTCGGGTACGGGGGACCTGGGTAGGGGGTAATCATGGACCGGAAGTAGTCATCAGGACAACCGGAAGTAGTCAACCAGACCCAAGAAATAACCGCCAAGTTCAAATATTGAGGTCAATGGAGGTCGTAAAATATGACGATTCAAGATGGCCAGATAACCCCGTAAAGAAGGATTTATCGGGGGTTTGAAACCCCAAAACATACTTAGTTACAACATTATATACTACTGTACTGCAGTGGAATGTGTAATATGAGTGACAGTGAGGATATGAATGAGATACGTGAGCCAATGACAGCAGAGACAGAACCTGAACCCTCATTACTCACCCGATTTGTCTCCACCTTGCCGTGGTGGGGGAGCTTGCATGCCCTATTGACCCCATGTACTACGTCGATGGATGAAAAAACTACATATCGGACAGCTTATGGGATAGGGGTCAGACTAAGCGAGACACAACCTGCTGCTCTGCAGGTAGAATGAGGATAGCAGTCAAAGTTTAAATCAGGAGAACGAAGGCAGAAGTTCTTGGTCCGGACACATACTATAAGTCTCTCTGCCGAGGGTTGTGGCTAACGCCTCTAAGCCATAAACGCTCGGATGTGAAAGCCTGGCCGATACTCACCTACCGATAAATGGAGGTAAGATTCTGAGCAGGCTACATGCCCAGTTCAGATACTTGTCCGAAGGCTCTCAGCTGAGGGATATGAGGGGTCCCCGGATGAGAGGGCCTGGCGTTTTTTCTCGCTCACCTCTGCACGGAGGTAAGGTGCTCAGCCGGCAGCACAATGTAGCCTACCTCGTGAGCGAGTTCTAAAAGGTGGAAGTGGTGCTCCTGTCGAATGAAATTGGTTAGGAAAACTGTCTGTAAAAAGAGTCTAAACAAAAGTGGAAAAACGTCTCAATAACACGAAATGGAACGCACGGCTAGCGAATCTATCGCGTGGCCCGAAGTCCAAAGCGAAAGCTTTCCTAGTGGATGTCGCCCGCAGACTGACCGTTCCTGGTGTGTACTTTAGCGACCAGTGGCAATCGAAATGGAAGTGAGGAATTAAAGCAGCCATGAGCAGGACGTGGCAAATCCTCGGGTGAGCGCAGTCTCAGAGCAATATGTACTCTGCAATTATGGAAGCCTCCTTGGATAGCGGGGGAATGCCCATGGTCTGCCCCTGCCTTCACTTGAGGGTTTACCCTGATGTCGATGACCGTTCTACTTTTACCAGCTGAGATGTGGGCGACACCACAGCATTAACAGTCTAACGTCCCTCGAAACCCCGGGAAGGCTAACTCGTAAAAATGCCTGCTGAAACCGGATGTGCTGGGCTACGGGTGCAAATAAATCAGGCACAACGCAAGAAACGTACGAGTGAAATGTCTTTCGTGCTAGGAACAGCTCTGACTACCTAGTTTCCGAATGCCGCTCTTGTTCGGAACAGCTCTAACTAGGTAGTTTCCGAATGTGCGTCGTGCCTGTAACAGCTCTGACGGGCACAACGACAAGCACATGTCCGAACCGAAAACTCGTTGCGTGGATACCGTCTGCAGACCTTTCTGGTTTGTGCGGGAACGGCCCGGGGCGAACGAAATGCCCAATATATTGAAGTGAGGAATTAAAGCAGCCATGAGCAGGACGTGACGATTCCCTTGGTAAGCTCAGCACCAGAGCGCTATGTGTCAGCCCTGCAATTATGGAAGCCACCCTGGACTGTCCCTGCCTTCCTTTGAGGGATGACCGTTAAGTCTTCGACCGTTCCAACTTGCCCAACTGGGTTTGGACGGTTTCGCAAAAGTGAAAGTCCCCCAGGAATGCTACCTGGTCAAAAAAGCACGCTAAAGCCGGATGTGTTGGCCTACGAGTTTCGGCCCAAGGGCGCATAACTTAGACACACCGCAATCACATTTGGAAAAAAAAACACTCCGGATGAACGCAAAAAAAAAAAAGAAGAAGAAGAACCCTCATTAGATTAAAGTGCATGGGCAATAAAGAACCTGAAGAATGGTAAATGACATGGATGTGATGAGACACCAGCTGAACTAATTAAAGCGGGAGGGGAAGAAAGCATACAAATCTATCACGCATTATGTAAAAAGATATGGAAATATGGTAGATGGCCAAAAGATTGGAAGAGAACTATCTTCATTCCAATAAAATGAAAGGGCAACCTGAAATTATGTACCAGTTATAGAACTGTTGCCCTGATCAGTCATGCAAGTAAAATTCTACTAAAAATCATAATGGGAAGACTTCGTAAGAAAATCCTCTTCTTCAGCGTTCCGAGTCATTGAGGTTCTTTGCTGCAGATACAATCCGTCTCCATTCGTCTCTCTGGTTGACCTTCTCTTGCCAGTCGATTCCAAGTGCTTGTAGGTCTGTATATATATATATACTAGCTGACCCTGCCCGGCTTCGCCCAGACCCTGGTGGGGAGCATCTCATTTAATTCATACAAGTAGTCATATAAGTTCTCGTTCCCGTTACCGACTGTCTGTCTGTCTGTCTGTCTGTCTGTCTGTCTGTCTGTCTGTCTGTCTGTCTGTCTGTCTGTCTGACCCGGGCCGGCATTGCCCAGCTCCTGGTGTGGAGCATCTCATTTAATTCATATAAGTAGTCATATAAGTTCCCGTTCCCGACTGTCTATCTGTCTGTCTATCTGTCTGTCTATCTGTCTGCCTGACCCTGCCCGGCTTCGCCCAGTCCCTGGTGGGGAGCATCTCATTTAATTCATATAAGTAGTCATATAAGTTCCCGTTCCCGTTACCGACTATCTGTCTGTCTGTCTGTCTGTCTGTCTGTCTGTCTGACCCGGCCCGGCATCGCCCAGCTCCTGGTGTGAAGCATCTCATTTAATTTATATAAGTAGTCATATAAGTTCCTGTTCCCGACTGTCTATCTGTCTGTCTGTCTGTCTATCTGTCTGCCTGACCCTGTCCGGCTTCGCCCAGTCCCTGGTGGGGAGCATCTCATTTAATTCATATAAGTAGTCATATAAGTTCTCATTAAATTCATACAACAAAAAAGTAACTTAATTTTTTTTTTTTTTTGACAATTCAAAGCTGTTATTGTTATTCAGTATATCTGACCCTGCTGAAGTTATGAATGTGTGGTCTTCTGTGCTGTCTCCGAAGTCAGCGTCATATTTTTAAAACATGTAGCTATTGAGCTGACGATAATTATATCCGTTTGACTAATACTTTCTAGAGATTTGGACATATTTCTCTTTGCCAGCATTTACCAACCTTTCATGACATTTATTTTAGAAAAAGTAACTTAAAAGAATGTCCTTCCACACACCATCCATTATTTTTAATGAAAACTCTTTCTAATCACCTGCATGACTACAGTAACTTCTTAAGCAAAAAAAGATGAGTTACAATGTTATGCATTGTGCATTATTTTTATGAAAACTTTGAAAATGCCTTACAGATTGTATCATTATTTATTATAACTCATATGCCGGTACATAACTATGGACAAAGAGTTTATAAATCTTTGAAAACGATGCCACAATATGACTATAAGTTATACAGAAAAGTTATGCCCCTTGAAATAACTTTTACAGAGTTAGGTCCCCTGAGATATATAAAATTATAATGAAAAATGAAATAATACTGAGTAAGCAGGCGATTTCACACTTAAAAAATATCCCAGTTGGCAGCTCTGAAATGAAAGGAAGACGTGTAGAAAATTTCATCTCAATCGGATGGGCCGTTCGCGAACAAATAAAGGACATACATACATACAGACAGACAGACAGACAGACAGACAGACAGACAGACAGACAGACAGACAGACAGACAGACAGACAGGCAGACAGGCAGACAGACGGAGATCGCAATTTATATATAAGATACTAGCTGACCCGGCCCGGCTTCGCCCAGACCCTGGTGGGGAGCATCTCATTTAATTCATATAAGTAGTCATATAAGTTCTCGTTCCCGTTACCGACAATCTGTCTGTCTGTCTGTCTGTCTATCTGTCTGTCTGTCTGTCTGACCCGGCCCGTCTTCGCCCAGACCCTGATGGGGAGCATCTAATTTAATTCATATAAGTAGTCATATAAGTTCCCGTTCCGACTATCTATCTGTCTGTCTGTCTGACCCGGCCCGGCATCGCCCAACTTCTGGTGGGGAGCATCTCATTTAATTCATATAAGTAGTCATATAAGTTCCCGTTCCAGACTGTCTGTCACTTCCATTTCGATTGCCACTGGTCGCTAAAGTACACACCAGGAACGGTCAGTCTGCGGGCGACATCCACTAGGAAAGCTTTCGCTTTGGACTTCGGGCCACGCGATAGATTCGCTAGCCGTGCGTTCCATTTCGTGTTATTGAGACGTTTTCCCACTTTTGTTTAGACTCTTTTTACAGACAGTTTTCCTAACCAATTTCATTCGACAGGAGCACCACTTCCACCTTTTAGTACTCGCTCACGAGGTAGGCTACATTGTGCTGCCGGCTGAGCACCTTACCTCCGTGCAGAGGTGAGCGAGAAAAAACGCCAGGCCCTCTCATCCGGGGACCCCTCATATCCCTCAGCTGAGAGCCTTCGGACAAGTATCTGAACTGGGCATGTAGCCTGCTCAGAATCTTACCTCCATTTTTCGGTAGGTGAGTATCGGCCAGGCTTTCACATCCGAGCGTTTTATGGCTTAGAGGCGTTAGCCACAACCCTCGGCAGAGAGACTTATAGTATGTGTCCGGACCAAGAACTTCTGCCTTCGTTCTCCTGATTTAAACTTTGACTGCTATCCTCATTCTACCTGCAGAGCAGCAGGTTGTGTCTCGCTTAGTCTGACCCCTATCCCATAAGCGGAGGAGGCGGAGGGAGAATGAAGAGGGAGGAAGAGGGAGGAGGAAGAGGGAGAAGGAGGAGGGAGAAGGAGGGGAGGAGGAGGAGGGAAGAGGAGGAGGGGAGGAGGAGGAATGTGAAGGGAGGAGGAGGGAGGAGGTAGAGGGAGGAGGGAGGCGGAGAGAGGAGGAGGAGGGAGGAGGAGGAAGAGGGAGGAGGGAGGAGGAGGGAGGGAGAAGGAGGAGGAGGTAGAGGGAGGAGGAGGGAGGAGGAGGAGGGAGGAGGAGGGAGGAGGAGAGAGGAGGAGGAGGGAGGAGGAGGGAGGAGGAGGAGGGAGGAGGAGGAAGAGGGAGGAGGAGGAATGTGAAGGGAGGAGGAGGGATGAGGTAGAGGGAGGAGGAGGAGGGAGGAGGAGGAGGAGAGGGAGGAGGAGGAAGGAGGAGGGGGAGGAGGGAGGAGGAGGAGGGAGGAAGAAGGAGGAGGAGGGAGAAGGAGGGATGAGGAGGAGGAGGGAGGAGGAGGAAGAGGGAGAGGAGGAATGTGAAGGGAGGAGGAGGTAGAGGGAGGAGGAGGGAGGAGGAGAAGGGAGGAGGAGGGATGAGGAGGAGGGAGGAGGAGGAAGAGGGAGGAGGAGGAATGTGAAGGGAGGAGGAGGGAGGAGGTAGAGGGAGGAGGAGGAGGGAGGAGGAGTGAGGAGGAGGAGAGGGAGGAGGAGGAAGGAGGAGGGGGAGGAGGGAGGAGGAGGAATGTGAAGGGAGGAGGAGGGAGAGGGAGGAGGGGGAGGGGAAGAGGAAGAGGGTAGGAGGAAGAGTGGAGAGGAGGAGGGAGGAGGTAGAGGGAGGAGGAGGAGGGAGGAAAAGGGAGGAGGGAGGAGGAGAGAGGAGGAGGAGGGAGGAGGTAGGAGGAGGAGGAAGAGGGAGGAGGAGGGAGGAGAAGGAAGGAGGAGGAAGAGGGAGGAGGAGGATGGAGGAGAGAGAGGGGGGAAGAGGGAGGAGGAGGGAGGAGGAGGAAGGAGGAGGAAGAGGGAGGAGGAGGAAGAGGGAGGAGGAGGATGGAGGAGGGAGAGGGAGGAGAGGAAGAGGAAGAGGGTAGGAGGAGGAGGGGAGAGGAGGAGAAGAAGGGAGAAGGAGGGAGGAGGAGAAGGAGGAGGAGGGAGGAGGAGGGGAGAGGAGGAGGGAGGAGGCAGAGGGAGAAGAAGGAAGGAGGGGGAGGAAGGAGGCAGAATGAGGAGGGGAGGAAGGAAAGGGAGGTGGAAGAGGAGGATGAGGGAGGAGGAAAGAGGTATGGGGAGGAGGAGGTAGAGGGAGAAGGAGGAGGAAGGAAAGGGAGGAGGAAGAGGAGGAGAAGGGAGGAGGAGGGTGGAGGGAGGAGGAGGAGGTAGAGGGAGGAGGTAGGAGGAGGAAGAGGAAGAGGGAAGAGGGAGAAGAAGGGAGAAGGAGGAGGGAGGATGATGAGGGAGAAGGAGGCAGGAGGAAGAGGAGGGATGAGGAGGGAGAGGGAGGAGGAGGGAAGATGAGGGAGGAGGGGGAGGAGGTGGAGGGAGTAGGAGGGAGGAGGATGGAGGAGGAGGGGAGAGGAAGAGGGAGAAGGAAGAGGGAGAAGGAGGAGGGAGGAGGGAGAGGGATGAGAGGGAGGAGGAAGAGGAGGAGGGTGGAGGGAGGAGGTAGAGGGAGGAGTTAGAGGGAGGAGGAGAAGAGAGGAGGAGAGAGTTCGCCATTCCGAATTCATACTCGTCTAGTTCTTCCCTTCTACACGACTGTAGATAACTTCCTTACACATAAAAAGATGAATTGTTATTGATATAGCCGTGGCATGGAGGAATATCAGCAGCAGAGTTGATCCAGAAAACCAAAGACTGAGATCTACGGAGAGTCATGAACGCCTGCGCCAGCCGGCACGGCACTTGATGATGATGATTGCCGTGTGACGATTCTGTGTAGTGACGTCATTTTCTTCCCTTTCCCTAGCGTTTTGGTTCGGGGATTCTTTCATCATCATCATCATATATTTACGTACGTATTTTGGGAGGGGGAGGAGGGAGGAGGAGGAAGAAGAAAAAAAAACTATGACAGTTGGCAGCTCTGGAATGAAAGGAAGGCGTGTAGAAAATTTCACCTCAATCGGATGGGCCGTTCGCGAACAAATAAAGGACATACATACATACATACATACATACATACATACATACATACATACATACATACATACATACATACATACATACATACATACAGACAGACAGACAGACAGACAGACAGACAGACAGACGGAGATCGCAATTTATATATAAGATATATATATATATATATATATATATATATATATATATATATATATATATATATATATATATATATATATATATATATATATATATATATATATATATATATATATAATCTCTCCACGGTCTTCTTGGTTTACCTCGGGGTCTACTGTTATTTATTTCCTGCGTGTAAGCGAGGTTTGTTTCCCTATTGTCTTCCATTCTTTCTATGTGCCCCAGCCCCTATTAGCCTTCATGATACCAGTGATTAGCAGGGAATTACACAGATCATAAATGTCTTTGTTACTTCTTCTTTTCCACTCTCCACTTTGTGTATCCCTAATGGGTCCAAAGATGCGACTTAAAACTTTGTTCTCAAAGGTTTGTAACAAGGCTTCGTCTCCTTTCGTTGTACTCCAGGTTTCAGAGCCATACAACATAACTGGCCTCATCAGTGTTTTGTATATTGTGATTTTGGTGTTACGAGATATCGCATTTGATTTTAATAGATGTTGTAGTGCATAGAATGTCTTATTTCCAGAATTGATTCTAGTTTGTATTTCTTCCCTTATGATGTTGGAGCAGTTGAAGATTGTACCCAGGTATTTGTATGTTTCCGTTCTTTTAATGGTCATATTATCTATTTGTATGTGGCCAGAGTTTTTAGCCATTCCTTCTCTTGAAATGACCATATATTCTGTCTTATCTTGGTTGATAACCAGTCCCATTTGTTGGGCTTTTTCCTATAAGTGAGTCAATATTTCCAATGTCATTTGTTCATTTTTCCATATAATATCTATACCATCTGCAGCTTGGATGTTCCTCCAATGTCACATTCCTCCTTTACCTTCCTTACAACTTTCTCTAGAGCCAGATTGAAGAGTAGCGGCGATAGTGCATCACCCTGTTTCAAGCCAGATGTTATTTGGAAGGGGTCTGATTTCCTGCCTTTATATGTTACTATATTATAAGTATCTTCCATGCATAGTCTGGTCATGTTGATTAACTTCCTTGGTATTCCAAATTCCTGCATAGCATTCCATAGACTATTCCTATGGACACTATCATAAGCCTTTTTAAAATCCACAAAAATGTTATGGAGATCTCTTTTATATTCCCAATTTTTCTCGGCTATTTGTCGTAAGATAAATATCTGATCTATGTTGATCTGTTTTGTCAAAAACCCGCCTGTTAGTCACCTAATATATCTTCTGAATATGGTTTTAGTCTATTTAATAATACTGCGGATAGTATCTTATAACTTGTGGACAGTCGTGATATTCCTGTATAATTTTTACATTGGAACTTGTCACCTTTCTTAACGATAGGTATCAATAATGACTCTTTCCAGTCATGGGGTAATTCTTCTGTCCTCCAGATTTTTATTATTAGTTCGTATAGCTTTAAATGTAATACATGACCACCTGCCTTTATAAATTCAGCAGCAATTCCATCAACCCCAGTTGCCTAACTGTTTTTAAGTCGTGTGATTACATATAGGATTTCTTCAAATGCAGGTTCTTCAATTTGTGGTTCACACGTTAGAACCTCTTCCTATGGGAAAGTGTTACTTGGAGCTTCACAATTTAGTAATTCAACAAACTATTCTTTCCATTTCCTCATTGGTATTTACCATATTCCCATTGTTGTCTTTTAAACCATATGTATTGTGTTTTGTGTTAGTACCCTCGTTTCATTGATTTCAGTTCTTTAAAAAAACTTACTGGATTCGTTTTTCTATTGATTAGTTTCCATATCTTTGATTATATTACTCATATATTCTCGCTTCTGCTGTTGAACTATTTTTGTAGCCTCTTTACATTCATTTCTATATTTCTCTTCCTTTTGGATGTTGTTGATGTCATTTAACCATAAATGTCTGGCATTCTTTTTCCTAATGACTGCTTCTTCACATTTTTGATTGAACCATCTGTTCTTTCTATGCGGGGTTAACACACCGAGACATTCTTCTGCGGTAGATTGAATTGTATTCTTGATGTTCAACCAAGTTTGGTCAACGCTTTCCTCCGAAGAGTTTTGCAGAGCTTCAAGTTTACATTTTATTTCATCTGTAAATTTCTCTTTGACAGTAATTTCTTGTAGTTTTTCTCTGTTATATGTTGGGTGTAGTCTTTGTAATTTAGTATAGAAAGCTCTCTTAAGTTTTATTTTAAAGTTGGCTCCAACGAGTAAGTGGTCGCTGTGGCACTCAGCTCCTCTATAACTTCTAACTTGTTGCATGTTTGATGCATTTCTGATGTTAATTAAAATTTGATCTATTTGATTATAGGTTCTCTAGTCACATGATTTCCAAGTTTGTTTGTGTATATCCTTTCTTTGTAGTCTGGTGCTGCTAATCTGCAGTCCTTTGGCTTCTGCCAGGTTAATGACTCTCCATTCATCATCATTTGAAGTTGTATGTAGGTTTTCCATACCGGCCACTTTTTTGTGAGTTTGCTCTCTACCTATTTTTGCATTGAAGTCTCCCAGCACAATCAGGATGTCCTGTTTGGGGGTTTCTTCTATGACATCTTCCAAATCATTATAAAAGTCTTCTTTAACGTAATCTTCTTTCTTTTCAGTAGGTGCATGTACATTAATCATCGTTATATTTTTCCATTTACCTTTTATTCGTAATTTACTAATTCTGTCATTAACAGCTTTAAAGTTTAGAACGCTCCCCCATAACTCTTTGTTGATGACAAAACCAGTTCTAATTCATGTTATTTTGGGTATTTCCTCTATATATTACAATCATTCCATTTTGCTCTAAAGTACCCTCTCCTAATCACCTTATTTCTTGAATTGCTGTTATATCCATTTGATATTCAAGCAGCTCCCGGGTTAGTTCTTTAGCCGCTCCAGCTCGATATAGTGTCCGTACATTCCATGTTCCAAATCTCAAGAGTCCTTTAACGTTCCGAAGTCGTTGTCCAAATAAGTCAGTTCGAATTCGAGGCTTATGTATCTGTTTCGTAACAAAATAGTTTTTACACAGGTGGGGACGTTAACCCCACGTTTCAACCTCCAACCTGGAGGACCAGGGTTTTTCTCTTTGTCTGTTCTCTACCCGTTGACCTGTCCGGATTGGGAGGCCCTGATGGTAGCTCCGCTACCGCCGGCATGAGTTTCTCAAGCACCCCCACCACGACAAGGTGGAAACACCATCGGGGGAGTAAGAAAATGAAAGAAGAAATTAACGTGTTTCAAGCTGGATTTAGACAAGGAAGAGGAACAAGAGATCACATTCTCAACATGCCTTTAATAATAGAGAAGTGCAGAGAATTTAATGTAAACATATTCTCATGTTTCATGGATTATTCAAAGGCATTTGACTGTGTACAACATCATAAACTTTGGGAACTCATGAGGAATATGGGCTTTCCATCACATGTAATACAACACATAAGAATCCTCTATTTAGACCAACAAGCAGCGGTTAGAATAGATGACGAGACATCAGATTGGTCTGACATCAAGCAAGGAGTCCGTCAAGGATGTGTGCTGTCCCCCTCTTTGTTTAACATGTACTTCTTCTTCTTCTTCAGCGTTCCGAGCCACTGAGGTTCTTTGCTGCAGACACAATCCGTCTCCATTCGTCTCTCTGGTGGACCTTCTCTTGCCAGTCGTTGATTCCAAATGCTTGTAGGTCTGTATATGTATTATCTCTCTACCGTCTTCTTGGTCTACCTCGGGGTCTACGGTCATTTATTTCCTGAGTGTAAGCGAGTTTTGTTTCCCTATTATCTTCCATTCTTTATGTACGCCGAAAATATAATGAGAAACGTAAGAGATGATATAAACAGGGAGCTATATGATGCCCTAAATATCGGTGGTCATGACATACCAGAGATTCGGTATGCTGATGATACAGTATTGCTATCCACAACACAGAATGGTATAGAAAACCTAATAGCCTCAACCCAGTTGAATAGAGAAAATCACAACTTATATCACAACATAGCAAAAACAAAGATAATGCATACAGATAAAACTACTATGGAGAAAGAAATATATGTTAATGAGGAAAAATTGGAGGTGATGAAAATGTTGAATATCTTGGGTCATTGATTAGGCCTACCAACAACGGTGACACAATGAAAGAAATTAAACGACGACTATCAATTGCTCTTCAAAGACTAAAACAACTGAATAAATTATGGAGTGAGACAGACAGAACTACAAAAATTAGATTTTAAGAGCATGCATCTATCCCATTGCAACATACGCCCGTGAGACCTGGACACTTACTAAACAAGCTGAACAGCGCATAAATACACTTGAATATAAATGTTATAGACGAGTTCTAAGAATACCTTGGGTAAGAAAGAACAAATGCATCCATACTTCAAGAGATTAATATTGAAAAAGGTTAGCTATTAAAGACGATAAAACAAAGAAAATTGAAATATTTTGGTCACTTGAAACGTCACGAAAGTTTGGAGAGAACAATAATGGAGGGGTATATGCCTGGGAAGAGAGGAGAGGAAGAGGAAGGCCAAAGAGAAGATGGGTGCAGGATGTGGCGGATGATCTCCAGATGGGTGTATCAGACGCGGGACATCTTGCTTATGATCGAGAGGTTTTCCATAAGGTTGTTATGGGAGCGAGGTTCTGCAAAGGACATGTTACTGAATGAATGGATGAATAAATGAATGAATGAATGAGACAGATACTAATTATGGACCATTTAAATACTAGGGATAAAAGTATAATTGCTAGAAAACAGCATAGTCATGTACCATTCGAGCCGAAGTGCAGTAAGAACACAAGAAGGTATATCAGATGTTTTTAAAGTCAACACAGTAGTGAAACAGGGATGTGTGCTCTCTCCTCTGATATTTAATATCTACATGGACAGAATATCCAAAGAAGCAAGCCTTGACAGAACAGATTCAGAAAATGTAGAACTCTTTACTTCAGATGACACACCTGATTCAAAGGAAATAAATGAACTTCTATTTGCCGACGATCAGTGTCTGTTTTATAGCGACGAGGGCAGACTGCAAGATCATATTAATAATCTTAGTTCAACCAGCAGCAGATACAATATGAATATAAATATATCTAAAACCGAATTGATGCAAGTTAGCAGATCTCCTGGTCAATTAAGTATACAGATAAATAGCACATCTTGGAAACAAGTCAAAGAATTCAAATATCTTGGAAGTATGACCACAGAAGATGGCAGATTGGACAGAGAAATCGAAATCAGATGTCAAAAGCAAGTGCATTTACATATAAACTGTCAGCCATGCTGAAAGATCCAAATATATCATTGTCCGCAAAACGACAGATAATAAACAGTATAACCTATGCTACCAATCTCAACGGCATTCCATTGGTTACAGGAGACTACTGCAACACACATTGTATTAATTACGGATTCAAAGAGTATACTTAGTAAGGTGGAGAAAGGAATGTTTCGAGTGGAATGAATATCGTCTCTTCAGAGGTCACAGATTGTGAGAATTGTAATATTTTGCCCTAGTCATGCGAGGGTGTGGAGGAAATAAAAGGTTGCTAGACCTGCAGGGAATGCACTTCTTGGTGGTAGATTGCCTATGGACAAGGGGGAGGTGGTTGTGCGCTTGTGGCACCAGGTGGAGAAGGCGGGGGGAAACAGACTGAGAACCCGTATGTGGAAAGAATGAGATTGCGGGGGGTCGGCAATGGTTCTGGAAGAATCTAAAAACTGAGAGGGAAAACCAGGAGAACTTTAAATCAGATAACAGTGGGAACGAATAGTAGTATGACTCTTCGCTGGCTGTTGAACGAGGGGACGGAAGACGTATAGGAATGTCCTGAGTGCACTGATGTCGGTTCTTAACTCAACTCTCAAAATTGGACATTATCCAAATTTCACTTTCGCAACACCAACACCTGTGAGATGAGATGCCTGAGTAGAGCGGCCACCTTAACAATCCGAGACCGATTAAGAAATGTTGTTAGACAGACAGTGTGATCAACACCTTGTGCCACATTTATTGAAAGACAGAAGATCAAGTGCTTTGGCCATCTCGTTAGAATGCATCACCATCAACTACCATCACTGGCCCTACATCAAAGATCATCTGCGACGAGAGCAAGAGAATGCCCAAGAAGAAAATGGATTGACGGGATCACAGACATTGTACAATGACACGGAATGACACTATCCAATGCCACCCATCGGGTGCTGTGGCGCCAATTATTCCTCCCCACGAAACTTGACGGCAAAAGTGGAAGTTGATGATGGTGATGATGATGAGCCGACATTCTTTTGGAAATTTCCAAGCTGGTAGTTTTTATGTCGCCACAAAAGTCGGATACATGATATCGCTGGCAATTACCATTCTCTAACGCTTACAATGAAGAGCAGCTGGCACGTAAACATGATGTTTGAACGCTAATTGCAATTACGTTCAACTGTCTCTTTCTGATAATTATAATGATGCAATGAGAAATACGGAGTAGTTGTATTCCTCTACCTCTCCATCATTCGTCACATTTGGTAAACTAATGAGAGAATTATGAAATCACCAAACCGTTCATCACAGCCTCATACCTCTATAATATATTCTTCTGACTTTTGTACAGGGGATCCAAATCACCCACGAGGATCCAAATATGCGTGTGTATCCTGGAAGGAATCAACATTGGGGGACGATGAATCAATAACATTAGATATGCAGATGATACAGTCTTGATTGCAGACAATGAACAGGACCTGCAAAATTTTGTAGATGCGGTTGTTACACACAGTGAACAACTAGGGTTAGAATTAAATTGTAAAAAGACATAGATTATGGTCGTCACTAGGAAGAACGAAATACCACAATGTAATATACAAGTAAATGGGAATATTCTTCAACAAGTGAATAGGTACAATTATCTCGGAACAGTAATAACATCTGATGGGAGATGCTTTGAAGAGATTAGAACAAGAATCGCCATGAAAAACATACTGACCAATAAAAAGATGTCAATTGAAACGAGAAAAATAGTGTCGAGATGCTACATATAACCTGTACTTTTATATGGATGTGAAGCTTGGACAATGAGCAGTCAGGCTGAAACACATCTGATGGCTGTAGAAATGTGGTTTCTGAGGAAAATGCACAGAATACCATGGACAGCCAGAAAGGCCAATGAACAAGTCCTTCAAGAAACAAATGAAGATCGTAAACTGATTAGAGACATTAGATGCAGACAGTCACAATGTTTTGGACATGTTATGAGAAACTATGATTTGGAGAACTGTCGTATTTTATTTATAATGGTATATGTCGTCCCTGGGGTGAGGGGAATCAACATCGACATCCTTTTACCCCCATATCACTATCTTGAAGATCTTCTTGATTTCTGTCTACAAAACCCCGTCGGTCCCTGGATCCCTCTCCCTCTCTCTCTCTCTTTTACTACTGTATCAAGCCCCCTCTCATTCTTTTCCCAAAACACACTAAACAACACTGGCTCTAACAAAACAACAATTTAGTTTAATAGAGAAAAGTGTCATGTATGTGCAAAGTGTATGAGTAGAATGTCTGTCGTATAATCTAGTGTGTATGCAGAATCAGACCGAACAGCCAAGGAGCGCAGTCTGCTTCATCATCGTACTGACCACACCACAACACCATATCAGGGACAGAAAACCTCACCCAAGTGATGTGTCTCTCAGGCCAAGTGTCGACTTCTTCAGATAGCTCGTGAACAATCCGGATGCTTGGTCTTCAATAGTGGTAACAGTCCAATATTGATCATCATTCTAGCACACACAGTGTAACTACTCTGTTCATTAAATGTTCTGTGATCCGAGAATCCTACAAATATTATTAATGTCACTCTGGAAAACCTAAATGTTCGTATGT
>JACEFZ010000447.1:0-39035 GCA_014155875.1 Cepaea nemoralis
CATGATTATGTTAAGTTACACTATGTCGAATACTGTTACTGTATATTTATCATCATCAAGTGCCGTGCCAGCTGGCATAGGCGTTCATGTCTCTCCACAGATCTCGGTCTTTGGTGTTCTGGATTAACCCTGCTGATAATATTCCTTCCTCCATGTCACCGTCTCAACACATCCAGCATAATTTCTCTTGGTCTGCCTCTACTTCTCTTCCCTCGATCTTTTCAGTTGTCACGATGTTCTCCAATGCCTCTCTTCTCGTCACATGATCAAAGAAAGTTATTTGTCTCATTCTTATTGTTGAGTATAATATTCTAGTTTCATTAGCCTCTTTCAGACAACCGTTGTTAGTTACTCTAGCAGTCCAAGGAATTCGCAACATTCGTCTCCGAAACCACATCTCTGTTGCTTCTAATTTCTTCCTAACTTGTTCATTTATATTCCACGATTCACTGCCACACTTCAAAACATGTTCTATATAGCATTTCAGCACTCTCTTTCTTGCAATAAATGGTAGTGATGTACTGCATAAGATATCTTTCATGTTGTGAAATGCAGCTTTTGCTTGCCCTATTCTGTTCCTGCATATTTGCTATTCCAATACATGCGCTTAGTTCTCCGTTAGAGCAATCTTCTCAAAGTAAGTGTTGAAATGTTTCCGCAGGACATGCTGGTGTGGTGTGAAACGAGCAGGCAGACATATTAGCTGGTTCTGCACTGCTGGGTTGGGTGTTGGTACATGATAAGTTGGACGTAATCAGGGCCCTTTGGAATCGCGTGTATAGTGCGGAAGAACAAATAAATCTTCACTGCCTGGAGAGGTTGGTGCTGCAGGGAGTGATCAGAGGATCTGGCCAACGCGCAGGTCTGTGGAGAAAGGCCAGACGGACACATAATCAGACTGCTACTCGAACTATTAATATTGGGACTCCTCGCTGACTGTTGAAGATGAGGACGGGGCACATATGTAAATATCTAGGGTGATGTGATGTCAGTTTTTGACTCAACTCTACTCTCAAAGTATTTCTGCTCACTGTCAATATGAAGAGTTAATTATAATATCTCCCCTCTTTACCTGAATGACGGCATTGACGTGCTTAACCAGGTGTCACTTCCTGTTCGTGTAGTCGGGTTAGCGTCAGCGTACCTTCAGTACCCGCCAGCGAAGTCCGTACTGCACTGATTATATCCGTGCTGTCCATGCTTATTCCCGCAAGTTTAGTTTAGTTTTTAGTTTTAGTCCACGGATCAACACCACGGCACACGAGTGTAACCCATAAATGCTCCGTTCTACTCCTAACTCAAGCCTGAATCCGGAGAAACTCGGCTCAGTGCACGAACTCCGTAGCACTGGTGAGGATACTGAAGTACTTTGGGTAGATGTTTAACGCAAAATTTTGCGCGGGCAGCGCCATTAGGATACTCTTTTTCGATTTCCAACTGCCAAGAAATTTTTTACGAGCGCAACAATGCACACGGGCGTTCGATCTCACTACCCAGAGACCAGGGGACATTTCGTTACTAGAAGTCCACGAGAAAAAATCCCGGCCCTCACCGGGGACTTAAATGTTAACTTCCTCTCCTTGACTCGGGGGATCAAATGTTGACTTCTCGTCCATGACTTGGGAATATAGATTACAGGTACCCCAGAAACCGTGGTCAAGGGTTCGATTCCCATCATGGCGGATTCCAGTGTGTACACATTGACTTGTACTCCCAGGTCGACTCTGTGTAAACTGGGTCACACGAAATCCCGCGGAGGTAAACGCGATCCAAGTGAGACCTACCCCATCACCCAACGAGCGCCGAAGGGTTTAAAGTATGGGTCTGGCGCCATGTATCTAATCAGCCTTAATAAACGTACAAGGGCCTTTTACTGACAGAAGTTGGAATGGGTTTGCTTGAAGGCGAGGAACACTAGTGATATGGAAAGCGATCCCTCACTCAATATCGGTCAAGTCCACTTTTGATGTTGTTGTATTTATTTATTTATTGCGCTCGCTCGCTTTGAACTCAAACGTAGTCCATAACACTATTTATAGTAGTGATGGACTGAATTTTGAGTATGGATTAGCTTTCCATATTAACAGTGTCTCTCGCCATCAGACGAACCCACTCTGACTTCAGGGATACTTGTAATTACGTCCCCAAGTCAAGGAGGCCAGGTTGTGGGGTGGTAAATATAATAAATTAGAATAAGGACAAGTTTCGCTAGGGGTATTCAGTATGGATGGGGTTTAAATCCCAAACACGCCCTCTATAGGAAATAATATATTGGCTCGTAAAACCCCCAAGCATTGAACAAGGCAGAAAAGGGTGCAAGTTCAACACTAACATAGAAGAAATGTTTCCCATAGAAGGCTGGGAGATCCGGGAAGTTCTACCACAGACACCCGAGTACTAATCCCTCTACCCAGAAGGTGTGTCTATGTGTAAGTGCCCCGCCCAACATTTAATCTCCCACATATATATAAACAATGACAAGTATCCACTGTCATGCACATCCACAGTATTATACAACAGAGGGACAACAACCAATGTTAGACGCAACAACTGGATTACATGATAGAGGAAAACAGCCATTGTTAGACAAAAACAGTACAATAACTCACTGTATCACATAACAGTAACAATAACTGGACTATAAACATCAATTTTGGAACAACAGGTTATCAATGAAGTAACTGCAAGGCTTGGTTAAACCAAACAAACACACAATTGTATTGTGGAAAACATTTTGGTTCTGGACAAACCCTGTTGGTTACAATATGGTCACATGCATGAAAAAATTATCATATTTCAGGCAATGCACACAAAGTATACAGCCATAACAGAAGTCCCCAAAAGTCCCCCCAAAAGGTTCACATAAAATACCTGTGTCAAACACAAAACAAAGTAAATAATCCATACAAAGAACTAGATAAAGAAAATCCATCTAATCTGTCTCTAGAAATATCCTAGGGGTCCGATGATGACTCTCTCTCCTTCAATATCCACTAGAAAAGTCTGGCCATAATCACACTCTCTATAATCCAAGGAAAACAGCTGCTTTGCATATATCCACCTATTCAGAAAATTGGGGATTGCACACACACACACACAGAGCTTCCACTTCTGGATCATATATCCATCGCGAAAAACATGTAGGAGTAATCCATATGAATCCATTGTGGATATACTGTAATCTCTCAAGTCACAGCTGCTAAGTAACTAGACGAGTAGCATTCCAGATGTGATATGACCGACAGATATGAGTCGGAAACGTTTTGGCGTGGCGTGACACACAGGAGTCCATGTGATTGATTCGATCAGGATCAGGCACAAACACTTTCAGTATATCTTTGGATGAGGAGTGACATCACATAATCCATTAGCATTTCCTGACAGAACTAACTTGAATTGGGCCTGAATATTTCAGCCCTTTCCTTGGTTAAGATGTAGGTTATTCTTTCTTCAGCTGAATATACGACTTGATTGACCGGGAGTTGGTATAGTGCTTGATTGTCCCTGTCTTGGACATGATGGATGAGAAGATTCAAAGGAAGCTGGGAGGCCACAAAGTCAGTTGGTAAGTCCATACTGGTAAATGATGGTAACTTCCAGACTATCCATGAGCCTCTGGAATATGATAGTTGAACGTGGAATCAGGCGGTGACTTTTAGAAGAGGTTATACGCTGAAAACCATCTAGGCCAGGCATGCCTTATGTCTTTGCAGACATTGAAAAGATTAACACCATCTGTAAGTTCCCAGAGGTAGGAATCCACTTCAGCATATTCAAAATCCATTAATTATCCAGGCATTGACATTCAGGTTCATGGTGTGTGGCAGTAACCAGCACTCTCTGTAGAATATTAGGGGTAGGCTGATAACCCAGTTTCCTGCCTCTAAATCCAAATAAGTTGACCATAACTTCAGTTCCAAGCATGGTGACTAGGCCAATACTCCACTGCCATCTCTAGCGCCTAAAACGCAGAGAATAAGTGGACTTTTAATTAATCCTCTTTCTTCAGATGAATATACGACTTGATTGACCGGGAGTTGGTATAGTGCTTGATTGTCCCTGTCTTGGACATGATGGATGAGAAGATTCAAAGGAAGCTGGGAGGCCACAAAATCAGTTGGTAAATCCATACTGGTAAATGATGGTGACTTCCAGACTATCCATGAGCCTCTGGAATATGACAGTTGAACGTGGAATCAGGCGGTGACTTTTAGAAGAGGTTATACGCTGAAAACCATCTAGGTCAGGCATGCCTCATGTCTTTGCAGACATTGAAAAGATTAACACCATCTGTAAGTTCCCAGAGGTAGGAATCCACTTCAGCATATTCAAAATCCATTAATTATCCAGGCATTGACATTCAGGTTCATGGTGTGTGGCAGTAACCAGCACTCTCTGTAGAATATTAGGGGTAGGCTGATAACCCAGTTTCCTGCCTCTAAATCCAAATAAGTTGACCATAACTTCAGTTCCAAGCATGGTGACTAGGCCAATACTCCACTGCCATCTCTAGCGCCTAAAACGCAGAGAATAAGTGGACTTTTAATTAATCCTCTTTCTTCAGATGAATATACGACTTGATTGACCGGGAGTTGGTATAGTGCTTGATTGTCCCTGTCTTGGACATGATGGATGAGAAGATTCAAAGGAAGCTGGGAGGCCACAAAATCAGTTGGTAAATCCATACTGGTAAATGATGGTGACTTCCAGACTATCCATGAGCCTCTGGAATATGACAGTTGGACGTGGAATCAGGCGGTGACTTTTAGAAGAGGTTATACGCTGAAAACCATCTAGGTCAGGCATGCCTCATGTCTTTGCAGACATTGAAAAGATTAACACCATCTGTAAGTTCCCAGAGGTAGGAATCCACTTCAGCATATCCAAAATCCATTAATTATCCAGGCATTGACATTCAGGTTCATGGTGTGTGGCAGTAACCAGCACTCTCTGTAGAATATTAGGGGTAGGCTGATAACCCAGTTTCCTGCCTCTAAATCCAAATAAGTTGACCATAACTTCAGTTCCAAGCATGGTAACTAGGCCAATACTCCACTGCCATCTCTAGCGGCTAAAACGCAGAGAATAAGTGGACTTTTAATTAACCCATTAACAATGGGTCACCCGCTAACGTTGAATAAAATATGGCGATTAACCAGACCGCTTTGTCTACCAAGCCTTTGTCTAGATTAAGCCTGTGTTTCCGGGGCGCGGCCAATCAATTCCTTAATTCAAACGAAATTTCGTTTCGTTAATTCTCCCGTCCGAAGTTTTAATAGCGCATGAAGCCGTCTGCTGGAAAAGACTGAGGGATGATGACGTACATGTCACACAGGTAAACATTTTAGTCCAGTTGTCCTGTGTAAGGGTTGAACCGCTTACCTCGGAATCACCACAACGGATGTTTAAGAACACGCATTCTTACCAATTCAGCCATGCTGACCTGCGTCAAGTGCACTTGCTAATTGTAGCACGTGTGTGGACTATGATCGAGCTTAAATAATCAAATCTCCCCCTCCCTGCAACATCTTCTCCACAGAATCAAATCTCCCCCTCCCTGCAACATCTTCTCCACAGAATCAAATCTCCCCCTCCCTGCAACATCTTCTCCACAGAATCAAATCTCCCCCTCCCTGCAACATCTTCTCCACAGAATCAAATCTCCCCCTCCCTGCAACATCTTCTCCACAGAATCAAATCTCCCCCTCCCTGCAACATCTTCTCCACAGAATCAAATCTCCCCCTCCCTGCAACATCTTCTCCACACAATCAAATCTCCCTCCCTGCAACATCTTCTCAACACAATAAAATCTCCCTCCCTCCCTGCAGCATCTTCTCCACACAATCAAATCTCCCTCCCTGCAACATCTTCTCCACACAATCAAATCTCCCTCCTTCCCTGCAACATCTTCTCCATACAATCAAATCTCCATGTCTCCCTGCAACATATTCTCCACACAATCAAAACTCCCTCGGTCGTTGCAACATCTTCTCCACAAAATCAAAACTCCCTCCTTCCTTGCAACATCTTCCTCACTCAATCAAAACTCCCTCCCTGCAAAATTTTCTCCACACAATCAAATCTCCCTCCCTGCAACATCTTCTCTACACAATCAACAAAAGCACTGGGCACCAACCTACAACATCTCCTGATATGTCTCTTTTCGTCACGCCAGACTACATGCAAAGACACCTGGATGAGAGCAAAGATAACTTTGACAAAGAAAATATGAAGACACTAATTGACCACATTCTCCTGGCCCATAAAGTGGTCGCTGAAGGCGAAGATGAAGCGCTAAAAACCGGATTCACCGATATCCACATTCTCCAAATTATCCGCGATGTTTTCTTTGCGGGCATCAACACTTCCCGACATTCCTTGGAATGGGTCATCTTGGTGCTGGCAGTCAATCAGAAAGTTCAAAACAAGATGCATGAAGAGATCGACAGGGTCACGGGTATGTCAACATGTATATATATATATATATATATATATATATATATATATATATATATATATATATATATATATATATATATATATATATATATATATATATATATATATATATAAATCGTCGTGTGTATGTATGTATGTATGTATGTATGTCCGTCCTTTATGCGTTCGCGAACGGTCCAACCGATTGAGATGAAATTTTCTACACGTTTCCTTTCATTCCTGTGCAACCAACTGTGATAGTTTTATCTATCAGCTATCAGCTATTACCTTCCTAAAATTTAATTTTGTAATTACATGACTGAACATAAGAAAATATAAAAATATATGACAAAAAGGGATATAACTTTTAGTAGCATTGTTATATCTTAAGTTAAGTCCCATGGCTATAGAAATCTATATGAATTAAATGAGGTGCAGCCGGGCCAGGTCAGAGAGACAGATAGACAGACTGACAGACAGACAGATAGTCGGGAACGGGAGCCAAGTTTACTTTAGATAGATCTCTTCCAATCATATTTTCTATATATTCTTCTATTCTATCTATATTTTTAACGGGAACGGGCCGAACATAGATAGATAGATACATAGATAGATACATAGATAGATACATAGATAGATACATAGATAGATACATAGATAGATAGATAGATAGATAGATAGATAGATAGATAGATAGATAGATCCCCGCCAGAGCCTGGGCGAAGCCGGGCCGGGCAGCTAATATTTATCGTTTCCATCAAGGGGACTTAACATAAGAAAAGTTATTTCAAGGGTCATAACATTTAATAACATCACTATTATTTTATGTATAGATTGTTGCATTGTTTTCAAAGATTTATAAACTTTCTGTCTATAGTTATTTACAGGCATATGAGTTATAATAAATAATGATATAATCTGTAAGTCATTTTCATAATTTTTATAAAAAGTAATGCATCTATTTAAATAGTGAAAATTTTCTAGGATTAGATACGTTAGAATTTTATTTCTGTACTTTTTTCGGAGTGGAAATTTTGAAGTAATCGGAGCATTTGTTTTTTCCGTTCGCTTGGCAGAGAGAAGGTCAGTACACAATTAAATGGGTATATGTTTGATTTTGTTTTTGTTTTTTAAAAAAAGTTGGCCGCGTGTGTGTCAACATCACATTTTTCATTCAATGTTGTGGGTGTGCATACCTTATGCATACCTTACACGCAGCACGCCTGTTAAAATGCAGGTTTTTTTTTTTTTTTTTGGGTCTAAAAAAAGAAGAAGCCTATGCTTTGATGTACTGTTGCCTCGCATCCCAATGATTCCAACAGACATGCCATTCGAATTCAAACGCCTGCAGTTTCCGGTGCGACTTGCATTTGCCATGACGATCAACAAAGCACAGGGACAATCGCTACAAGTGTGTGGACTAAATTTGGAAAATCCGTGCTTCACACATGGACAGCTATATGTGGCCTGCTCACGCGTTGGAAAACCTTCGGATTTATTTGTGTACGCACCAGACAGAAAAACAAAATATATTGTTTATCAAAAAGCACTACATTAGACATCAAATTTGGTGTTCGACCATAACTTAAAAATTATACGTCAACATTTAAAAACTAAATAATCCTAACATTAAATGAAATTTTCTAGCTGCAACCAATAAATTAGCTGCGAGGGCCCAGGGGCCGAACGCATACTCTGTACGCTTAGAGAATGTATTTGAATGTATAATGACTACTTATATGAATTTAATGAGACGCTCCCCGCCAGGAGCTGGGCGAAACCTGGCCGGGTCAGACAGACAGACAGACAGACAGACAGACAAGCAGACAGACAGATACATAGATAGATAGATAGATCCCCGCCAGAGCCTTTGCGAAGCCGGACCGGGCAGCTAGTATATATATAAAAGATAATGTTTGTGTCTTTGTGTGTCCTTTATGCCGAATGAGATGAAATTCTCTACTACTACTACTACTACTACTACTACTACTACTACTACTACTACTACTACTACTACTACTACTACTACTACTACTACTACTACTACTACTACTACTACTACTACTACTACACTACTACTACTACTTCTTCTTCTTCTTCTTCTTCTTCTTCTTCTTCTTCTTCTTCTTCTTCTTCTTCTTCTTCTTCTTCTTCTTCTTCTTCTTCTTCTTCAGCTTTCCGAGCCATTGAGGTTCTTTGCTGCAAATACAATCCGTCTCCATTCGTCTCTCTGGTGGACCTTCTCTTACCAGTCGTTCGATTAACATCTTGACCGGGGAATTCTTCTGAGCTGGGGATATTATTTTCGTAACAACACGAGGCTTCTATGGCATTTTATGCTATGTTTGCTACTTTATTGCCTCTATTCACACTTGTAGTTCACTTACATATGACTGTCAAGCAAAGAAATCCTTGTTACATATTTGTACAATGGATGACTGGCAAAAGGAAGTAAATATTTCTGGAGCATCGGACCTGTGTTGATAGACGGACGCATCTGGGGGAGGGAAAGATGTGTGTGTGTGTGTGTGTATGTGTGTGTGTGTGTGTGTGTGTGTGTCATGGAAACCATGGTGACGTCAGAGTGTAAGCGGCTCTATCACGGGCCTGAAAAGGACCTGGGATGGCGCGAAATGAGCAAACATTACAATAAGCAAGAAAATCTAGATACAATAACTTATAATTGAAAATAGTAAATTTAAGACACATAGCAGCCCGAAGTCTCCGCATGAATGAAGATCTCCTATTATTCTGAATATAATATTTACATTTAAATTGTATAACGACGTCTCGTGTTCCATACGTTATATCAGTTCAATTCAACTTTATTCAATTCAATAAAATTCAATTCAACTTTATTTTAAAAGGGTTACACATTGGGCAGACAGGCCCATCTTACATTCGGCCCTTCCAATCACTCATCTTTCATTCGTCAATAGTGAATGATATCAAGCAAGTTCGTGTACCGTCGGCGGGCCGGATGAAATGACGTCGCAGGCCGGATCCGGCCCGCGGGCCGTAGTTTGGTAACCTCTGGTCTAGAGAGAATGTAATATACAAGTAAATGGGAATATTTTTAAGCAAGTGAATAGGTACAATTATCTTGGAACAGTCATAACATCTGATGGGAGATGTCTTGAAGAGATTAGAACAAGAATGCACGATGGCGTAGGTAGCCTTTTGCATAATGGAAAACATACTGACTAATAAAAAGATGTAATTTGCAACGAGAAAAAGTTTGTTGAGGTGCTACACAGAACCTGCACTTTTGTTTGGATGTTAAGCGTGAGCAATGAGAAATCAAGATGAAAAACATCTGATGGCTGTGGAAATATGGTTTCTGAGGAAAATGCAAAGAATACCATGGACAGACAGAAAAGCCAATGACCAAGTTCTACAAGAAACAAATGAAAACCGTAAACTGATTAGAGAAATTAGACGTAGTCAACATATTTTGGTCACGTTATGTGAAGAAATAGAGTGGAGAATTTGGTGACAACTGACAAGATTGAGGGGGTAGGGGGAGAACTAGGGGAGGGCAGAGAATTAAATATCTGGATGGCTTGACCACATGGTATGGTCGAGACAAGAACACTTGAGCTGATCCATGATTCTAGTGATCGAGTGAGATGGCGAAACATGATTGCCCACGCTTATTGGCTTGGCACAGGATGATAATGTTTGAATAATTAAATGTACTAGAGTAGACAGACTGTTAAGTTGGTAGTTAATAAATATATGACTGGCACATCGCCGTCTTGACAGACGATAGTTTGTAAAATAGAGGTTTACCTTGCCATAGCACAAAACCTCGACTGAAATTAGAGACCATGTGTTGCCCATGCAACATGATCCCTCTCTCGGCCTGACTAGTTTATACCAGAGGAAAGGTAACACCAATACGTCTTGAACAAGACAAGCTGCAGACGCTACCGGATCAACAAAGCAATGCTCTAACTGTCCGCCGTGATGGAGCTTCGATCTTAGATTAGTTACTGACGAAGGCCCTGCCCTGCCACGGCATTTAGTCTTTGGATTGTATTTCCTAGCACTAGGGTAAGACTTCTACCCTCCCAATGTGCTCCCCCGTTAATAAATATATACTTGATTAGATAAATCGTTAGGCTGAAAAATTATTAGACATATACTTAAGTACTTTCCTACCAACTCAATGCTACCAATGCCAAACCTGGACAATGACAGAAAAGAGAAAAGAAAAATTACAACAACAGAAATGAGGATTCCTGAGAAGAATACTCAACGTATCAAGAAGAGATAAGATCAGAAACGAAGAAATCAGGACTAAAGTTGGAGTTAAAGCAGCACTAGATTTTATTAGAAAGCAGCAAGTCAAATGGTTTGGCCATACAAGTAGGTTACCAGTCAACATCATACCACAACAAGCAATGATGTACAGACCAGATGGAAACAGAGGAAGAGGCCGACCACGTAAACGTTGGACGGAGGGAATAGCAGAGTCCATGGGAATATGGATATATGAAGCCCATAATCGGGCACTCTGACGATGTTTATACTTCACCTGGACACCGCAAGGTACAAGAGGAACATGATGAGATGAGATGAGACTTAAGTAGACACATTTTTAATTGATATAATGTTAAAAATAGACTTGATTAGATAGATTGTTTAGTTGCTAGATTATTAAATAAATAGTTGGGTTATATATATATTCATATATGTATATATTGTTACAATGGTAGATGGTTGAACAGTTAAGGCTGAGTATGTCAAGCGTTAAGTTGGTCGATTATTAAATATGTAGTTGAGTAGATAGATTGTCAGGTCACGTGTTAGTCAAATATGGCTGAGTTACCTTATGGCAGCAAGACGGTACTACCTGTTTTCTGTAGCACTGAATGTTGGGCGGCGCTCAACAAACCCGACACCCAACATTGTGCCAACGGCTTCGGGCGGAGGAGCGCCATAGGAAGGGTAGAAACCTTAGCCTGGTGCGAGGAAATGCAACCTAAAGACTAAATGAGGTTTCACATGTACTTGATTATTAGATATAATGTTTCATTGGTAAATGATTAACTATATACTTGAGTAGATAGATTGTTAAGCTGAAAAACAGTCGCACGAATTGATCTATGCTGTTGGACATCGCAAAATGTGGAAAAGCATGATCGCACACGCCAATCGGCAAGTCACTTGATGATGATGATGATGATGATGATGATGATGATGATGATGGTCATGATGATCATGATGATGATAAGAACTATGTGGGACACGACTGACTGGTAGATGTTTAGAAGACATTTTCTTGGAACATCCATGGGACTTCTCAAGATATTCTCACATACATGCTTTCAGCCATGTTAGTGTGTTGGTAAGATTTGGTTCTAAATACAAACCCAGGTGGTGCCGTGCCGTGCAGAGAACATCGCCCAGGCCTGGTCTACACGGAGGCCGCCATTCAGGAGGTGATGCGACTCTTCCCAGCGGCTCCCATGGCCCTGCCACATGCAACCATGTGTGACACACAGGTATGTTACGGGAACGATGTGTGACACACAGGTATGTTAGGGGAACGATGTGTGACACACAGGTATGTTAGAGGAACAATGTGTGACACACAGGTATGTTAGGGGAACGATGTGTGATACACAGAATTATCAGGGAAACCATGTGTGACACACAGGTATGTTAGGGGAACAATGTGTTGCACACAGGTATGTTAGGGGAACGATGTGTGACACACAGGTATGTTAGGGGAACGATTTGTGACACACAGATATGTTAGGGGAACGATGTGTGACACACAGGTATGTTAGGGCATGTTGTGTGACACACAGGTATGTTAGGGGAACGATGTGTGACACACAGGTATGTTAGGGGAACGATGTGTGACACACAGGTATGTTAGGAGAACGATGTGTGATACACAGAAATGTTAGGGAAACCATGTGTGACACACACATATGTTAGGGGAACAATGTGTGACACACAGGTATGTTAGGGGAACGATGTGTAAAACACAGGTATGTTAGGGGAACGATGTGTGATACACAGAAATATCAGAGAAACCATGTGTGACACACACGTATGTTAGGGAACGATGTATGACACACATGTATGTTAGTGGAAAGATGTGTGTCACACAGGTATGTTACGGGAACGATGTGTGACACACAGGTATGTTAGGGGAACCACGTGTGATACATAGAAATGTCAGGGAAAAATTGTGTGACACACAGGTATGTTAAGGGAACGATGTGTGACACACAGGTATGTTAGGGGAACGATGTGTGACACACGGGTGTGTTAGGGGAACGATGTGTGACACACAGGTATGTTAGGGGAACGATGTGTGACACGCAGGTATGTTAGGGGAACGATGTGTGATACACAGAAATGTCAGGGAAACCATGTGTGACACACCCATATGTTAGGGGAACGATGTGTGACACACAGGTACGTTAGGGGAACGATGTATGACACACACGTATGTTAGGGCAACGATGTATGACACACAGGTATGTTAGGGGAACGATGTGTGACACACAGGTGTGTTAGGGGAACGATGTGTGACACGCAGGTATGTTAGGGGAACAATGTGTGATACACAGAAATTTAAATATTGAGCACAACCCACTACTGGCAACGCCGATCGCATTCTGGTATGAACCTAAGGCCTATCCACGTCAATATGGAAGCACTATACTCGAGTTTCGCCCTCATTTGAGCTCGTCAGTAGTGCATATCCCTGACTGGATCCGGAAACAGTCCCGGATCACGCGTGTGAAGCGGGTGTGTAACCACGCGGCACACACTGGACACACCAAATTATCACAACAGAACATCACAACGCTACCCATCGTAGGCTATGCTCAAGAATATACACAGAAATGTCAGCGAAACCATGTGTGACACACCCATATGTTAGGGGAACGATGTGTGACACACAGGTATGTTAGGGGAACGATGTGTGACACACACGTATGTTAGGGCAACGATGTGTGACACACAGGTATGTTAGGGGAACGATGTGTGATACACAGGTATGTTAGGAGAACGATGTGTGACACACAGCTATGTTAGGGGAACGATGTGTGATACACAGAAATGTCAGGGAAACCATGTGTGACACACACGTATGTTAGGGCAACGATGTATGACATACAGGTATGTTAGGGGAACGATGTGTGACACACACGTATGTTAGGGGAACGATGTGTGACACACAGGTATGTTAGGAGAACGATGTGTGATACACAGAAATGTCAGGGAAACCATGTGTGACATACACGTATGTTAGGGGAACGATTTGTGACACACATATATGTTAGGGGAACGATATGTGACACACAGGTATGTTAGGGGAACGATGTGTGACACACAGGTATGTTAGGGGAACGATGTGTGATACACAGGTATGTTAGGAGAACGATGTGTGATACACAGAAATGTTAGGGAAACCATGTGTGGCGTACACGTATGTAAGGGAAACGATGTGTGACACACAGTATGTTAGGGGAACGATGTATGACACACACGTATGTTAGGGCAACGATGTATGACACACAGGTATGTTAGGGGAACGATGTGTGACACACACGTATGTTAGGGAAACGATGTTTGACACACAGGTATGTTAGGGGAACGATGTGTGATGCACAGAAATGTCAGGGGAACGATGTGTGATACACAGGTATGTCAGGCTTACGATAAGTGACACACAGGTATGTCATGGGAACGATGTGTGACACACAGAAATGTCAGGGAAACTATATGTGACACACACTTATGTCAGAGGAACGATGTGTGACACACAGGTGTGACAGTTGATCGATGTGTAACAGACAGGTATAAGAAAGAATGATGTGTGACACACAGGCATGACTTGTGTTTGATGTGTGACACACGGGTATGTTAGGTTGTTTCACTTCTACACCTGACCTCTTTCCTAACTGTTCACATGTTATCATAGTATTTTGATGATATCATTTCCTTTGCTGTTGTAACTGTTTGTTTTTGTTATCACTGTACTTTAATGTTATCATTGTACTTTGATGTTATCTGCGTACTTTGATGTTATAATTGTACTTTGATGTTATCATTGTAGTTGGTTTTATTATTGGTCTTTGATGTTATCATTGTACTTTGCTGTTATAATGAATATACCATAATCCTGATCACGAAAAGCATATTTCAGTAGAAGGGAACAGTATATTCCAAAGAGGGCGAGAGCTAGTACACAACCTTGCTTAACTCCACTTTTGATTTCAAACTCGTCTGAAGTTGTACCATCAAACTTGATTAAGAGTACTATGTGTCGGCTCTGCAATTATGGAAACCTTGGATGGCGGGGAATGCCCATGGTCTGCCTCTGCCTTCCCTTGAGGGTTAACCGTGATACCTTTGGCCGTTCTAACTTGGCCAGCTGGGATGTGGATGACACCACAGCAGTGAGAGTCGAATGTCCCTCGAAACACCAGGAAAGCTTAAACCGGTCAACAAATGCCAGCAGAAGTCGGATCAGTTATCAGTTATCAGTTATCAGTTGGGGTATCTTCGTTGCACTCCGGACATGTCCATAGGTGCTCAGATCCTCCCCCCAGCATATGCATCAGCGTCCGGTGGCTAATAGTGCCAGTTCTGTGTTGGTTGACAAGGCGCTTTGTTTTCCCGATGTACCTCTCGCGTCTGGCTGTGCCGATTCTTACTCCCAGGTCTTTCATCCTGGACAGCGATGTGGAATCATTGACGTCAAACTCCTCCGTTCTCGCCATATCTTTAAGGACGTTAATAACATCGGCACGATCCATGGGCTGGCCATCTACAGGGGGTGCAGAGCCAGCCAGTTTGTCAGCTCGTTCATTTCCCTCGACTCCGCATGTCCCGGGACGAAGATGAAGGTGACTTTACGGACAACAGACTTCCGCAGCGATTCAGTCCACTGTCTACGTACAGATCCAGCTTCGACCTTCTGAATCATGCTCATTGAATCACTTAGTACACACACGTTGGTATAATGCTGTGACTCCAGCCATATGAAAGCCTGTGTAACTGCCATCACCTCCATCGTCATGCTGCTCGTGGTCATAGAGTGGGCACCACTGGATTCTTGAACGGTTCGGCCCGCTGAACGGGCTGTAAATGCCCACGCACTTCTCTGCTGCTTTACCACAGATCCATCTGTATAGATGAGCACTTCGGGGCTATCTGAGTGTTCATAGATGAGCGCGTTAACCTCTGCATTGACAGCGGCAGGGTTCTGCTCTCTGCACCGTCTGTCGAGTGTGATAATGCAGGAGAAAGTGCACTTAAAGCTGGAGGCACCGGCACCCATTCCTTGCGGGGTTGATACTGGTAAGACTGCAGACCTGTCTGACGACATCTTCCGCCCGACCCATCCATGATTTGCCCCTCTTTAGCCTGTCACCCTTTTCTCTGAATATAGCGTCATGCAGAGGGTGCTGCTCATCTGCACTTATTTTTAAGTATGCACGAGCTCTCCAGATCTTGATCCTGTGTTCCATTCTCGGGAAGTCAAGGAGGTATCTCATTGCTACACAGCTGGTGTCTCTCGTGCAGCCCAAGATGATGCGCGTGGCTTCGTTTTGTACCTTTTCAAGTCTTCCAATCTGTGTAGGGCTGATAGTGAGGATGGCCAGGGCATACTCGATGCGTGAAAGCACAAGTCCTTGGAGCAGAAGTATTAGCAGTCTTTGCTCGATATTGGCAGTCGCCATGACTCTCATTGCTGACAAACCTTTTCGAGCCTTCGTTATGACATAATCGACATGATCTCTGAAGGACAGGCTACGATCAAGCCTCACGCCAAGATATGTAATTGACTGGGTTCTACTCAAACTGCTCCCATCCATTCTTACTGCCGGCAGGTCTGTTTTCACAATATGGTTATTTAGTGAGAACCATGTAACCGTTGCCTTTGCAGGGTTGACAAGGGCATCGGCATCAGCACACCATGAGGAAATTCGATCTAGTTCGCCCTGCATATCATTGGCAACCGCCTGTCTATCTCGACCCGAAGTCGGATGTGTCGGCCTAACGGAGCAAACAAACAGGCACAACGCAAAAACGTACTAGTGAAAGTGGAATGTCTTCCGAAACACCAGGGAAGATTAACCCGGTCAACAAATGCCCGCAGAAGTCGAATGTGTCGGTCTAAAGGCGCAGTTAAACTGGCACAACGCAATCCATCCATCCATCCATCATGTGCCATGCCGGGAAGCGTGGGCAGTCTTGGATCGCCATTTCACTCGATCACCAGAGTCGTGGATCAGCTCAGTGTTCCTGCCTCGACCATGCCATGTGGCCAAGCCATCCAGGTATTTACTTCTCGGTCTTCCTCGTGGTCTATTCTCTTCGATCTTGCCAGTTGTCATTAAGTTATCCAATCCATTTCTTCTCGTAACATTTCCAAAAATGTTGACTTTCTACGTCTAATTTCTCTAATCAATTTACGATTTTCATTTGTCTCCTGTAGTACTTGGTGATTAGTTTTTCTGTCTGTCTATGGTATTCTTTGCATTCTCCTCAGAAACCACATTTCTGCAGCCATCAGATGTTTTTCAGCTAGACTGCTCATTGTCCAAGTTTCACATCCATACAAAAGTACAGGCTCCATGTAGCACCTCAACGCTCTTTTTCTCGTTTCAATCGACATATTTTTATTGGTCAGAATGTTTTTCATCTAGCTAAAGGCTACTTTCGCCATGGCGATTCTTGTTCTAATCTCTTCAAGGCATCTCCCGTCAGATGTTATTACTGTTCCGAGATAATTGTACCGATTCACTTGTTGAAGAATATTCCCATTTGCAATGCAATAACACCTGGAAAAAAAAACACACCCTGGATGCGCAGAAGAAAAAGAAACTTGATTATACTCTTGATGCCTGTATTAAACGATTCCACAAAAATAATAATTATGATAATGTTGTTAAAGACACTAATTATGTTAGTGATGATAACAATAATGATGCTGGTGATGATACTGATTATGATAATGATAACAACGATGATGATGATAACTACTTAATGTTGGTCACTTCCCCAGGTCGGAGGTTACGAGATTCCCGCCAAAACCAATGTCCTAGTTCACCAGTACGCTATCATGCGTGACCCCAGGCACTGGGATGACGCGGAAGTGTTCAAGCCGGAGAGATTCATAGATGACAGCGGCAGCAAAGTGAAAGCCAGGCCGCAGAGTTGGATCCCATTTAGTATTGGATCTCGCAGCTGTGTCGGTGAGTGATGTCTATCTGTGGGACTGTCTATCTGTGGGTCTTTCTATAGACACTGTGTCTGGTTCTGTCTATCTGTGGGTCTTTCTGTAGACATTATGTCTGGTTCTGTCTATCTGTGGGTCTTTCTATAGACATTATGTCTGGTTCTGTCTATCTGTGGGTCTTTCTATAGACATTATGTCTGGTTCTGTCTATCTGTGGGTCTTTCTATAGACATTATGTCTGGTTCTGTCTATCTGTGGGTCTTTCTATAGACATTATGTCTGGTTCTGTCTATCTGTGGGTCTTTCTATAGACATTATGTCTGGTTCTGTCTATCTGTGGGTCTTTCTATAGACATTATGTCTGGTTCTGTCTATCTGTGGGTCTTTCTATAGACATTATGTCTGGTTCTGTCTATCTGTGGGTCTTTCTATAGACATTATGTCTGGTTCTGTCTATCTGTGGGTCTTTCTATAGACATTATGTCTGGTTCTGTCTATCTGTGGGTCTTTCTATAGACATTATGTCTGGTTCTGTCTATCTGTGGGTCTTTCTATAGACATTATGTCTGGTTCTGTCTATCTGTGGGTCTTTCTATAGACATTATGTCTGGTTCTGTCTATCTGTGGGTCTTTCTATAGACATTATGTCTGGTTCTGTCTATCTGTGGGTCTTTCTATAGACATTATGTCTGGTTCTGTCTATCTGTGGGTCTTTCTATAGACATTATGTCTGGTTCTGTCTATCTGTGGGTCTTTCTATAGACATTATGTCTGGTTCTGTCTATCTGTGGGTCTTTCTATAGACATTATGTCTGGTTCTGTCTATCTGTGGGTCTTTCTATAGACATTATGTCTGGTTCTGTCTATCTGTGGGTCTTTCTATAGACATTATGTCTGGTTCTGTCTATCTGTGGGTCTTTCTATAGACATTATGTCTGGTTCTGTCTATCTGTGGGTCTTTCTATAGACATTATGTCTGGTTCTGTCTATCTGTGGGTCTTTCTATAGACATTATGTCTGGTTCTGTCTATCTGTGGGTCTTTCTATAGACATTATGTCTGGTTCTGTCTATCTGTGGGTCTTTCTATAGACATTATGTCTGGTTCTGTCTATCTGTGGGTCTTTCTATAGACATTATGTCTGGTTCTGTCTATCTGTGGGTCTTTCTATAGACATTATGTCTGGTTCTGTCTATCTGTGGGTCTTTCTATAGACATATGTCTGGTTCTGTCTATCTGTGGGTCTTTCTATAGACATTATGTCTGGTTCTGTCTATCTGTGGGTCTTTCTATAGACATTATGTCTGGTTCTGTCTATCTGTGGGTCTTTCTATAGACATTATGTCTGGTTCTGTCTATCTGTGGGTCTTTCTATAGACATTATGTCTGGTTCTGTCTATCTGTGGGTCTTTCTATAGACATTATGTCTGGTTCTGTCTATCTGTGGGTCTTTCTATAGACATTATGTCTGGTTCTGTCTATCTGTGGGTCTTTCTATAGACATTATGTCTGGTTCTGTCTATCTGTGGGCTTTTCTATAGACATTATGTCTGGTTCTGTCTATCTGTGGGTCTTTCTATAGACATTATGTCTGGTTCTGTCTATCTGTGGGCTTTTCTATAGACATTATGTCTGGTTCTGTCTATCTGTGGGCCTTTCTATAGACATTATGTCTGGTTCTGTCTATCTGTGGGCCTTTCTATAGACATTATGTCTGGTTCTGTCTATCTGTGGGTCTTTCTATAGACATTATGTCTGGTTCTGTCTATCTGTGGGTCTTTCTATAGACATTATGTCTGGTTCTGTCTATCTGTGGGTCTTTCTATAGACATTATGTCTGGTTCTGTCTATCTGTGGGCCTTTCTATAGACATTATGTCTGGTTCTGTCTATCTGTGGGCCTTTCTATAGACATTATGTCTGGTTCTGTCTATCTGTGGGCCTTTCTATAGACATTATGTCTGGTTCTGTCTATCTGTGGGTCTTTCTATAGACTTTATGTCTGGTTCTGGGTGTCCGTGGGTCTTTCATGTTTGGTTCTGTGTAAGTTGGGGGTCTTTCTATGGGCTTAACATGTGGTTCTCTCTCTCTCTCTCTCTCTCTCTATATATATATATATATATATATATATATATATATATATATATATATATATATATACCATGTTCCTCTCCCTATAGATTCTGTTTTCTCTGTATAGATAATGGTCTCTCTCTCTCTCTCTCTCTCTCTCTCTCTAGATCGCGTTCTCTCGATATAGATCCTATTCTCTCCCTATAGATAATGGTCTCTCTCTCTCTCTCTCTCTCTCTCTCTCTCTAGATCGTGTTCTCTCGATATAGATCCTATTCTCTCCCTATAGATAATGGTCTCTCTCTCTCTCTCTCTAGATCGTGTTCTCTCGATATAGATCCTATTCTCTCCCTATAGATAATGGTCTCTCTCTCTCTCTCTCTCTCTCTCTCTCTCTAGATCGTGTTCTCTCGATATAGATCCTATTCTCTCCCTATAGATCATGTTCTATCAACATAGAACGTATTATTTCCCTATAAATCATGCCCTCTCCCAATAGACCGTATTCTCTCCCTATGGATCCTGTTCTCTCTCTATAAACATGGCAGTTCAAGGTATTCACAACATTCGTCTCAGGAGCCACCCTTCGTTGCTTCCAAGCTCTTCCAACTTTGTTCACCCACGTTCCATGATTCACTGCCATACAGCAAGGCATTTTCTATATAACATTTCAATGCTCATTTTCAGACATTCAATGATAGCGACGTACTGCATTAGATAGTTTTTATTTTCTGACATGCAGCTCCTGCTAGACACATTCTGCTGTCAATCTCATCAGAAGATATGTAGTTCTTTTGTTTTGTTTTTTGCAAATTCTTTTACAGAACATCGCTGTCAAAACCAACATTTTACTGCTGTTGTTGATGTCTTGGCAAGTTTACGTTCAGTAATTTGCCATTGCTTTCTGAACAACCGGCTCCCATACCAATTCGTTAAAAACTAGCGCAATGCGGTCCATATGTAATTCTTTTTTTTCTTTTTTTTTGGGGGGGGGGGGGGGGGGTCGCATTTCCTTTTACAGGACACCGCAGTCAACACCAGCATTCTTGAGCTGCTGTTGATGGTTTGGCAAGTGTTACGTTCAGTAGTTTGCCATTGCTTTCTGAACCACTGGCTCACATACCTCCGTAAATAACCAGCGCGACGTGATCTGCTGCCAAATCTCTCGCAGCTGTGTTTCGTCCGTGGGTATTCGGGATTGCGAGCAACGTCGCCAGGGAGACCGTTATATGTAGTTCTACCAAATTCAAATTAAGAAATAGTTTTATCTAAATAAATCTTTTATTTAAAATAAAACAACTGGGACAAATGAGCGTCCCGAAAATTTTTACAGAAAACACTGGGACTGTCGCGGAAAATCGGGACATCTGACGATCCTAATCAGCGCCAGTCTTTATCTAAGACAGTGACACACCACGTCAATGTTTATCCCTGTCAATATATAACCGTATCAATGACACACCTCGTCAATTTCTATCCCTGTCAATGTCTATGTGTGTCCATGTTGCAGGCGAGTTCCTGGCCAGGCAGAACATCCTCTACTGCGTCGTGGGTCCTGTTCCAACAGCTGCACTTTGACCCGGCACCGGAAATGGGACAACCGGATTTGACACCAGCTAATATGTGGCTTGACCTGAGGCCAAGGCCGTACAAAGTTGTTGTGACCCGCAGAAATCGTTGATGGGTGACCTTCATATGTTCTGCGTGGGTGTGTGTATATGAGAGATAGATAGATAGATAGATAGATAGAGAGAGAGAGATAGAGAGAGAGAGAGAGAGAGAGAGAGAGAGAGAGAGAGAGAGAGTATGGACAACATTGTCAGAGAAGTCTTCTTGCTAGCTCATCATATTCAATATGTCAGATGTCTTTTTTTCCATAAATATGACGATGTGTAGACGTTAAGCATGTTCCAGACAATAGACATTTGGGAGAAATCAGACAATTGGGAGAAGGCAGACATTTGTGAGAAGTCAGAAATTTGTCTAGAAGAAGAGACATTTGCTAGAAGTGAGACATTATCATTTGTTAGATGTCACCAATTTAATTCGTGACGCATCAGATCATTGTGAGAAGTCAGACAATTGTGAGAAGTCATACATTTGTGAAAAGTCCCATATATGTGAGAAGTCAAACATTCCTATAACATCAGACTTTTGTGAGAAGTCAGAATTTCGTCTAAGATCAGACTTATGTGAGAAGTCTGACATTTCTCTAACATCAGACATTTACGAGAAGTCAGTTATTCGTCTGACATGAGATGTTTGTGAGAAGTCAGACATACGTCAGAAATCGGACATTGCAAGAAGACAGACATTGATGTTCATTTAAAGAACTCCTGGGTTGTAATTGACCCACAGACTCTGTTTGTACGTTGATGGCTGTCTCCGGAAGTGTCTGCATCTCAACAGTTAAGCTGATCTGTGTGGCCATTGTATACTTAGTTGGTTAATTGGTTGGTTGACTGGCTGGTTGGTTGGTTTATTGATTTATTGGCTGGCTGGTTGGTTTATTGATTTATTGGCTGGCTGGCTGGTTGGTTGGATGTTGTTTGTTTGGTTGGCTGGCTGGTTGGCTGATTGATTGATTGGTTGTCAATCCTCTAAAAGGCCCGAGCTTTAACTCTGAAATGTACATAAACTTACGAATAAACATGTTTATGATATGAAATATTTATTTATAACTATCATTCAAAAATGTACTAAAATTATTTCCTACTTGAACTTTGAACTTGCTAAATATAATCATTTCATCGCTTATGTACTTTATCTTTACTTATTAATTGTCTAAGAAATGTGATTAATATTTTACTTTAATCACTAATTTAACCCAGTAAATGTAAATTAACTATATTAATAGCAGCATGATATGGCATATCACTGTGTAATTACAATATTTCAGTATTTTAACCCACATTCAGTTATATAAAATACCATTATTCAATCATTTAGCATATAACAACTTTATGCACTTTACAAGTAACATTGTAAGGATCGTGACAATTGATAACATGAATCTGTGAAACAGACCTCCCACAGGACTCCGATATCAGATTCATTCTCTTTTGTAATTTAAGAGGTTTAATCAGATGAGATTTAGGTTCTACCAAGCTGCCTCCTATATCGACAGCCACTCTAAATACACGCACACCAGGTTCAGACATCCAGAGGTTACTTTTCAAACCTCCATCCACCATGTAGAACAGTGGTTCTCAACCGGTGGGGAATCCCCCCCCCTCCCACGGAAATTTTAGGGTTTCCGAGAGGGGGTGGGGAATTTAAGATTATTTCAAGATCGCGTTAATATACCGATTTCTTGATATTGTTTTTCCTTCCATACTTTACGATTCTGTACTTCTAACCTTTCTGTAATTCGTTTTATAACATAAATAGACTTACACATCAAGTTTTATGTAGACGTCTAGACTTGTTCTAGTATGTGTTATTAAATTTAGCTTCCATTTTTACGTATACTATGTGGGGGAGGGAATTTATAGGGAGGAAATTAAAAAAAAGGGGGGGGGGGAAAAGGATAATAGCATTCTGGACATATGGTGAAGAGGTGCATGGGCCAAAAAATGTTGAGAACCACTGCTGTAGATTTTATGTCACGTCTTCCCCAAGACTTTAAGTCTCCGAAGTGACCGTCGTCTTTCATTCTCGTCCCAGTATTTCCCACTGTTCTGTTTGTACGTTCTTTCAATGCGCTTGGTATGTATGTGATTTCTTAATCATCTGTGGTTGTTTACTTGTAATCTTAACTGAAATTGCATGCAAATAATCATGGCATATAAATCTTCGTTCAGTTTTATATTATCTTTTCTTATTAATGCATCCGCATTTTATAACCAAAAAAAAAAAAAAAACATGACAGACTAGCACACTGGGTCGAAAGTGCAGAGAATGGGTAGCGGGCCGAGGCGATACATATTTTAAAAACTTTTAAATTACTAAAATACTATTCACATAGCGGCACTGTACGATTTGCCATTGATGTCTCAGCTCTAGTGTCTCGTTTTCAAAAGTCCTTCCTCTCCAGGGCTCTCTTGAAACGTGCTTTTCGCACAAAGCACCCTGCACGCTTAAATGTGAGCTAATATATTTGGCTCATGGCAATAACCTCTTATTAAAACCAAATTAGAAGGTAAGATTGAAGGCAAGCGAGCAAGAGGTAGACAACGATACAAGTGGGAAGATATTAACATCAAGAATTGGATGAACAGCAATATGACAGAATGTACAATTAAGGCTAAAGGCAGACATTGTTGGAGATTCAATGGAGCCTACCTTTATTGTGGAGTCGGCACCTGATTGATTGATTAAATGCATGAACAAGACGTGTACCTATCGTTGTAAGGTTGGTGTACACTTCTTGCGAACCACTACTGAAATGCAGTCTTTGCGGGACATGTGCTGCAGCGATTTCTCCCACCTCGCCAAGCCCGGACACCAGAATACCTGTATATGATCATGTGACCAGGTCATGAATAAGCCCAGCTGAGCAGGCCTGGGGAATAGGCCTAGGGGGTTGGTTCAGGGAGTAAGCCTAGGGAGTAGGCCTAGGGAGTAGGCCTAGAGAGCAGGTAGGCCTAGAGAGTAGGTAGGCCGAGAAAGTAGGTAGGCCTAGAGAGTAGGTAGGCCTAGAAAATAGCTAGGCATAGAGAATATGTAGGCCTAGAGAGTAGGTAGGCCTAGGAAGTAGGCATAGGGAGTAGACCAAGAGTGTAGTTAGGCTTAGGGAAGGTAGGCCTAGGGAGTAGGCCTAGGGAATAGGTAGGCATAGGGAGCAGGTCTAGGGAATAGGTAGGCTTAAAGAGTAGACCTAGGAAACAGGGAGTAGGCTCAGGGAATAAGTAGGCCTAGGGAGTAGGTGGGCCTAGGGAGTAGACCTATGGAGTAAGCCTAGGGAGTAGGCCTAAGTTGACAATATATTCTCCACGAGTTGTAGGCATATCTCTTCCACCAGTTTTACGTCATGCCACGGAAGGAAGTCAACACATTAACTGTTCCATGCCGTTGGAGATGGCAATTTGCGGAGAAGCATGATAGCCCACGCCAGTCGGCAAGGCACTTGATGATGGTGATGATGATTATCAAACAGATCTCAATTCAATGCCCGGAGAGACTATTGTATACGTACTCATATATTCAAGACATTAAACAAAGCCTTTGCTACAATCGAACAGCGATTTTGGTTAACTCAGCTGTTTGTCAGTGTGTCTATTTCTGTTGTTGGTTAACTCAGCTGTTTGTCAGTGTGTCTATTTCTGTTGTTGGTTAACTCAGCTGTTTGTCAGTGTGTCTATTTTTGTTGTTGGTTAACTCAGCTGTTTGTCAGTGTGTCTATTTTTGTTGTTGGATTAACTAAAATGTTTGTTTGTGTTGTCTATTTTTGTTGTGTTAAATCACTGTTTGTCAGTGTGTCTATTTATGTTTGTTGGTTAACTCAGCTGTTTGTCATTGTGTCTATTTTTGTTGTTGGTTAACTCAGCTGTGTTTGCAGTGTTTTCTAATTTTTGGGTTGGTTGGTTAACTCGTTGTTTGTCAGTGTGTCTTATTTCTGTTTGTTGGTTAACGTCAGTTTGTTTGTCCAGTTGTGTCTATTTCTGTGTTGGTTAACTCAGCTGTTTGTCAGTGTGTCAGTTTTGTTGTTGGTTAACTCAGCTGTTTGTCAGTGTATCTATTTCTGATTGTTGGTTAACTCAGCTGTTTGTCCGTGGTGTCTATTTCTGTTGTTGGTTAACTCAGCTGTTTGTCAGTGTGTCTATTTTTGTTGTTTGGTTACTCAGCTGTTGTCAGTAGAGTTTCTATATTTTTGTTTTGGGTTAACTCAGCTGTTTGGTCAGTGTTTCTATTTTTGTTTTTTTTGTTAACTCAGCTGTTTGTCAGTGTGTCTATTTTTGTTTTGGGGGGGGAGGTTGAACTCAGACGTTTGTCAGTGTGTCTATTTTGTTGTTGGTTAACTCATCTGTTTGTCAGTGTGTCTATTTTTGTTGTTGGTTAACTCAGCTGTTTGTCAGTGTGTCTATTTTTGTTTTTGGTTAACTCAGCTGTTTGTCAGTGTGTCTATTTTTGTTTTTGGTTAACTCAGCTGTTTGTCAGTGTGTCTATTTTTGTTGTTGGTTAACTCAGCTGTTTGTCAGTGTGTCTATTTTTGTTTTTGGTTAACTCAGCTGTTTGTCAGTGTGTCTATTTTTGTTGTTGCGTTCCCTCCCTCGCTTTGAACTCAAACGTAGTCCATATATGTGCTACTGGTTCTAGTACAACAGACTGATTTGTGCGTGTAGATTAGCTTTCCCTATTACTACTGTCCCACGCCATTAGCGATCTCACTCCGACTTCAGAGGTACTTGTAATTTACGTCCCAAAGTCAAGGACGAGAATTCAAAATTTTGTCCACACGATTAGTGTCTCAGTCTCCCTATTTATCCATACCTTAAATATCCAATATTCTTTTAACAAACCAGCTTAAGGAGACTGTCGGTCTTTACCTGGACTGGAACATTTTGTGTTTGTTTTCTTTTCCAGGAATACGCTACCTCCTCTTCCCCTCTTCTGATTACTTTCCCTCTATTTCACACTTTCTCTCCCGCTTCTCATTCCCTTCCGCCTATTTCACACTTTCTCTCTCTCTCTCTCTCTCTCTCTCTCTCTCTCTCTCTCTCTCTCTCTCTCTCTCTCTCTCTCTGCGTGGCGAAGTGGTCACTCCGCCTGTCCTCGTGCTCCGAATGTAGTGGGTTCGATTCCGGCCTACGTCGTTCGCTTCACGAGTGCAATATTCTCGGAGGCTCCTCGGAGGTGTCGTCGCTGGAGCTACAGAGTTTGTGCTTTGTGCGATGCTTTCAGCAGGCCGCCCTGTGGAAGAGACCGAGCCATATGGGGTAAAACCTGGTGCAACGACCTTAATCCTCTTGCGCGTTAAACCCTTTTTTTCTCCCTCTATGCCTCTCCCTCCTCTTTCTTCCACTGTTTCCTTCTATCCTTCTCCGTCAATTTCTTCTCGTCTCACATATTTTTCTTTTCTCTATATATTTCTTCCCACTTTTCTTTTTCTCTTTCTACTCTTTTTTCCTGCCTATGTGTTCCTTCTCCACACCCTCTCATTCTCTCCGTGATTTTATGCCTCTGTCTCCCTCTCTCCCTCTTTCATTTTCTTTCCCTCTCTCTCATTATCTCACTTCAACTCGCTCTCATTCTCTCGTCTCTTTCTGTCATTCTCTCTCATTATCTCTCTTTCTCTCTCCCTCATTCCTTCTCTCCCTCTCTCTCATTTTTTCTCTTTATCTCTCTCATTCTCTCTCCCACTCTCTCTCATACTCTCTCTATTCTCTATCTCATTCTCTCTCTGCATCTCTCTCATTTTCTATATTCCTCTAATTCTCTCTCCCCTCTCTAAATCTCTCTCTCTCATTCTCTCTCCCTCTCTCTCATTCTCTCGCCCTTTCCCAATTTCTCCACTCTCTCTCTCCTCGTCTCTCTCTCATTCTCTCATACTTTCTCTCATTCTCTCTCCCTCTGTCTCTCATTTTCCATCTCCCCTCTCTCCCTCATACTCGCTCTCCCTTTCTCTAATTTTCTCCCTTCTCCCCCCTCTATATCTCTCCCTTCTCCTCCCTCGCATTTATTCTCTCCCTCTCTCTCCCTCTCTTTCTCATGCTCTCCCTCCCTCTCTCTTTTCCGCTCTTTCATTCTCTGTCTTCTCTCTCCATCTATCTCTTGTTTTCCCCTCTCTCTCTACCTCTCTCCCATTCTCTCCCTCTCTCTCATTCTTTTTCTCCTTCTCTTTCATTCTATCTCCCTCTCTCCCCCTAATTCTCTATCCTCTCTCTCCCCCTCTCTCTTATTCTATCTCTGCACCTTTCTCTTATTCTCTCCCCCTTTCTCTTATTCTATCTCTGCCTCTCTCTCTTATTCTCCCCCCTCTTAATCATTCTCTCTCTCTCCCTCTCTTTCTCATTCTCTGTCATACTCTCTTTCTCTGAACGAGAGATGAGTGATTGGAAGAGCCGAATGTAAGACGGACCTGCGTGCCCAATTTGATACCCTTTGAAAATAAAGTCTGTTTGTTCGCTCGTTCATTCTCTTTCTTTCTCTCCTCTCTCCCTCTCCCTCTCCCCCTTTCTATACTGGTTTTCCCCCTCTCTCATTCTCCCACTCTCTCTCCCTCTCCTCTCGTTCTCCCACTCTCTCCCCCTCTCTCTCTCCTCTCGTTCTCCCACTCTCTCCCTCCCTCTCTCTCTCCCTCCCCCTCTCTCTTCCCTCTCCCACTCTCGTCGTGATTACCCTAACCATGATCCTTATGTAATCAGAGACAATGTTTACACATCCATACCCACATACCGTAAACTGTGTGTTTCTTAAAGTGGGCAGTCTCGCCCCATGTGCAAGAATACTTACTATCACCAGAAATTAATCCACTATTGTTCATTCACACTCATAGAAACAAAGAAAAGAAGTTGAGATGAAAGGATTACGTTGACTCATAAAAGCCGAGACGTCTGTATTTAGAGCCCTATGTCCAAATGTTAGAGGGACATAACGTCAAGTAAATGTTTCCTATCGTTTGGCTCTGGTGTCGCCAGTCGTCCCTAGGGGGAGGAAGTGGAGGTCAACAGGCACACTGTTTAAATTCCCTTTCCTTAGCTTGGGCTTCTGCCGGACCGTTGTCTACAAACCCCCTGTCAGTCCTAGGTACACTATCTCTCTCTCTCTTCTTCTTCTTCTTCTTACCACTAAACAATACCCTTCATATTCCTCCAGAACATACCCACACAAGACTGTATTTTAACAAATGATAAAATAAAACATTTAATACAGAAAAGTGTCACGTGTGTGTGTGTGTGCACTGTTTGTGTGTGGATATATGTAGTATTTTCTTTGGTGTATGCGAGAAGAGATCAGTAAGCCCAGGATCGTTCATCATCGTGTTCGATCATACCACCTCACACCATAATAAGTTCCGAACAGATCTCACCGAATGAAGCATCTCTCCGGACAATGGTTGACTTCTTGGAGTTAATCCTATATTGTCTGGGTGACTGGTCTCCAATGGTGAATATGGCCTAATAATGTCCATGAATCAGGAACACACTATGTACTTAATATGTTCATTAAAATCCTGAGACCTACGAAGATCTCCTTATATCTCCCACGAGTTTAAAGAAAACTTTCAGTCCGGTTGCAAAATGTTACTGAATGAGTGTCTTTACTCTGCAACCTCTCTACAACCTATTGTTATGGTCACTCGACATAGTCACAGTTACTTCACATCACTGTTATTCCACCTCTCTACCTAATATTGTCATTTTCCCTGGAGGTGTTAATAGTTTCATAAAAACTGCCCTGGGCACTCAATCTCTGCTACACTGGCCCTTTTCAGGATAACACTCCTGCTTTCTATGAGTCTATAATTTTTGGGACGATGTCCCATTTCCGAGGCCATTTAGTATAACTGCACTCAGTGTGATAGCCATTGTTCACACCTCTGTGTTGTCCATCAGCTCTTCTCTACAATGGAATTGCACTCAGTGTGACTGTCATTGTCCACACCTCTGAGTAATATTTCCCTTCTTTTACACTGTGGAACCTGTCAAAAGAGAATACTCTGTGAGAGAAAAACCATATCTGGACCCATTATCTGGGAGTATAGGCCAATGGCCACACTCAGATATTTATCCTGGTTAACCTAGAACTACCCTCTGGCTTAAGGCAGAGTAGTTCGTCACATTTGGGTGGTAAGGGAAAGGAAAGACCAAAAGGAAAAACACAGCTCCCCAGTAGACCTCCCTGCCGGAATATCCTACCATTAACATTTCCTTTATCCCCCAGCCATCCCAAATCTCCCTGAATATCATCCCATTACATTGGTCCTACCCTGCCGAGTGAAATGATATATCACTCTACCTCGTTTAAGCTAGGCATCAGCCAGCTGCGGCCGACGCTTCTAGTACTACGTTCACACAACCCACTATCATCTAAGTTCAAGTCCTAACTCTATTTATAAATAAACTACCTTATGCTAGTGTTCCGAGTTGGAATTCACAATTCACAACATGAAAAAAATGTCCCTTGTTTCCAAACAACATGGAGAGCAAGAAAGTACTACTGCGTCACGGTGTTCCCCAGGGCGGAGTCTTGTCCCCCACACTCTTTCTAATCTTTATCAATGATCTCGTTGCTAATCTACCGCATGGAATTAAAGCCGCAATGTACGCCGATGACCTGGTTCTATGGAGCACAAATGAACAAGCATCAGTGGCCACCAGACTACTACAAAGAGCTGTAGATACATTTGTTGCATGGGCAAATAGATGGTGTGTCAGCATAAACACTGACAAGTGCAGCACCACCCTATTTACCCTCTCTCCAAAACAAAAGGCAGTGACCATCCAGATAAATGGAACACCCCTAAGAGAAGATGTCAGAGCCTAAGTGTGCAGCAACATCGTTACGGCACCCGGCGGACAAGAGTTGTCGGCTGGCGAGATTCTTACCTGACACGCGACCAGCGCTGACGACAGACGCACGCAAAGCCACGTGACCCCACGAGAGGGAGTGGACAGTGTGTGTGTTAATCTCAGACCAAGCTGGGACTGGACATCTGAACGGACGTGTGTGTCGAGAGCAAGGCGTTTGTGTGAATCTCCGTGGTTGTGAGCTGAACGACTGATATCGTGAGCGTCAGACCTATGAGCTGTATTGTGGTTGTGAGTTATATGTTGTACATTGCTGTAACTATTGTTATGTATTTAATGTGGTAATAAATCCATTGAACTTGTGTTGCTGTGTCTTACGTCGAATCACGTTGTACTTGTACTGTCTCACATGTGTTAGCCAACGAGCCTAATAGAAGATCCTGACATGTGTGGACGTGGGTTGCTCGTCTTATTTAAGAACCTAATATATTTAGACGTGTGTTGTTCATCTTTGTGATTTAAAACTATAATTCTTGTACTTGTAAAATTTGTCAAGGTTATAGTGATGTACATGTGATCGGAAAAGTCTCAGTGTGATCCATTACTACATTGTCTAAATATGTTTAAGATCATTAGTAAATGTACAGTACATATTGTTTGATCTGTAAAACGTGTTAAACATTTGTGATCTGTGAAAATTGTCATCGTTTGACCTTGTCAACATTGTGATTTTTGCCACCATTTTGACCTTGTCGCCATCTTGTAAACTTGATGTCTTTGTCCTTACTGAATGTCATCTTGATGTAAGTGATGTGTCATCAATGTTATTGAGTGTTCAAATACAGAGAGATTGTCTTTGTTTATTGAGTTTGTGGAACGCAAAGAGTTTTGGAAAGAGTGTAACTTCTGTTGAAAGAAACACTGTTGACGACAAATTTACGACATACAATTATACTCAACGCCATCCAAACCAAATCAACACTTAGTGACTTACAGGCACACACCAACAAACACACGCTAACTTATTTCTCTCCAAAAACAAAGCAGGTTTTTGCGTACCATCCGTAACCCTGCCGTAGAGGTCATTAGTGGTTCCGAAGTACGACCTTACAGTTTTCTAGCCCGATTGCCCAACCATTCGTCACCATATCCAAGGGCACTTGAGTATATTTTTCTTCACTTTAACTTTACGTATGCATTAGTGGGCACACATCGTGTAGTCAAATCAATTGTAAGTTATTTTTCTACTAACCATTTACAACATATTTTGTGTGGTTGATTTTCATTGACATATTTTCTCCAACATGTCGTCATTATTTGATTTCATCGATATGGGGTTAAAATTAAAGTTGGAAGGTGATGAATTAACACAATGGAGTGAGAAGAAATACGCAGAATACCTACTTGTTCAGGAAAAAGCTGCCGAACGCGAAGATAGAGCAGCAGAAAGAGCTGCCAAACAAGCAGAAACAGCCCTGAAACACGCTGAAATTGAAAAGGCTGCCAAACAAGCTGAGATAGACGGTGAACTTAAGAAAGCAGAAATAGCAGCTCAGAGTAAGAGAGAAGAACTTGAATTACAGTTGAAAATGAAACAACTCGACACTGAGACTGCAATGAATAAAGAGTCAAAGAAATCTGAAAGACTGGAAAAAGAAAACCAGTATAAGAAGTACCAAGGTATCGTTCGTAACTATACCTCAGGTGACTGCATAGCAGCCTTCACCCAAAATTTTGAGACATTAATGGAACATTACCAAGTTCCACTTTCGGAATGGAATATTTTATATATGAGGAGTCTATCTGGGGAACCTCTGAAAGTCATTGAAACCATCCCCAAAGACCTCAGAAAAGAGTACCATTACATTAAATCTAAAATAATGGCACATTTCATGTTAGATGAGGCAGGGTACAGAGAACAATTCAGTAAACTGAGTCCAAAATCAACTCAAACGTTCTCTGACTACCTCTGTTTAGTCCGAGACATTTTCAGCAAATGGACGTCATCAGCCAAAATTAACAAAAATTATGATAAATTAGAAGATCTCATCATTCGAGATAAAGTCATTTCTTCTATCCCATCATCTTTTTCTAAGTTCTTGCAGGAGAATGAATGCACAAGTGTGGAAGAAATGGAAAGACGTGGGTCGGCCTATTATACGGCAAATAAACAATGTTTTGCCACTGAAGCTACTGACAGTAACTGGGTAGCAGCAGCCAACTATGAGAACAACTATAGTAGGCAAAAACCGAACAGGCCTACCTCTGATAGAGTTAGACAATGCATTCACTGTAAATTTTTCCACCATTTGAACGAGATGTGCGATAAAACCCAGGGTACCCAACATACTTGCAAAATATGGTAAACAGACAAGACACAGAACGTAAATCGTTCAAAAGTGCACGTAAATGTTTTCTCTGCAAGGCTTACGGCCACCATCGCATGGATTGTAGAGGCAGGCATATGACCAACAAAGCCAATGCCGCCTTGTTCGATAGCTCATCGTCAGAAGACGAAAATCCAGAAAAACATCCTGTACATGCAGCACAGTCGTGTGATGTATTTACTTCTAATAAATGTACTGTCTGTAATACCTTCAATGAAAATGGTACCTTAACATGCGGGCACGCCGTCCCTATTGCCAATGAGGAAGCTAACTTGGCAATAGACTCAAAATGCAGTTCAGCAAAGAATGTAAGAAAAGTGAACATCACAGACATGAAGACAACACCAGACTTTGTACCATATTGTAATAATGTTGTTAACATCACTCAACCTCATTCTTTATATAAGAGGTCAATGCTCAACAAGAAAAGTGAGGAAACTGAACAAAACCTCAAAAACTGTCGTTAGGAAAATTAACATTCCATAAAGGTTACATCAATGACACAGTATGCACATGTGTACGCGACACAGGGTCCTGTCTTATCGGTCTTCGAAAGACCTTAGCTGATCCTAAAGACTACCTAGATGAGTACATCTATTGCAAAACTGTTTCAGGGACAGTAGAGAAATATCCCATGGCATGGGCCAATATAAAAATCACCTTCCTATCAGGCAGAGTAACTTGTGCTTTATTAGACAATCCATGTTGTGATTTATTAATTGGAAATGTATTGAATGTGACAGATTACATAGAGTCCAAACCTCACACAAGGCAAAAAGTTAACACCACAACAAATACTGCCTTAACTACCCCACTCATCATACAACAACATGATGAACAGACCAAGATACCACACCATACCAACGTGATTACCATCTCAGAACAAGAAGAAATAGAAACTGGTGTGTATCAGCACAAAGAAAAAAGTGCAGAAAACAAACAGGTCACAACAGCAAGGAAAGATCATAAATCATCATGGTATATATTATACCTCCTATACTCTCTGTTAACTACACACATAACCAAGTGCACACAGTGGATAGTTATACTTGCACTACTGATTGTGAATACAAAACAAATGTTTTCACAAACAGTTATATTTCCACATCATCATGACATAACACAGATGATATTACTCATGACAAACCAGCAGACTTTGTTACTTATGTCATTACTGTTGAACCAAATTTTGTTACTGCCACTCATAATCTCTATGTTAAATCAACTCATACGAATACCTATGCTGAACAATGTAAAACATCAGTCGGTGGAATTACTGACAAAAATCAGCAACAAATTACCCTACACATTTTGGAAAATATACACAAATTGCAAAAGATCATACAAACATGCACGAGTACATTTCACAACTGTACATGGTGTATTATTATTGTTTGAACTATTGAATGTATACACACATGTACGAGTGCAGGTTTTGGGGATAGCACTCAAAAAGATCTCAACATAAAAATTTTAAAAACCTTTTTGGGAAAATTTTAACCGAACCCCCTTATATCCTTAGATCCAGTAACTCCAGACAGGCCTTGTCTGCTATACGACTCCTCCTATCTGACATGCCCAATATCATTCACTATACTGACGACATCTGTGTCCATACAGAGACAACGACGGAACTATAACATTGACACCTGGACAAGCCCTTTAAATACTATACCTAGTATCAGGGCAGCACTGACTAAAAGTGAAGCCTTAAAAAGGGGAGCATGGTTACCAAGGATATCATTTTTGGGGGACAGAATATCCAATGGCTTTGTCATGACAGACAACAAAATTGTCTCCAAAATTCTAAAACTGTCACTTCCAACAAAAAAGAAACAAGCCCCAGTTTGTTGGGACTTATTTAAATTTTTATAGAAAATTTATTCCTGATTTTTCAGAACTGACTGAGGTTTTTTTTAAATTACTAACCAGAATAAACCCGAAAAAATTTTTAAAAGAGAATGCCTACGAAATGCATTTGATAAAGTTTTTTGGGACACTTTTTGATAAGAATACAAATAAACTCATCCTTTAAATTTCCCAAAATTCGTTTACCTTTTAGATTGAGAACAGATGCTAGCTCCATTGCGATCGGGGCAGTCCTATTGCAGGAATACAACGGCATCCTGCATCCCGTTTGTTTTCTATCAAAAAAACTAAAAAACCCCAGAGCGGGGCCCGGTCCATTTTCCCCAATTAGAGGCATTGGCCTTTGTAGAAAGTGTAACAAAACTGTCCAGATATCTTCTAGGACTCACTTTTTCATCGAAACTGACAACAGTCCATTTAAAGGGTTTTCAATTCCCAGTACCATCCAAAAAACATGATTTCTCGCTGGTCCTGAAGCTTTAGAATTTCAGTTTTGAAGTTCGCCATATTCCCGGCAGAATGAATACAATCGCCGACCTTTTGTCCCGTTTTCCGACAGACCCCCGTAAACAATGTCTGAGTGCACTGTGTAATATTTTCACTCAGCCCAACACCGCCCCAATGAGGGGGAAGTTTTTTTTTCCCTTCACCTACTGTGTAAAGGGCTATAATTAAAAATTTTGAACGGTTTAGAAAACCCAATGTATTAAAATACTTATTTTAATCAAGTCCCTGTAATGAGTGTAGTATAAAATTTTGTAGTGTGTGTTAGAATGAGAACAATATTAAGTTTTATAAACACCAAAACAGGGTCACAGACCTTATCCACTTTCCAGAAGCGAACTTTACCCTTGTGACATTTTTGGGGTGATTTTCTTTACCGTTATATTTTAAAAAGTGCAAATGTGGACCGAACATTGACTCCTAAACCACCCCTGCAGCGAAATTTAAACCAAATTTTTCGACGTTTGAACATCAAAAATAAGAACAGTCGACTTTATCCCGAAGTTTTGAAAACATCGGAAATAAGAACATTCCCTCATAATCCGTTGTGAAACTTTAAAATCAAACAGAACGGGGAGAACATTTTTCTATCCGTTCCAAAAAACCGGATCATTTGTGTTCAGAAAAAGTAACATCAAAACCCAAAAATTTCGTTTCGTGTGTATTTCCCGGGTAATTTAAAAAGGGCTAGCAAAATTAGCAGACGACATACAAAAATTTTAAAAATTTATGACCTTGTAAAATCTTTTTTGAATCTATAAAATATAATATACCAATTGGGTACTTATTTATTTTGATTAGTGTAATCTTAGAATCATATCTTGATTAATGTACTCATATTACCGACTTTTTCTCGTTAATATGAAGAAACGTCAAGCAATGACGCTAAGAAATTAAATAATTACTGTAAAGTATGGAATTTCTAAATGTCAAAATTTCTTCCCTTTTCATTTGTGAATTACATCAAAGGGGGGTAAATTTTAAACATATTCATTAAAGTGTATTGTATAGATAGACATTTTGTTGCTCAAAGGTTTTGGGACAGCGGTAGGCGTCCACCAAGCATGTCATAGAGCTGCCAACATTGCAAAACCAACATAAGAACTCCTGACCAAAAGAGGGCAGAGTTTTAAATGTTTAATACGATAATAAAAGCCGTATTTCAGTCTGGCTGATGGTTGTTGCAAAACAATTATTTATTTCGTTTTTTTTCAAATAGCTGGAGGGAGATGCGTGAAGCTGGTGCTACTGATCTGACTGGGTATTAGTGCAATGAAGGTAACCCGGGACGGGGGGATGAAACCTGATTTTTGTTTTAAAAATTTTACTTCATTTGTCATTTTAATACAACTTACATTTTTTGTGTTTTATTTCTATGCCTTAATGTATTTTCATGCATAAAACTGGGAAAGAGTAGTCTCTGACATGAAATTAACACTACCCCTATATACATACTCATGAATGAAAATGGGATCTTTCATTGAAGTACCCGGGGGAATGTCAGAGCCTAAGTGGTGCAGAAATCGTTACGGCCCCCGGCGGACAAGAGTTGTCGGCTGGCGGATTCTTAATGACACGCGACCAGCGCTGACGACAACGCACGCAAAGCCACGTACCCCACGAGAGGGAGTGGACCGTGTGTGTGTTAATCTCAGACCAAGCTGGGACTGGACATCTGAACGGACGTGTGTGTCGAGAGCAAGGCGTTTGTGTGAATCTCCGTGGTTGTGAGCTGAACGACTGATATCGTGAGCGTCAGACCTATGAGCTGTATTGTGGTTGTGAGTTATATGTTGTACATTGCTGTAACTATTGTTATGTATTTAATGTGGTAATAAATCCATTGAACTTGTGTTGCTGTGTCTTACGTCGAATCACGTTGTACTTGTACTGTCTCACATGTGTTAGCCAACGAGCCTAATAGAAGATCCTGACAGAAGATAAAGAACCAACATACCTTGGAGTAACATTTGATGGCAGGCTGACATGGAGAAAGCACATCAACAAAGCAGTAGCAAAAGCCAGAAGGAAAATAGCCATCCTGAGAAAGCTAAGTGGAACCACATGGGGAGCCAGTGGGAAAATACTTAGCAAAGTTTACCAACAGAGCATATGACCACACCTGGAATATGGGTCAACTGCGTGGTTTTCAGCATCAAAAACCACACTACAAGAGCTGGACAAGGTGCAAAATCAAGCACTTAGAGTCACAACAGGAGGGATGAGATCAACCCCTATAGTGGAAATGGAGAAGATGGGGAGGACACAAGCACTGAGCGAGCACAGAGATACGAAAACGCTAATACAAGCAGAAAAGTTCCTCAGCTTGCCAGGCCACCCTATGAAGAACAGATTTGAAAACCTAGCTATGGGGCAGTCTAAAAGAAGTAGTTTTATCCACCAGGCCAAATGACTCTGCAGAGAAACCACCGATCTGCCCGCAGTTGGTATCCCCCTAACAACTATTCCAGAGCGAACTCCATGGAAAGATGAGCATAGACTATCATTACAAATCCAGACAAAAGTGAGAGGAATATTTGACAAGGAAGAACAGAACAGTGTGCAGCGCAGAACAGCCACTCTCAGCTTCCTTGATGAAGAATACCCATAGGACCTCTGGATCCGAGTCTACACAGATGGGTCGGCACAAAATGCTGTTCGAAATGAAGGAGTGGGAGTGTACATAGAATACCCAAATAATACTAGGGACACAGCCAGAGTACCGACAGGAAAGTACTGCCATAACTACGATGCTGAAATTGAGGCAATCAAGATCCATCCATCCATCCATCATGTGCCATGCCTGTAAGCGTGGGCGGTCATGTTCTGCCATCTCACTCGATCAACAGAGTCGTGGATCAGTTCCGTGTTTCTGTCTCGACCATGCCACAAGGCCAAGCCATCCAGATACTTGTTTCTAGGTCTTCCACTTGGTCTGTTCCCCTCGATCTTACCAGTTGTCACCAAGTTCTCCAAATCATTTCTTCTCATAACATGCCCAAAAAATTGTGACTGTCTACGTCTAATGTTTCTGATCATTTTAAAGACTTCTTTTGTTTTTTGAAGGACTTCTTCATTGGTCTTTCTGGCTGTCCATGGTATTCTTTGCATTTTCCTCAAAAACCAAATTTCTACAGCCATCAGATGTTTTCACCCCTGGCTGCTCATTGTATAACAAAGCAGACAATCCCAGGACTAACGAGTTCTCTGGTTAAGTACAAAAGGAGTTTTTTTTCACATTGATGACCAAATACAACAATCTTATTACAATTTTCCCTAAAAATTGGTGACCTCTCTCCCCCAGTCCAGATGTTTACTGACCTGCCCTAAAAAACAAATACGTCACGACTTGAGAATTTTTTCTTCCATTCCATCCTGATGCTCAAGCGTTCTTAGCTTTGCCCACCTAACTTTTTCCCTTCTGCACAATTGGGCCAAAGGGTTCACATTCCCTATAAAGTCAGGTTTAGTAGCATCTCAACACTCTTTTTCCCCTTTTAATTGAATCTTTTTTTGGTCAGTATGGTTTTTTTATCTTGCTAAAGGCTACTTTGCCATGGCGATTCTTGTTCAAACTCTTCAAGCATTCCCCTAAAATGCTATTTCGTTTCCCAGATAATTGTACTATTCACTTGTTGAAGAAATTTCCCTTTACTGGATATTACATGTGGTATTTTTTGTTTTCCAGTGAAAGACCAAATCTGTGTCTTTTTTCAATTTAATTTTAACCCTTTTTGTTTACTGGTGTAAAAAACCGCATCTAATAAATTTTGTAGGTCGTTCATTGTCTGCAATCAAGACGTAAAAATCTGCTATTAAAAGTTATTGATGCATCGTTTCCCCCCAAAGTTGATTCCTTTCCCTATTTCAAAAATTTCTGAAAATATTTTCACTGTACGGGAAAAAGATCTGGAAAACATTACACATCCCCGTCTCACCCTCTCTTTAAAACTGAAATTGGCTTTCTTTTATCAACTCTTTTGGCAGCCCGTTGTTTCCAATAATATGGTTTTTTTCAAGTTTTAAAGGGCTTTCCCATCAATTTTTTTAGATCTTCAAGCATCCTTATCCTGTTTTAATGTCTCATTTTTCAAAAGCCTTTTTTCAATTTAACATTCAAAAAGGTTTTTAG
>JACEFZ010000448.1:0-12500 GCA_014155875.1 Cepaea nemoralis
GGGGGGGGCTTTTTTTCCCTTGGTGGGGGGGTTTTTTTTTTTGAAAATTTTTTTTTCATTGCTTTTAAAAACCTTTTTTTGGTTTTTCTTTCAGTTTTTTTTAAATTTTTAAGCTTTGCCTTTTAAGCTTTCTACCTTAACATTCTTCCATTAAGCTCGACACGATGGCGATCTGTTTCAGGTCACAGGCATATTTGAAGGGAAAGGTCATCTCATGGTGATAAGTGTAGAGGTGCGGGTATATTTAAAGGGAAAGGTCATCTCATGGCGATAAGTGTAGGGATACGAGTATATTTGAAGGGAAAGGTCATATTATGCTGATAAATGTAGGGACACAGGGATATTTAAAGGGAAAGGTCATCTCATGGCGATAAGTGTAGGGATACGAGTATATTTGAAGGGAAAGGTCATCTCACGGCGATGAGAGTAAGGATACAGGTATATTTAATGGTTTTCTCACCATTACCCCTACCAATTTCAACTTCAAAGAGAAGTTATAGTAGGGTCAATCACCGGCTAAGAATGAGAGTCCTATGACTAGTCAGCAACCAAAACAGCTGTCCATCGTTTTACTCCAAGACTCTTATTAATCCGAAGGTCACTGTTGTCCGTATTGGGTAATGGACTTAGACAAAAACAGGTATATTTGAAGGGAAATGTAATCTTATGGTGATAATTGTAAGGATACCAGGTATATTTGAAAGGAAGGGTCATCTCAAGGCAGAGCTATTGGTAGAAGTGGCAGGCCGTCGCCTATTCTAGGTCACGTCAATTGATGTCGTAATTGTACCCCTAGCTGTTCATTGTGTACATTAATCCACTCTTCTTCTTCTTCTTCTTCTTCTTCTTCTTCTTCTTCTTCTTCTTCTTCTTCTTCTTCTTCTTCTTCTTCTTCTTCTTCTTCTTCTTCTTCCTCTTCTTCTTCTTCTTCTTCTTCTTCTTCTTCTTCTTCTTCTTCTTCTTCTTCTTCTTCTTCTTCTTCTTCTTCTTCTTCTTCTTCTTCTTCTTCTTCTTCTTCTTCCTCTTCTTCTATTATTATTATTATTATTATTATTATTATTATTATTATTATTATTATTATTATTATTATTATTCCATCCATCCATCCATCCATCCATCATGTGCCATGCCGGTAAGCGTGGGCGGTCATGTTTTGCCATCTCACTCGATCACCAGAGTCGTGGATCAGCTCCGTGTTTCTGTCTCGACCATGCCAAGAGGCCAAGCCATCCAGGTATTTGCTTCTAGGTCTTCCCTTTGGTCTGTTCCCTTCGATCTTCCAGTTGTCACCAAGTTCTCCAAATCATTTCTTCTCATAACATGCCCAACAAATTTTGACTGTCTACGTCTAATGTCTCTAATCAGTTTACTATCTTCATTTGTTTCTTGAAGGACTTGCTCATTGGTCTTTCTGGCAGCTGTCCATGGTATTCTTTGCATTTTCCCCAGGAACCACATTTCTACAACCATCAGATGTAGAAGAAGAAGAAGAAGAAGAAGAAGAAGAAGAAGAAGAAGAAAAAGAAGAAGAAGAAGAAGAAGAAGAAGAAGAAGAAGAAGAAGAAGAAGAAGAAGAAGAAGAAGAAGAAGAAGAAGAAGAAGAAGAAGACGAAGAAGAATTAAAAAGAAGAAGAAGAATAAAAAGAAGAAGATGCAGATCCTGATGATTGTCTGCAATCCATACTGTATCATCTGTTTACCTTAAATTATTGATGTTGTGTCCTCCTACGATATGTCCTCTCAAATCCTCAAAATCAAGCATTGTAGTTTCACTAAATAAGGAAAAAATTTCCAAAACCATTACGGATCTCTGTGGTACATCTTCCTGGAGGGTGGTACTGGCCTACGTCCTGATCAGTTTTATGTGGCAGCTTGTTGTTTCCGTTATATCTTCTTCGAAGTCTACGGTTGGTGGCATTAATTTGTAGATCTAAAGGCACCTGTATAATCTCTAACACAGGTGTCTGAAAAAAGTAGTTTGCCCCTCCTTACTTTCTTGTCAGTGACCGTACTGGTCGGTGTCCGAGGCCGTTGTCTCCAGGAATAGATCTCTGCCTACCGCCCTGACACTTGAGACCATAATCAGTAATTTTGTGTCGGTGGCTCCCTAGCTCCACCCATCACCCGCTCTCAAGGTTCCACGTGACCGTGTCGGAGGCTGAACGGGTACTCCACCTTGCCCAAGGGTGTTCCGTAGGCTAGCGGAGGCAAGGAGGCACCTTACCTCTCCTTTGATATGGTATATCTGTATCTCCAGAGCCGAGACAAGTGAGCAATAGTGTGGAAGAGAATTAGGTTAATACCGTGGATGGATACACAAAGTAAATAATATATTTTGAAAGACGTTTAATCAAAAAGAGCACCGGTACCCTCATCAGAAGAAGATAGCTGTAGTATGTCGCCACGGAGGAGAGGTTGGAGAGGAGGAGGACCAGAGAGATATCAACAGAGAAGATGCGAACAATTTGTCCACAAAAGCGTGAAGGAACATCAGTAGCAGAAATGACTAGTATTGCACGAGACAAAGGACATATATGACCACCAACGGCACACAGCATGCAGAATAAGTAGCAGTAGCAGCGAAACATGGCATGACTTGATACAGCAAAGACACAAATAGTGTTAATGTTGAAACTACTATAGAAATCTCGCCGAAACGTGAAAGGCAGTTGACCATTACCGATTGTTCCAGATATATAACTGTAGACATTCTTTTTTTCAGACAGGAAGAAAGTGTTAATGTAAGACTTCGTGGCTCAAGCGGGTCGTTAGTTTATTGATTTTAAATTTCAGATCAAATGGGCAAAGCAGTTTGATGTTGCTGGATTCATGTTTTCTGGCCTTGATGAAGACGATTTTACCGGAACGGTAAGTATTGATATATGATCATTATTAACATCATCATCATCATCATCTTCCAAATTTTCGCGCTGTGAGGAGGAATAGTTGGCTCTCCAGCGACAGATGGGTGGCACTAGATAGTGTCATTCCGTGTGATTGTGCATGTCTTTCATGTCGTCAATCCATTTTCTTCGTAGACGTCCTCTTGCTCTCGTAACAGATCTTTTTTGACGTAGTACGGCCAGTGCTGGTAGTTGATGGTGTTGCATTCTAACGAGGTGGCCGAACTATTTGATCTTCTGTCTTTCAATATATGCGGCACAAGGTGTTGAAACCACTGTCTGATAACATCATTTCTTACTCGGTCTCGGATAGTTCAGGTAGCAATTCTTCTCAAGCAACACATCTCACACCTATCGATTTTGTGTACGCATGATTTAGATAATGTCGAAATTTGACATTGATAGCATAGAGTTGGTGTCATTATTTTATTATCTGTCGTTTTGCGGACATTGGTATATTTGGGTGTTTCAGTATGCGTGATAGTTGATATATAAGACCACTTGCTTTTTGGCGTCTGATTTCGATTGTTCTGTGATTATATTATTGTGCATCATTTAACCATAAAATGTCGGTAATCACAACTATTAACAAAAAAGGCCAACCTCTTACAATCATCATACTCTTGATAATCATGATAATCATCTTAATCATCATTATCATCATCATTGTCATCATGTTCATCAAGGGTGAAAAAGAATTAGATGTCAAAATACCAACAATAACGTGTGGTGTGGTATTTATTCAATTTACTATAGTGTACGCAAATATTATAAAACTGCCGTAGAGGTTTACGGCACTGTGGATCATAAGAGGCAGGACTGGTTTGCGGCCAACAGCAAGACTCTGCAGCCCTTGATTGATAAGAAGAAGAAAGCTCTCTTAAGAAACAAGGAGAGACCAACGCGTAACACTCTGAGTGAGCTAAGGCAAGCTAGGAAGGATGTGCAAAAGGCTGCCAGGCAGTGTGCAAATGATTACTGGATCAAGTTATGTGAGTCCATTCAAATCGCAAGTGATAAGGGAGACATAAGAAGCATGTATGAAGGAATAAAGAAAGCCTGTGGTCCAGTGATCAAAAGAAGTGCACCATTGAAAACCTTGACTGGAGAAGTCATCACTGATAAGAAACAGCAGATGGACAGATGGGTAGAGCACTATTTGGAGCTTTACTCAAGTGAGACCAAACTAGCGGATGATGCCCTTAACGCCATAGAGGCTCTACCAACTCTTGACCACCTGGACACACTTCCCACCATAACAGAAGTTAAGTGTGCTATAAATGAACTTGCATCTGGCAAGGCTCCAGGTAAGGATGGGATTCCAATAGAGGTTATCAGGAGTGGGCAAGACACACTCACTATACAAATCCACCAGCTAATAGAGCTATGCTGGCATGAAGGACAAGTCCCACAGGATTTCAAAGATTCAAGCATCATAACACTGTACAAGAACAAGGGCGATCGGAGCGACTGCAACAACTATAGGGGTATCTCACTTCTGTGTATTGTTGGAAAAGTATTTGCCAGAATTGTTCTGCGCAGACTTCAAGTCCTAGGAGATCAAGTCTACCCCGAATCACAGTGTGGCTTTCGACAGAACCGGTCTACCACTGATATGATATTCTCATTGCGACAAATGCAAGAAAAATGCCGTGAACAGAATCAACCACTGTTTATTGCCTTCATCGACCTCACAAAGGCATTTGATTTGGTCAGTCGTGAGGGTCTGTTCAAGGCACTAAAGAAGATTGGCTGCCCACCAACTCTTCTGTCCATTGTGGAATCGTTCCACACAGGCATGAAGGGTATAATCAAGTTTGATGGTGCAACTTCTGAAGAATTTGAAATCAAGAGTGGAGTTAAGCAAGGTTGTGTACTAGCTCCCACCCTCTTTGGAATATACTTTTCACTTCTACTGAAATATGCATTTCGTGATCAGGATGGTGGTATATACATTCACTCACGCTCAGATGGCGGCCTCTACAATGCTCAGAGATTGAAGGCTAAGACCAAAATTAGGAGGGTACTGATCAGAGAGTTGCTTTTTGCAGATGATGCTGCAGTTACGACCCACTCCGAGGAAGAATTGCAATGTCTACTATCTGCATTCTCCAATGCTTGTTCTGAATTTGGTTTAACAATTAGCAAAAAGAAGACACAGATTATGTCACAAGGTGCACATGGGGTACCATCAATCTTTATTGACGACGCCGAACTAGAGATAGTAGACCATTTTACATATCTAGGATCAGTGGTAAATAGCAAATTATCCCTTGATCAGGAAATCAACATCCGGATTGGTAAGGCAGCAACAACAATGAACAGGTTAAGAAAAAGAGTCTGGGAGAACAGGAAGCTTACTGCCAAAACAAAAGTCCTTGTCTATCAAGCCTGTGTCCTTAGTACTCTTCTCTATGGCAGTGAAACCTGGACAACTTACTCACACCAAGAGAACAATTTAAACAGCTTTCATATGCGGTGTCTGCGAAGAATTCTTGGTATTAAGTGGCAAGACAAAATCACAAATACTGAAGTGTTGGAAAGATCAGGTTGTGTGACAGTTTATTCCATGCTCAGTCTTCGTAGACTTAGATGGATAGGACATCTTAGGAGGATGGATGATGGTAGAATACCAAAGGATATCTTTTTTGGTGAATTACAGATGGGTAAGAGATCTCAGGGTCGGCCTCTACTACGATACAAAGATGTGTGTAAGCGGGACATGATTGATACAGGCATTGATAATGCACATTGGGAGCAAGTCGCCGCTGAACGTGTTGCATGGAGGGCAAATATCAGAAATGGAATAAAGTCAAAGGAGAAAATTATTGCAGAAAAGTCACACACCAAGCGTTTGAGACGTAAGATGGTGCATGATGGTGGTAATGACCACGTGTTCACATGCACCCACTGTGAACGGACATTTACAGCGCAAATTGGCCTTATCAGTCACACTCGCTACCGCCATAGTTAAAAGTTATTATGCCTTTTTATAGCACAAACTATCGTCTGTCAAGACGGCAAGGTGCCAATGGATACGCAAATATTTGACACGAAATTCCGGTAAAATGGCGATGGAATAATTGTTTTCCGCAAAGATACGCTGTCTTGTGTTTTTCTGGGGAGGATGTAATGTTTTTGTAACCTTGTTAGGAATGTTTTTCACAAGAATCCACGGATGGCAGGTGGTGGATGGAATGTTTTTAGGGCAGTCGACAGATAGTTGTTGGTTATGGTCTTAAGTTCCGCGACAGTAGGCAGAGGATCTTTTTAACGATACAACGGTTAAAGTCACCTACCAGTATGGTCACTGCCAGTAAGGAAAGCAACGGCAAACTACGTTCTTTAAAGATGCCTAGTTTATCATAATTCGTCATATTACAGAACGTCGCAAGAAAAGGACAGCAACACTGAAATTGACAACGTGGAATGTTCATACTTTAAGCGCAGATGGATAAGTCAATCAATCAATCATGTGCCATGCCGGAAAGCGTGGGCGGTCATGATTCGCCATTTCACTCGATCACCAGAGTCGTGGATCAGCTCAGTGTTCCTGTCTCGTCCATGCCATGTGGCCAAGCCATCCAGGTATTTTCCTCTCGGTCTTCCTCTTGGTCTGTTCCCTTCGATCTTGCCAGCTGTCACTAAGTTCTCCAGTCCATTTCTTCTCATAACATGTCCAAAAAATTTTGACTGTCTACGTCTAATTTCTCTAATCAATCTACGATTTTCATTTGTCTCTTGTAGTACTTGGTCATTGGTTTTTCTATCTGTCCATGGTATTCTTTGCATTTTCCTCAGAAACCACATTTCTGCAGCCATCAGATGTTTTTCAGCTTGACTGCACATTGTCCAAGTTTCACATCCATACAAAAGAACAGGCTCTATGTATCCCCTCAACGCTCTTTTTCTCGTTTCAATTGACATCATTTTATTGGTCAGAATGTTTTTCATCTTGCTAAAGGCTACTTTCGCAATGGCGATTCTTGTTCTAATCTCTTCAAGGCATCTGCCATCAGATGTTATGACTGTTCCGAGATAATTGAACCGATTCACTTGTTGAAGAATATTCCCATTTACTTGTATATTACATTGTGGTACTTCGTTCTTCCTAGTGACGACCATAACCTGTGTCTTCCTACAATTTAATTCCAACCCCAGCTGCTCACTGTGTACAACCACAGCGTCTACTAATTGTTGCAGATCCTGTGCATTGTCTGCAATCAATACTGTATCATCTGCATATCTAATGTTATTTATGTTTCGTCCTCCAATGCTGATTCCATTTAGGTCTTCTACATTTCTGAAAATATTTTCACTGTATAGGGAAAAAAGATCTGGAGACATTACACATCCCTGCCTAACACCTCTCTTAATAGGTTGGTATTGTCCTACTTCATTATCAATTCTTATGGCAGCTTGTTGTTTCCAATATATGTTTTTTATAAGTCTAATGTCTTTCCCATCAATTTGTAGATCTGCAAGCATATCCACAATGTTGACATGTCTAACTCTATCAAAAGCCTTTGTGTAGTCAATAAAGCAAAGATGTATATCCTTGTTTACTTCTAAAGCACGTTCAATAACTGTTCGCAGCATATACACAGCATTTACTGTACCCTTTCCTTCTACAAACCCACATTGTTCTTCCCCTATTTCAGGTTGTATTTTCTTCCTCACTCTTTGCATGATAATTCGTAACAAAATCTTTGTGATGTGACTCATTATACTAATTGTTCTATGTTGATCACATTCTAAGGTTCCTGATTTCTTTGGGATTGCAATAAATATAGAATTACATAATTCAGAAGGTATATCTCCAGTATCATATAATGTGTTCAGCAGTCTAGTGACTTGTTCTAGACCAAATTCTTCTAAAGCTTTAATCATTTCTGTTGTGATGTTATCTGCACCGGGGGCCTTGCCAGCTTTCATATGCTTAAGAACATTTTGAACCTCCATCTTTAAAATTGCTGGTCCTTCATTATTAAATCTAATAGCATACTGTTCCTCTCTGTTATCATTATACAGGTCTTTCACATAATCTGTCCAGACATGTAGAATCTGATCTTTTTCTATTATGATTTTGCCATCTTTAGTTCTTAGACAGCCTGTTGATGTACTTGTTCTTTTATTAGTAAGCTCCTGAATTCTTTTGTGTACTAATTTGGTATTTTGACTGTTGTGTTGTTTTTCAATTTCTAAGCACTTTTCCTCAAGCCATGATTCTTTTGCCTTCCTACATAATATTCTGACTTGTCTGTGAATTTCTTCATATTTGGCAGGATTATTTTTGTTGAGTCTTCTTGTTTCCATTAAGTGTAAAATTTCCTCAGTCATCCATTTCTTACGACCCACCTTCTTTAATTTTGGAATAGTTGTTTCTGCAGCCACATTGATTGAATTCTTTAACATTTCCCATTGATCATCCACATCCTGGAATAGGATCTCTAGATCAGACAATATTTCAAATCTGTTCTGTACTTCTATGTTGAATTTGTTTTGTATTTCCTTGTCATTACTCAATGTACACAAATCATATTTAGTGTTCCCTGTTGTATACTTGACTTTCTTCAACTTTATCCTCAATGTTCCTGTGAGTAATCTGTGGTCACTATAACAATCAGCACTGGGAACTGTTTTTGCTACTGTTAGGGCGTTTCTAAATCTTCTGCTAATGAGAATGTAGTCAATCTGGTTTCTAATCCTGCTATCAGGACTCCTCCATGTCCATAATCTTCTAGGGTGTTGTTTGAAATAGGTGTTTCCTACAATCATTTCCTGTTCTTTTGCCCACTCTACTAGTCTGTATCCTCTTTCATTTCTCTCTCCTAAACCATAGTTTCCTACTGTGTATCTATCCCCTTGATTTCCTACTTTTGCATTGAAGTCCCCTATTATGATGTTTATTTCTGAATTTTTACATTTCTTTAAGGCAGACTCTATGTCATTATAAAATTCCTCTACACTATCTTCACTAGACTCTCCTGTTGGGGCATATACTTGAATAACATTTATGTTAAAAGGTCTGCCACTCAATTTAACTAGTAATACTCTGTCCGACACGGCCCAATATCCCTGAACAGACGTTGATGTTTTCAGGTCCAAAATTATTGCCACTCCCCTATGTCGATCCTCACCTCCAGAATAAATAATCTTAAAATCTTTATGTATCTTGATGCCTGCTCCTGTCCATCTCGTTTCGCACATACCTAATATATTAATTTTTTCTCTTTGAATTTCTTGTGTTATGTTCTCTAATTTTCCGTCGTTGTTTAACGTCCTAACGTTCCATGTTCCTAATTTTAATGTCTCTGTCCTTGTCTTGCGATGATCAGTCTTTAAGCGAATCATAATAAACTAGGCAATTTCAAAGAGGTAGTTTGCCGTTGCTTTCCTCTATGGCAGTGACCATACTGGCCGGGTGACCGCAATCAGTGTCTCTCGAAAGAGAAAGCTTGCCGTCGCGAAACTCGAGACCATAACCAACAAATATCTGTCGGCTGCCCTCATAATTTCATCCACCACCTGCCTTCCAGACCAGATGGAAAAAGGCAGGGATTAAGACATGGAACAATTTTAAAATTATATATTCTGGGAGAGAGGAAAGGCAACGTGTTGTAACAATTATCTAGGATCTGGAAACATCAAAATCTGTTACAAGATATAGGGCAGTTTCAGACACGGATCTACTGATGAAGATATCGGCAGACCTTTTGAAATAAACGGCATTCAAATATATGCCTCAAAAAGAGAAAGCAGTGAAGATAGTGTAGAGAATTTAATAATGACATGGAGAATGCTTTGAAGAAATGTAAAAATTCAGAAATAAACATCATAATTGGTTACTTCAATGCGAAAGTAGGAAAGCAAGGCGATGGATACACAGTAGGAAAACATGGTTTGGGAGAACGAAAAGAGAGAGGATACAGACAAAAGTGCATGAACTGATTGTTGGAAACGCCTGGTTTAAGCAACATCCAAGAAGATTATGGCATGGTCGAGACAGGATCACGGAGCTGATCCACGACTCTGGTGATCGAGTGAGATGGCAGATTATGACCACCCACGCTTATCGGCATAGCACATGATGGATGGATGGATGGATTGTCCCTTTATTTCTCAACATAATTTCCACCAAAATTGATGCACTTATCCCATCGTTTTATCAGTCCTCCCAAGCCCGCTGCATAGAACTGCGTGCTCTGTTTTCTAAACCACGTTTTCACTTCACATTCAACTTCAGCGTCATTCGCGAAATGTCTCCCACCAAGGTAGGTTTCCAGTTTATTCTGACAAATGTTTGTCCCGTAAAGTGGTGCATAGCTGACAGTTACGAAAGTGAGTTAATAAGTAAGTCACACAGTTCTGTGGGATGGCCGGTAAATGAAAACAAAGCACGCAGTTATATGCAGCCGTTGTGGGAGGACTGATAAAACGATGGGATAAGTGCATCAATGTTGGTGGAAATTATGTTGAGAAATAAAGGGACAATGTATATGTAAAAATAAACTGGTTTCAAGTTGTTATCATGTGTAGTTATTTTTCTACAGCTATTTGTGACTTACTTATTAACTTACCCTCGTATACATTGAAAATGACAAGGAAATACATTACAATTTAAACAGACTTGCACATCCGACTTCAGCGGGCATTCGGTAGACGGGTTTGCCTTCCCGTGGTTTCGAGGGATATTTGACTCTTACTGCTGTGGTGTCGTCCACATCTCTGCTGGTCAAGTTAGAAGGGCCAAAGACTTTACGGTCAGTCCTCAATGGAAGGCAGGGACAGTCCATTGGCATTCCACGTTATCCAAGGAGTCTTCCATAATTGCAGAGCCGGCACATAGTGCTTTGAGACTGGGCTCACCCGAGGAATCGCCACTTCATGGCTGCTTTAATTCCTAACTTCCATGTATTGGGCATTTCGTTCGCCCCTGGCCGCTCCTCGCAGAAACCAGAAACGGTCAGTCTGCATACGACATCTACTCAGCAAGATTTCCTTCGGACTTCCACGTAATGGATTCGCTAGCCAAGCGTTCCGTTTCGTGTTAATGAGACATTTTTCTACCTTAGTCTGCAGACGACATTCACTCTGCCTTTTTTCACTTCGGACTTCCACGTAATGGATTCGCTAGCCAGGCGTTCCATCTCGTGTTTATGAGACGGTTTTCCACCATTTTCTACGCCCAGTCAGTGAGCTCTAGTACAGACTTGCATCATATCCACTACGAGCGATTGGGACGTTTTTCCACCTTTGTTGTTGTTTGTCCATCAAGAATGATGATGACCATTCAATTCATCCAGTGGGGTTGAAGGTATGGAGCCGTGGGTTCTAAGATGGCTGATAAGGCCTATTCTGGCTCGAAATGTTTTTTGACATTGTGGGCAAAAAATGCTTGACGTCTCTGGAGGAGGATTTCCTGCAGTGGTTTTTCTGTCCTTCCTTTTCTTCACAGCTCTTGCAGTCCCGGTTGCCTCAGCATATGACTGCACCCTTGCGTAATGATGCACGCCACAAATTTCGGTCTCTGGCTGCAGCCTCCCAGGTGTCATGATGAATTCCAAAAGCATTCAGTGAAATTTTCAGAGTGTCTTTAAAGCGTTTCCTCTGGCCACCTTGGGAGCGTTTACCACAACGCAGTTCGCTGTAAAAATTCGTTTAGGGAGCCTGTGATCTGGCATGCGAGTCAAGTGACCAGCCCAACGAATCTGATTCTTCATCAGTATAGTGTGGATACTGGGCATGGATGCTCTTTCTAGGACTTCAGTGTCTGGAATCTTGTCTTGCCATTTAATCTTCAGTAGCTTCCTTAGGCAGACTGTGTGGAAGTGGTTTAATTTCCTAGCGTGTCGCTGATAAACAGTCCAGGTTTCACAAGCATATAGCAGTGTGGATAATACAACTGCTTTGTAGACTTTTAGCTTTGTTTGCAGGCTTATTCCAGTTCTGTCCCATACATTCTTGTACAGTCTGCCAAAGGCCGCACTGGCCTTGGAGATTCTTGCATTCACTTCGTCATCAATTGTGGCAGCTTGTGACACAGTGCTGCCAAGATAGGTGAATTTGTCCACAACACTTAGTCTATGATCATTCACTTTGATATTCGGCACAGTGTGATTATTCCCTGGAGCTGGCTGGTACATAACTACAGTCTTCTCCAAGTTGATATTGAGCCCAAAGTTGGCACAGGCATGTGAGAAAGCTGAAACATTATGTTGCATGTCCGCCTCTGAGTTGGCGTATAGAGCGCAATCATCAGCAAACAGGAGCTCTCTGACGGTGTCGCTGTTAATTTTGGTTTTAGCTTTCAGCCTTCTGAGATTGAATAACTTTCCATCCATACGGTAGTTGATGTCTATTCCAATGTTGTCGTTCTCGAAGGCATTCATCAACATGGCTGAAAACATGAGGCTGAACAGTGTTGGTGCCAGGACACATCCTTGCTTCACTCCATTGGTGACAGGAAAGGGTTCAGACAGTTCACCATTTTCCTGTACTCTTGCCTGCATGCCGTCATGAAATAGCCGCACTATTTGGACAAACTTTCGTGGACAGCCATATTTTGCCATAATCTTCCACAGTCCTTCTCTGCTG
>JACEFZ010000448.1:17500-50784 GCA_014155875.1 Cepaea nemoralis
AATAAGAAATTATGTTTGTACACTAAAAAACCTATGACAGTTGGCAGTACGGGAATGATTAGAAGATGTATAGAAAATTTCATCTCAATCGGATGGACCGTTCGCGAACGCATAAAGGACAGACAGACAGACAGGCAGGCAGGCAGGCAGGCAGGCAGGCAGGCAGGCAGGCAGGCAGGCAGGCAGGCAGGCAGGCAGGCAGGCAGGCAGGCAGGCAGGCAGGCAGGCAGGCAGGCAGGCAGGCAGGCAGGCAGGCAGGCAGGCAGGCAGGCAGGCAGGCAGGCAGGCAGGCAGGCAGGCAGGCAGACAGACAGACAGACAGACAGACAGACAGACAGACAGACAGACAGACAGACAGACAGACAGACAGACAGACAGACAGACAGACAGACAGACAGACAGACAGACAGACAGACAGACAGACAGACAGACAGACAGACAGACAGACAGACAGACAGACAGACAGACAGACAGACAGACAGACAGACAGACAGACAGACAGACAGACAGACAGACAGACAGACAGACAGACAGACAGACAGACAGACAGACAGACAGACAGACAGACAGACAGACAGACAGACAGACAGACAGACAGACAGACAGACAGACAGACAGACAGACAGACAGACAGACAGACAGACAGACAGACAGACAGACAGACAGACAGACAGACAGACAGACAGACAGACAGACAGACAGACAGACAGACAGACAGACAGACAGACAGACAGACAGACAGACAGACAGACAGACAGACAGACAGACAGACAGACAGACAGACAGACAGACAGACAGACAGACAGACAGAGATTCTCTTTTATATATATAGATTGGATGCACAAAAAATTGTCATAAAGATTGATAATGAAATAGGTCAATATTAGCCTATTAAGAGAGGTATGCGACAGGGATATGTGTTGTCTCCATAAAATGTTTCCCTGTACAATTAAACTATTTTCAGAAATATAGACAATATTAAAGGCATCACCATTGGGGATATAACATAAATAGCAATAGATATGCGGATCATACAGTATTGATTACAGACAATGAGCAGGATCTGTAACATTTACAAGATGCTGTTGCTGCACACGGTGAACAACTAGGGTTAGAATTAAATTGTAAGAAGACACCGATTATGGCCGTCTCCAGGAAGAAGGAAATACTTCACTGTAATATGTAAGTGGCTGCCCTTGGATATCAATATAACAGTGACAATGGTGATATCAAAGGAAAAAAATGTGACATCAAAATGTGAAATGGAAATAGAAGGGAAAATTCTTAACCAAATTAATAATTTTAAATACATAGGGACATTTATAACATCAGAAGGGAGGTGCGCAACAGAGATTAACAGCAGAATAGGGTCAGCAAAAGCTGCATTTCAGAAAATTAAAAGTATCTTATGCAATAAGTCACTATCAATAAATGTAAGAAAGAGAGTTCTTAAGTGCTATACAGAATCTGTTTTGCTGTATGGCAGTGAATTTTTGAAAATAAATGAAAAAAATTAAGAAGAACTTGGAAGCAAAAGAGATGTGGTTCCGAAGACTAATGTAGCGAATTCCTTTCACTGCCATGGTAACTAACGACGTGTTACCGAAACAGGCTAATAACTAACATTATATGCAACAATATGAAAGAGACAAACAGCTTTATTTGGTCAAGAGAATAGAGGCATCGGAGTACATAGTGACGGCTGGAAAGATCGAGTGAACGAGAAGCAGAGAGAATTGATGCTCGATAGGTTGAGACAGTGGCATGGAGGCATATCAGCAGCCGAGTTGATCCAGAACATGAAAGACCGAGATCTGTGGATAAACATGCGCGCCTACGCAAGCGGGCATGGCACTTGATGTAAGTAAATGGAGGATTCTTAAATACCAGGGGAAGTCAATAAGTAAGTCACAAATGGCTGTAGAAAAATGAACTAAATTTGATAACAGCTTTAAACGAGTTATTTTTAAACATACATTGTTCCTTTATTTCTCAACATAATTTCCACCAACATTGTTGCACTTATCCCATCGTTTTATCAGTTCTCCAAAACTGCGTGCTCTGTTTCCTAAACCACTTTTCGCTTCACATTCAACTTAGTTATCATTCGCAAAATGTCTCCCGCCAAGGTGGAGTTTCAGTGGACCAAAATGGTGGAAATCTCTAGAGGCTAAGTCAGGACTGTAAGGTAGATGATCCAGAATTTCCCACCTTAGTTGGTTAATTTTCTCCTGAGTTAATCGAGCTGTGTGTGGTCTGGCTTTGTTATGAAGAATCAACACTCCTCTAGTCTGCAGTCCTGGACGTTTTCTTCGAATTGTATCATGAAGCATCGATAGAACGTCACAGTACGATTCAGAATTCACATTGTCACCTTTCTTCTTGAAACTGGTTAAAAGCACTCCTTGACAATCCCAGAATACTGTCATCATAACCTTCCCTGCTGATGGCGTAACCTTGAATTTTTGGTCACAAGGGGAAGAATGATGTTTTCATTGTATTTAACCACGCTTTGATATGGGCTGGTAGTGATGCACTCATGATTCGTCCCCAGTAACAATCCTGTTCATCATGTCTTCACCTTCATCAATCGATCATGCACTATACTATATGCTGAACTATGTGAGCACCCTATTGCAGACGTTACAGAGTCTATCGTTACTCGCCTGTCACCTCTAATCATCTCCTCCACTCGCTGAACGGATGCTTCTGTTGCAATCTCAACAGGACGACCAGATCTGATTTCATCAACAATTTTAGAGCGTCCTTGAGAAAATGTTTCTACCCAGCTATGCGTCGCTTTACGGGACAAACATTTGTCAGCATAAACAGGAAGCATTTCCTTATGGATGTCTTTTGCAGGCAGTCCTTTTGCCCACAAAAAACGCACAACAGTAGGTTGCTCTTTGATTGTACACTCCGCAAGTACATGCCATGTGGCAATATAAGGCTTACAGCATTAAGCTTACGGGTTAATAGAAGGTTTACAGTAAAAGACCAACAATGGGAAAAGTGAGAACAATTCACGCTATAAAAATTAACTGACACGCTCTGATAAAGCGTGTAAAGGCAGATCGAAGCACATGATGATTATGAATAGCACTAAGGGAAACTATTTGGAAAGTTGCGTATCACGTGACCGGAACAGCCTAGTTCACGAGAAACAGAAACAACCTAGGTTTAGTTAGGTCTGGAGTGCGGACAAGAATGGACATGTGAAAGTTTTATCAGCGGCAATGAAATGGTTTCAGATCGTAAGTGTGAAAGCTTTATGAATTTGTTATAATAGCCAGAAGGTTTTGTAATGGCTTATGCAAACGTTATTTGAGCCGATGGCCATCGATCGTACAACAAGAACCTGCAACAAGTGGTGGTGTCAAGCTTGTTGCTTGCCCGGCACGAGAAATGTTTGGAGCTGAATAAAGCACGCTAACTCAATGCCAGCCATCAAGAAGTTATGCAAGTGAGTAGTCTGTAGATATACAGTATTATGAGGTCACAATGAATGACAGTCTGCAGTAACGATTGTGTCACCCGAAAATCGTCGAGCTGTAAACAGAGACTGAATTTATATTACTACTGACATTAATGATTGTGAACCACCTGCCCTCCCAGCAACAGGGAACTGGTGGTAGTGTCTACTGATACAGTCGTATGTAATAAAGTAAGGTGAACAAGGACAACTGGAGTTACTTGACTTCCTTTGTTCTTCTGTGATTCTGCTTTGCTATCTACGAAGACGAACCATTCAAGAAATATGCATGAAACCCCCACTAGAGGTGTGGCAGTGCAGTTGCCATTTTGTTTATGCGCTGCGCATGGGCAAGACACACCTAGCGCCACCTGACGAACGGGAATATAAAGTTCGATGTTGCTGTCACCTAATGACACCTGTAGAAAATACCAACTACATTTACCTGCCATCCCACAGAACTGTGTGACTTACTTATTGACTCACCCTCGTCAGTCAATCGGTACAATTATCTCGGGACAGTTGTAACTTCTGATGGGAGATGCCTTGAAGGGATTAGAAAAAGAATTGTCATGGCGAAGGTAGTCTTTTGCATTATCGAAAACATACTGACCAATAAATAAACGGCATTTGCAACGAGAAGAAGAGTCTTGAAGTGCTAAGTAGAACCTATTCTTTTGTATTGATGTGAAGCATGGACAAGGACGTGCGACAATGGAAGAGTTTGTTCGATATGGGTGAAAGGCATATCATCTACTGTGGGGACTTCAATGCCAGAGGCAGTCAATGGGGGAATTGCATCACCAATAGACAGTGAGAAGATCTGGAGGACGCCCTGGCATCTGCTGCCCTAATCTGTCTGAATGATGGGAAGGTCACTAGAATAGCCACTCGACCAGGTGACTCTGACAGCGTCATTGACTTGGCTCTGGTGTCGCCCACCATCGCACCAAGGTGCCGGTGGGGCACACTGGGATACCACGATAGTGACCACTACCCTTGTGTCATCCTGATCAAGAAAGACGGGGCCATGAGTCAAAGAAACAAGACAAATGCCTTCCCGTACGACAACACTGGTCAAGACGCCATAAGCAAGATCAGAAGAAGAAAACTAACTTCCTCCCGCAGGAGACAAGAAAGATGGTTGCAGCCACCATGGTGGAATGGAGAGGTCGAGAAGGCATGGCTGGGAAAGAGGCAGGCTATCAAAGACTGGCAAAAGGCCAGAAAGGCTAACATGCCACAGTTTGAGTTGGCGAACCTGAAGACTGAGGTCGATAGGACGACGACTTTATTCAAATCCTGCGTCAATCAGGCCAAGGCCGAGAAATGGGACGAGTTCTGCAGGAAGGTGTGCTCCAAGTGATCTCTAACGACATTCTGGCGCCTCCACAAGAGCATGAACGGTGCTGCACAACGTAGGAATATTCCAGACTTTCAAGGCACAGACTTCGCATGGAAAAAGTCGGATGCGGATAAAGGTAAGGCCTTTCTTGCACGCTACATAGAACAGACTGACCAGAAAGACGAGCCCGCCAGACAGAGGACCACAACGACACTCTCTCAGTTGTGCGAGGGGGTCGGGACAGACGAAGAATGGACAATTACAGCTGAGATATTGCGTGCGATGCTCAAGAAATCACTTAACACCACCCCAGGCCCAGACGGCATCCGATATGGTGACCTACTGGTGATATCAGATGATGACATGGAAGAACTGGCCAGAGAATTCAACACCAGTATCCAGAGGGGTCAGGTCAAAGAAGAATGGCTACACAGCTACTTGCTGCCGCTGCCAAAACCGAACAAAGACCATTCCAAGATAAGCGGCTACAGAATCAATACGATGCAGAATACTGTTGGCAAGCTACTGGAGAAAAGTTTAGCACACAGACTTGCTTGGGACTTGGAACAGCTCGGCTGCTTCCCGCCCACACTTGGAGGATACAGACGCAACAAAGAGTCATGGCTGAATGCGGCGGTCTTTGCTCAAGATGTTTACGAAGGATTTCAGGTCAGAGAAGAGACATGTGCGGCCGCCATAGACTTAGAGGACGCATATAACAGAGTATCTTTCGAGCACTTGATGCAAACCCTCCTCAGACTGAAAGTGCACCCTCACCTTGTACGATGGATAGCTGCAGTTCTGCTCCAAAGGAAGGTGGTGCTAAGATGCGGGAGTTGGTCTTCTGAGCCGATAACGATATGTCCAGGATTGCCGCAGGGTTCACCACTGTCACCAGTACTATTCAACGTGTATACGGTGCCGATCACTGAACAACAGTTGGACGGGAGGGGTAGGACTCTGTCATTCGTTGACGACATCCTCGTGTATCGACAGGGTCGAGATAGACAGGCGGTTGCCAATGATATGCAGGGCGAACTAGATCGAATTTCCTCATGGTGTGCAGATGCCGATGCCCTTGTCGACCCTGCAAAGGCAACGGTTACATGGTTCTCACTAAACAACCATATTGTGAAAACAGACCTGCCGGCAGTAAGAATGGATGGGAGCATTTTGAGTAGAACCCAGTCAATGACATATCTTGACGTGAGGCTTGATCGTAGCCTGTCCTTCAGAGATCATTTCGATTATGTCATAACGAAGGCTCGAAAAGGTTTGTCAGCAATGAGAGTCATGGCGACTGCCAATATCGAGCAAAGACTGCTAATACTTCTGTTCCAAGGACTTGTGCTTTCACGCATCGAGTATGCCCTGGCCATCCTCACTGTCAGCCCTACACAGATTGGAAGACTTGAAAAGGTACAAAACGAAGCCATGCGCATCATTTTGGGCTGCACGAGAGACACCAGCTGTGTAGCAATGAGATACCTCCTTGACTTCCCGACAATGGAACACAGGATCAAAATCTGGAGAGCTCGTACATACTTAAAAATAAGTGCAGATGAGCAGCACCCTCTGCATGACGCCATATTCAGAGAAAAGGGTGACAGGCTAAAGAGGGGCAAATCATGGATGGGTCGGGCGGAAGATGTCGTCAGACAGGTCTGCAGTCTTACCAGTATCAACCCCGGCAAGGAATGGGTGCCGGTGCCTCCAGCTTTTAAGTGCACTTTCTCCTGCATTATCACACTCGACAGACGGTGCAGAGAGCAGAACCCTGCCGCTGTCAATGCAGAGGTTAACGCGCTCATCTATGAACACTCAGATAGCCCCGAAGTGCTCATCTATACAGATGGATCTGTTGTAAAGCAGCAGAGAAGTGCGTGGGCATTTACAGCCCGTTCAGCGGGCCGAACCGTTCAAGAATCCAGTGGTGCCCACTCTATGACCACGAGCAGCATGACGATGGAGGTGATGGCAGTTACACAGGCTTTCATATGGCTGGAATCACAGCATTATACCAACGTGTGTGTACTAAGTGATTCAATGAGCATGATTCAGAAGGTCGAAGCTGGATCTGTACGTAGACAGTGGACTGAATCGCTGCGGAAGTCTGTTGTCCGTAAAGTCACCTTCATCTTCGTCCCGGGACATGCGGGAGTCGAGGGAAATGAACGAGCTGACAAACTGGCTGGCTCTGCACCCCCTGTAGATGGCCAGCCCATGGATCGGGCGGATGTTATTAACGTCCTTAAAGATATGGCGAGAACAGAGAACTTTGACGTCAGTGATTCCACATCGCTGTCCAGGATGAAAAACCTGGGAGTAAGAATCGGCACAGCCAGACGCGAGAGGTACATCGGGAAAACAAAGCGCCTCGTCAACCAACACAGAACTGGCACTATTAGCCACCGGACGCTGATGCATACGCTGGGGGGAGCATCTGAGCACCTATGGACATGTCCGGAGTGCAATGAAGATACCCCAACTGATAACTGATGGACAATGAGCAGACAAGCTAAAGCATATCTGATGGCTGTGAAATGTGATTTATGAGGAAAATGCAAAGATTACAATGGACAGAAAAAACAAATTTGAGTAGTGTTTCGCCTGTCCGTAAGAATAATGTCCTTAGCGCATTTCAACATTTCTGCCTTGGTGGCTGTGGTCAAGCAGCTCCGTATCTCCACCTCCTGATACTTTGATTCTCTGAACCCGGAGACTTAGTGACTGTACTCCTGTCAACTGTAAAATTTCCATACACATCACATAAACGCATGCGAATGCTCACAACAGTTTCCTTCTGTGCAACGAGAAATGCTATCACAATTGCGCTGCTTACAAAGCAAATCACTTACACGCTCCATTTCAACGGTTTAGGGCAGCCATATTATGTGGCCGGTTGGGTTGCAATTTTGTGCACACAATTGGCATATGCCATATTTGAAGTGTGAAAAATGTAATGCTTCTATCTTTATTACTTTCTGAAAGGCCCTCGTATGTTTGTTTCGTGTTTGTCTCTAGCTACTTCTTCATTCGTTGTTTCTTTTCGGTTAACTTTTATTAACGATATCAATACGTCATACCTAGATCTCTCTATCTGTGCAAGGAACACTATGTAAAGAAAGAAAAACGAACGAGACACTAATACACAGAACAGAGAAAAGACCATTATAGACTAGATATTTTTGGAGCACATTTGTAGGAGAAATAAACTGGAAAACGTGACAACTTGTGGTGAAAAGAACAAGGGGACACAAAGAGATAACTACATGGAAGGCATTGCCACATGGCATAGCTGGGATACGAACATTGATCTAATCCATGACACTGGTGATATTATGAGAGGGCTAACAATGACTGCCCGCGGTTATCGGCATGGCACGTGACGATAATTCCATGGGTTCAATTTGATTTATGCTTTCACCTTTATAGTCAAGTCAGTCAGTGCCCCTCTTGTTCAGTTATATAGAAGTGGACCACGGGAACCGCCTGGAGTGTGCTACAGTGATTACGTAGCTAGTATTCTGTGGCGTCGCACCACGGACTGTCTGTTTCATTGTGTTCTTGTGACGTGATTACGCGGCTCTTCTCTTTCTCCGCTGGTGTGGGGAAGAAAAGGTCTGTCCGTTGATATAACGAGTGTTCTGTTTAGTCCACAGAGGTGTGCTGTAAAGGGAACCACTATCCAGTAATAACGATATTGTTCTATTTATCCTCACAGAAATGCGGTGAAGGACAGTACCCCCTACTGGCGGCCATAAGGAATGCGACGATAGAAGCCTGGCCATCTGTAAACCAGGTCAGCCCCAAATTTGACAACAAAGCGACTACCACAATGTTCCCGGCAGACATCGGACGACATGATGGGGCAGATACCGACAGCGTACAATATTTACCTTATGGGTTACTGCTCATACCTCTCCTTCTTATTGCCATTGTTGTTATTTTCTTCCTTTGGCGTAGAAATAAGCCCCAGCAGACGGAATAAAGCAATCTTTTAATCATGTGGCGGTGGTACTGGCGAAGTGGATGGCGAACAGCGCTGTTGATGTCATGACACGTTGGACGCCGGGTCCACGCCAGGGCTCGTCATTTGCCAAGGTAAAGGAAAACCTGGTCACATATTCCTCCCCCCTCTCGGCCTACACATTGTGATCACCTTTTACATTAGAGACCCATGGCAAGAAACTGCTTGATGCTAATTTATTTATATTGATGATTATTGATCGTGTGGGGATTCATTCTGAATCGCACGAAAGCAGTTCGTTTTATCACAAAACGCAATCATTCCCAGTAGTGAAAACGCAATGTGTTTTATCGCAAACCACAGTCATTGAGAATCACATAAAAGCAACATAATTAATCACAACACACAATCAATCTGACTAAACACAAGCCACGTGTTGATCAGACTTATAATTGTAAGTGCCCGGCCAGCGCGTAAAGATGTCTCGGGGACTGAGTCACGCTGACCAGCCCAGCTACACTGGACATATCCTGATCCCACCCAGGCCATACTGTTGTATATGTACTTGTGAGGAATGTCGTGAAAGGTCTTCTTCTTCTTCTTCTCTTCTTCTTCTTCTTCTTCTTCTTCTTCTTCTCTTCTTCTTCTTCTTCTTCTGCTTCTTCTTCTTCTTCTTCTCTTCTTCTTCTTCTTCTTCTTCTTCTTCTTCTTCTTCTTCTTCTTCTTCTTCTTCTTCTTCTTCTTCTTCTTCTTCTCCTTCTTCTTCGAACAATACATATACCTCTTCAGTATGAACCTGACGACATGTAGCAAAATTTGCAAGGCAATAAACCATGCAAGATATTGTTTGTGTCTTCTATGTTTAATTCATTAAGGGAATACTTTATTTTTGAATTAGTGCCGTTATGTCTCAAGACACGTCAATAGTCTCACGATATCTTCTACAGCGAATTGTGTGTTTCTGCTGTCAGTCGGTATATTACTGTTTATGTTAGTTGTTCACACAAGAAGTGCGGTCAATTATGTATTGCACCCTGTTACACCCCAGACATGCTGAACATATGGTGCTGGTCATATACTGACATAGACAATCAACATTGGCTGGCTGATATGGTCAGTGTCCCGTTTTTTACTTCAACGGCATGTCGTGACACCCACTTCAGGTGGGTTGATCAGGGAACGAAAAACTGCTGTATGGGAGATGGGTGACTTGAAAGGCCACATGTTAGCCTGGTCGAGTGGGAGGTGAGTAGAGAGTTAAAGTTAGTTGCATGTCCTTTACATGATATAGCAGTCAACCCCAGTATTTATTGGCTGTTCGGGATTCCAGGGCAATTTACGTTCAGTAGTTCGCCATTCCTTTCTAAACGAACAGCACCCATACTAATTCATTAAAAAATTAAAACATTAAGGGGGTCTCCTGCCAAATCGCCCGCAGCTGTGTTTCGAACTCGTTTATGTGGGATTACGAACTGAGTCCGCTAATGTAATGCGAGCCTAATGTAAGGCGAGTCCAATGTAAGGCGAGTCCAATGTAAATCGAGTCCTTTGTAAGTCTAATGCATTGTAAGGCGAGTGGAATGTAAGACAAATCGAATATAAGATAAGCCGAATGTTAAATGTTCCAAATGTAAGACAGACATTCGTGCTAAATTGTGTACTCTTTAAAACTAAAGTTCTCTTTATATTTTGTTACTTTGTTCGTTCGCTTATTCGTTCATTCGTTATAAATTATATTATTGTTATATAAAGATCTATTTCTCTATTAATTCTATTTCTATTATTGTTTACACCCAGTCTGGTTTTGCTGTTATTTAGCTATTTATTTGTTGAATTCTTGCTACCTCACGAGATGCTAAGACAGTTTCCTCGTGCAAACCACAGCAGGCCACACTTCTTTATGACATGAATTAATCAGTTCCTTTTCTCCTGGCCGCCTGCCTCGTCACATTCGAGCAACAAGCCGTGGCTGAAAGGTTATGGCGCCCGCCTCATGCTGACAAGGGACAGGGTTCAAACTCTGTACTGGGATAGGCATGATGATGATGATGATAACGCTGACGATGACGATGGCGATAACGACGCTGACGATGACGATGGTGATGATGATGATGATGATGATGATGATGATGATGACGATGATGACGACGATGATGATGATGATGATGATGATGATGGTGGTGGTGATGGTGATGTTGTTGATGATGGTGGTGGTGGTGGTGATGGTGATGGTGATGTTGTTGATGGTGATGTTGATGTTGTTGATGATGATGATGATGATGATGATGATGATGATGATGACGACGACGACGAGGACGAGAACGACGACGACGACGACGATGACGATGATGATGACGATGATGATCATGATGATGATGATTGATAATATTTCATACATTTCAAATAATCAGTATCCCCCCGCCTCCCTTTTTTATGAGTACTGCAACATTCAGCACTATAACGGTCTGGCAGTTTTGCTTCCATTTCTGCACTACTTACGTCCAAGACAACTGGCAATTTGCTGAACGTAACAAGTAATTGTAGCAATTAATTATAACAAGATACTACTCCCACGCCGGCTCTGTAGCCAATGTGTTATGGACGCAATTCGCAATCCCAGATACCGCGTTCGAAGCACAGCTACCGGCGATTCGGCAGCAAACCGGCCTGCGTTAATTTTCATACAATCATATGTCTTCGTTCGTTCAGAAAACAAAGGCACACTTTTGACGATAACCTTTAGATAACAACCAGCTTAACATGCTGGTCTTGGATACGACATCCGGTAAAGGACATGCAGCCAATTGTGAATGTTAACATGTATGTGGTCAATGTGGCGATTTAATTATGTTAACATGTATGTGGTCAATGTGGCGATTTAATTATGTTAGCATGTATGTGGTCAATGTGGCGATTTAATTATGTTAACATGTATGTGGTCAATGTGGCGATTTAATTATGTTAACATGCATGTGGTCAATGTGGCGATTTAATTATGTTAACATGTATGTGGTCAATGTGGCGATTTAATTATGTTAGCATGTATGTGGTCAATGTGGCGATTTAATTATGTTAACATGTATGTGGTCAATGTGGCGATTTAATTATGTTAACATGCATGTGGTCAATGTGGCGATTTAATTATGTTAACATGTATGTGGTCATTGTGGCGATTTAATTATGTTAGCATGTATGTGGTCAATGTGGCGATTTAACTATGTTAAGATTATGTGCCGGTCTCCCTGACGAATGCGTTAACGACTTTCTCCGTAATCCCGTATGTCCTCGTGAGGAACACAGCTGTTTGAGATTCGGCAGTGGATCGCGTCGCGTTGGTTACTTACGGGGTATGTGAGCCGGTCGCTCAGAAAGCAGTGGCAAACTACTGAGCGTAATCTTGCCAAGAACATCAACAAGTAGCTGAAAATGCTGGTGTTGGCTGCAATATCCTGTAAGGGATATGCAACTTTTAAACAAATGTGAACAAAGTTGCAAGTTAACTTTGTTAAGATGGATGGGATCAAAGTTGCCTGTCCTAAACAGATCTTGGTGTGAGGGACAGATAACTTCATAGCTTTTCCTTTACAGAATTCAATTTTGGTTAAATCCCTTTCATGAATATGTTATGAGTGGTGATTTTAATTTACACCGTAGACCTGGCCTAAATGATTACATAATCCCCTCGATACAATCTCCACATATTACCCATACAATCCCCACAATCTACATACGTCCTCCATACAATCTCTATACAACATCCACACAATCTCCATATAATCTCCCCACAATCCCCCGACAATCCCAACACAATCTCCATACCGTCTCCACACAATCCCCATACAATCTTCCACAACCCCCGCAATCTCCACACAAACTCTATACAATCTCCACACAATCTCCATAAATCTCCCCCACAGTCCCCACACACTACACACAATCACAATGCAATCTTCACACAATCCCCATACAATCTCTTCATAGTCTTCACACTCCCCATACAATCTCCACACAATCTCCATACAATCTCTACATAAACTCCACACAATCTCGCCACAATCCGCACACAATCTCCGTACTATATCTATATAATCTCCACGCTATCTCCCCACAATCCCTGCACAATCTCTACACAATCCTCACACAATGCCCACATGTCTCTGTGTATATCTCGTACATCCCCATGTCACATGCCTCCAAATGCTGCCACCTGCATCTGATGAGTTATGAGCAGAAAATTCAAACATGTGGTCGTGATTTTTGTTAACCAAACCGCTTGACTAGTTGACTGCGAAGATGTTGGTCACGTGGTCTGCCAGGATATGTCTATCTACCTGGTGATTAACTACAGGTGTTTCACATTACGCAGGTGTAGAGTCAGCGCGCATGTGTAGTCTGGCGGTCTGCAGTCAGGTGGTGCGTGAATACAATTATTCGACATCACATGTACAGATAATGGACGATAGTTTCATAGACAGTGCGCGGCCTGTCCTTTTGCAGCACATTGCAATCAATGGCGACATATATTCCCTGTTTGTGATTTACTCGAGGCCGAATTGGCCGAACGGTTACGAAGTTGCGGTGACAATGGGATGAACGAGTTTGGGGGTGGGTTTGATACGTGGGCTCGTCGCTTAATATAGGAGGAAATGATCGAACACCTATTCCTCCGAGCACTGAGGCCTATACACTGTGATGGGCCTGACACGTCACCGACCAATAGCAGCTTCTTGCTTTGGGCCTTTTATATTTGAGTTTAGTTTAGTCGACGGATCAACATAACGGCATACGGGTGTAACCCATAAGTGCTCCGTTCTCCTCTTAACTCAAGCCTGAGTCCGGAAACTCTCAGCTCAGTGCACTAACTCCGTAACACCGGCGAGGATCCTGAAATACTTTGGGTAGATTTTTAACTCGAAATTTTCCTGGCAGCGCCAAGATATGTTTTACGTGCACGACAATACACACGGGCGTCAGGTCTCACTTTTTTTTTCCATATCCTTTACAGGACATCGCTGTCAACACCAGCATCTTTCAGCTGTATGTTGATTTCTTGGCAAGATTACGCTCAGTAGTTTGCCATTACTTTCTGAGCGGCCGACTCACATACCCCGTAAGTTACCGATGCGATTCGAACCACTGCTGATTCTCACCGTCATCACGTTACCGACGAGAGTATACGAGATTACGGAGAAAAGTCATAACCTCTAAGCCACGAAGCCGGCTGTGATCTCACTACCCAGAGAAAATGTTGGTACTAGACGTCCACGTGAAAAAAATCTCGGTCCTCACCTGGGCTTGAACCCGGGACCTCCAGCACTCGAGGCGGACACCATACCTCGAGACCACTCAGCCCCCTCACTTTTCTATGTCAGGACGTTCACATGACTCCAGGGGTAGATGTCAATCTGCAACTTTGACCAGGCTTCAGAGACATTAAGTTTAACAGGGTCATGTTAGACAAGAACACCATACGGGCATACAAAGAAGAATAGTCAATCAACACAGATTGAATCAGTGGCTACAGGCTGGGGGACGTACTGTGCAGGGGATCCGAGCACTTGTGGACTGATAGTTCCATATGCAATGAAAATGATCTGTTTATCCTACTAGCCCACTAGCTAAGTATCCAATTAACTTATTATTCAACTAATTAACTTGCTAACCAACTAGCTAATTCACTACAAAACTAACTACCCAACTAACTAATTAATTAACTAACTAACCAACTAGCTAACTACCCAACTAACTAATTAACTAACTAACTAACTAACTAATTAACTAACTAACTACCCAACTAACTAATTAATTAACTAGCTAACCAACTAGCTAACTACCCAACTAACTAATTAATTAACTAATTACCCAACTAACTAATTTGTTAACTAACTAACAACTAGCTAACTATCCAACTAACTAACTACCAAGCTAACTAACTACCTAACTAACTAACTACCAACTAACTAAGTAACATTTTAGTGGCTTACACTGGTATAATTTGAAGGGGAAAAAAGTATATAATAAAAACAGTTATCATTAGAAGGGATATAAACATGAAATATACGGCTGTCAGTTCCGGACAACGATTACATTGACATGTAGTAGTGGTTAGCTTGAGAAATAAATATGCCCACACTCAACCATGGTAACATGCCTAGGGACACAACAAACAATCTCAGTGTGTGGGGAAACAAGGCAAGACATAAAGTAAACGAGTCACGAACAATAAAGTGAAACAGTGAACATATCTACCACTTGATGGGCAGTAGGGAATAAATGACCGTGTATTGTTGAGCATTTATAGAAGTAGACGATGATAGACTGGCGCCTGCCATCCTGACAGACGGTAATTTGTAAAATGGAGTTATACCTCTCCACAACACAAAGCTTGAGCGGTATTTAGAGACCATGTGTTGCCCATGCCGCATGACTCTCTCTCTCTCTCTCTCTCTCTCTCTCTCTCTCTCTCTCTCTCTCTCTCTCTCTCTCTCTCTCTGCCCAGTTTACTCCAGAGGAAAGGTCACACCAATACGTCGGTACCAAGACAAGCTGCAGAAGCTGCCGGATCTGCAAAGCAATACTCCGCTTGTCGGAGTTTCCATCTTAGACCAATTACCAGCTTGTCCATGGGACACATTTTTCAGTCCCATTCACATCCCATCCCACAGTAATTTTGCCTGTTCCATCCCATGGGATTGCCATGGGATTCCCATGATAATACTAATGTGGGAATACAGTTCAAATGAAATTATGAAATTTATGAAAGTTTAGGGTTAGTGTCTACTAAATAGGACTACATGTACAAAGAGACATGTAAAACAACATAATTTATTTATTTTAATAGTCAAGAGTATTTTATTAAAACAAAGTTTAATCTAAATGTGACAATTCAGTATCATTCTGACACTCTCATTCTGTTTCTGAGTCACTCTGCTCATTCAGCACATTATCAATTTCCTGCTGATCGACTATTTCCAATAATTCAATTAATCCAGGTAATCCCTGACCCATTTCCACAATTTTCAACTTACATGCAAATCTGATATACGCAGAGTTTATAAAGAGAGCTGGTAACATCCGTTTTCGTAACTTACTCAACAACAATCCAGCTGCACTAGATAAGCGCTCTACTGCCGCTGTGGACACTGGTATGGCCAAAACAATTTTTGCACTTGCTTTTAGCAGTGGAATCCTATGTTCATTTACCAATAATTTAATGGTTGTGAAGTTTGTTGCCGTAATTTTTGAAACATGGTGACTTACGTGCAAAACAACTGGTGCTAAATTGTGCAGTATGGGATTGATTACTATTAATATTTATAAGATTGATTGATTGATTGATTGATCTAGGAACCGACATCACAGCATTCGGGACATTCCCATAAGCGCTCCGTCCCCATCCTCAGCAACCAGAGACAGAGACAGATGGAAAGTAATCCATTCCCAATTTTGATCTTGTCCACATGCATTAATAACCCCATATGGCAAAAGATATGTTTGTCTTGCAGACTAAAAGTCATCTATTCCCGAAATTGCACATTCTGGATCTTGTGCCAAATTTTGAAACAATGTTTGAAACTGAAGTTTGGCAAATTTTCCTTGCGCCAAAATAGAACGAGTCACTGTTTGCCGTGATATAGTGTAATTATATACCTTGTTTGCAGACGGAGTAAATCTTGCAGCAAAGTTAGCAGCATCACATATAATGTCACATCCAGCCGAAATGGATACTGTTGGATGTGATGTAATTAATTAAACAACTGGGTTGTTGTTTTTTTTGCTACTCATTTGACATTGTTGGTAGTGGTTTTGTTACTTCCCGCTGCTTGGCTTCAATAAATCTCTTGATGTTAGAACCACCGGAATCACATTTCATGCTATGCTGTACTGCAACTCCATAACGACTTTAATTAACCCATTCTTTTTTTTCATTCATCAACTTATATCAACCGTATAGCGTGTTGCACTTTGCACTGCAAACAAATGGTGCTAAAATACTTTCAGATATTTTAAGTGCTTTAACATCAGCTGTTGAAGATTTTACAAGTTGTTTTGGAACATAAATAAAGTGGCATTCTCCCCTACTCAACATCTTAGCAACAACAGTTTTAGTAATATCCTGGAACATCAATAAAGTGGCATTCTCCCCCACTCAACATCTTAGCAACAACAGTTTTAGTAATATCCTGGAACATCAATCAAGTGGCATTCTCCCCCACTCAACATCTTAGCAACAACAGTTTTAGTAATATCCTGGAACATCAATCAAGTGGCATTCTCCCCCACTCAACATCTTAGCAACAACAGTTTTAGTAATATCCTGGAACATCAATCAAGTGGCATTCTCCCCCACTCAACATCTTAGCAACAACAGTTTTAGTAAGATCCTGGAACATCAATCAAGTGGCATTCTCCCCCACTCAACATCTTAGCAACAACAGTTTTAGTAATATCCTGGAACATCAATCAAGTGGCATTCACCCCCACTCAACATCTTAGCAACAACAGTTTTAGTAATATCCTGGAACATCAATCAAGTGGCATTCACCCCCACTCAACATCTTAGCAACAACAGTTTTAGTAATATCCTGGAACATCAATCAAGTGGCATTCACCCCCACTCAACATCTTAGCAACAACAGTTTTAGTAATATCCTGGAACATCAATCAAGTGGCATTCTTCCCCACTCAACATCTTAGCAACAACAGTTTTAGTAAGATCCTGGAACATCAATCAAGTGGCATTCTCCCCCACTCAACATCTTAGCAACAACAGTTTTAGTAATATCCTGGAACATCAATCAAGTGGCATTCTCCCCCACTCAACATCTTAGCAACAACAGTTTTAGTAATATCCTGGAACATCAATCAAGTGGCATTCACCCCCACTCAACATCTTAGCAACAACAGTTTTAGTAATATCCTGGAACATCAATCAAGTGGCATTCTCCCCCACTCAACATCTTAGCAACAACAGTTTTAGTAATATCCTGGAACATCAATCAAGTGGCATTCTCCCCCACTCAACATCTTAGCAACAACAGTTTTAGTAATATCCTGGAACATCAATCAAGTGGCATTCTCCCCCACTCAACATCTTAGCAACAACAGATTTTAGTAAGATCCTGGAACATCAATCAAGTGGCATTCTCCCCCACTCAACATCTTAGCAACAACAGTTTTAGTAATATCCTGGAACATCAATCAAGTGGCATTCTCCCCCACTCAACATCTTAGCAACAACAGTTTTAGTAATATCCTGGAACATCAATCAAGTGGCATTCTCCCCCACTCAACATCTTAGCAACAACAGATTTAGTAATATCCTGGAACATCAATCAAGTGGCATTCTCCCCCACTCAACATCTTAGCAACAACAGATTTAGTAATATCCTGGAACATCAATCAAGTGGCATTCTCCCCCACTCAACATCTTAGCAACAACAGTTTTAGTAAGATCCTGGAACATCAATCAAGTGGCATTCTCCCCCACTCAACATCTTAGCAACAACAGTTTTAGTAATATCCTGGAACATCAATCAAGTGGCATTCTCTCCCATTCAACATCTTAGCAACAACAGTTTTAGTAATATCCTGGAACATCAATCAAGTGGCATTCACCCCCACTCAACATCTTAGCAACAACAGATTTAGAAATATCCTGGAACATCAATCAAGTGGCATTCACCCCCACTCAACATCTTAGCAACAACAGATTTAGTAATATCCTGGAACATCAATCAAGTGGCATTCTCCCCCACTCAACATCTTAGCAACAACAGTTTTAGTAATATCCTGGAACATCAATCAAGTGACATTCTCCCCCACTCAACATCTTAGCAACAACAGATTTAGTAATATCCTGGAACATCAATCAAGTGGCATTCTCCCCCACTCAACATCTTAGCAACAACAGATTTAGTAATATCCTGGAACATCAATCAAGTGGCATTCTCCCCCACTCAACATCTTAGCAACAACAGATTTTAGTAATATCCTGGAACATCAATCAAGTGGCATTCTCCCCCACTCAACATCTTAGCAACAACAGTTTTAGTAATATCCTGGAACATCAATCAAGTGGCATTCTCCCCCACTCAACATCTTAGCAACAACAGTTTTAGTAATATCCTGGAACATCAATCAAGTGGCATTCTCCCCCACTCAACATCTTAGCAACAACAGTTTTAGTAATATCCTGGAACATCAATCAAGTGGCATTCACCCCCACTCAACATCTTAGCAACAACAGTTTTAGTAATATCCTGGAACATCAATCAAGTGGCATTCTCCCCACTCAACATCTTAGCAACAACAGTTTTAGTAATATCCTGGAACATCAATCAAGTGGCATTCTCCCCCACTCAACATCTTAGCAACAACAGTTTTAGTAATATCCTGGAACATCAATCAAGTGGCATTCTCCCCCACTCAACATCTTAGCAACAACAGATTTAGTAAGATCCTGGAACATCAATCAAGTGGCATTCTCCCCCACTCAACATCTTAGCAACAACAGTTTTAGTAATATCCTGGAACATCAATCAAGTGGCATTCTCTCCCATTCAACATCTTAGCAACAACAGTTTTAGTAATATCCTGGAACATCAATCAAGTGGCATTCACCCCCACTCAACATCTTAGCAACAACAGATTTAGTAATATCCTGGAACATCAATCAAGTGGCATTCACCCCCACTCAACATCTTAGCAACAACAGATTTTAGTAATATCCTGGAACATCAATCAAGTGGCATTCTCCCCCACTCAACATCTTAGCAACAACAGTTTTAGTAAGATCCTGGAACATCAATCAAGTGGCATTCTCCCCCACTCAACATCTTAGCAACAACAGTTTTAGTAATATCCTGGAACATCAATCAAGTGGCATTCTCCCCCACTCAACATCTTAGCAACAACAGTTTTAGTAAGATCCTGGAACATCAATCAAGTGGCATTCTCCCCCACTCAACATCTAGCAACAACAGATTTTAGTAATATCCTGGAACATCAATCAAGTGGCATTCTCCCCCACTCAACATCTTAGCAACAACAGTTTAGTAAGATCCTGGAACATCAATCAAGTGGCATTCTCCCCCACTCAACATCTTAGCAACAACAGTTTTAGTAATATCCTGGAACATCAATCAAGTGGCATTCTCCCCCACTCAACATCTTAGCAACAACAGTTTTAGTAATATCCTGGAACATCAATCAAGTGGCATTCTCCCCCACTCAACATCTTAGCAACAACAGTTTTAGTAATATCCTGGAACATCAATCAAGTGGCATTCTCCCCCACTCAACATCTTAGCAACAACAGTTTTAGTAATATCCTGGAACATCAATCAAGTGGCATTCTCCCCACTCAACATCTTAGCAACAACAGTTTTAGTAAGATCCTGGAACATCAATCAAGTGGCATTCTCCCCCACTCAACATCTTAGCAACAACAGTTTTAGTAAGATCCTGGAACATCAATCAAGTGGCATTCTCCCCCACTCAACATCTTAGCAACAACAGTTTTAGTAAGATCCTGGAACATCAATCAAGTGGCATTCTCCCCCACTCAACATCTTAGCAACAACAGTTTTAGTAAGATCCTGGAACATCAATCAAGTGGCATTCTCCCCCACTCAACATCTTAGCAACAACAGTTTTAGTAAGATCCTGGAACATCAATCAAGTGGCATTCTCCCCCACTCAACATCTTAGCAACAACAGTTTTAGTAAGATCCTGGAACATCAATCAAGTGGCATTCTCCCCCACTCAACATCTTAGCAACAACAGTTTTAGTAATATCCTGGAACATCAATCAAGTGGCATTCTCCCCCACTCAACATCTTAGCAACAACAGTTTTAGTAAGATCCTGGAACATCAATCAAGTGGCATTCTCCCCCACTCAACATCTTAGCAACAACAGTTTTAGTAAGATCCTGGAACATCAATCAAGTGGCATTCTCCCCCACTCAACATCTTAGCAACAACAGTTTTAGTAAGATCCTGGAACATCAATCAAGTGGCATTCTCCCCCACTCAACATCTTAGCAACAACAGTTTTAGTAATATCCTGGAACATCAATCAAGTGGCATTCTCCCCCACTCAACATCTTAGCAACAACAGATTTAGTAATATCCTGGAACATCAATCAAGTGGCATTCTCCCCCACTCAACATCTTAGCAACAACAGTTTTAGTAATATCCTGGAACATCAATCAAGTGGCATTCTCCCCCACTCAACATCTTAGCAACAACAGTTTTAGTAAGATCCTGGAACATCAATCAAGTGGCATTCTCCCCCACTCAACATCTTAGCAACAACAGTTTTAGTAATATCCTGGAACATCAATCAAGTGGCATTCTCCCCCACTCAACATCTTAGCAACAACAGTTTTAGTAATATCCTGGAACATCAATCAAGTGGCATTCTCCCCCACTCAACATCTTAGCAACAACAGTTTTAGTAATATCCTGGAACATCAATCAAGTGGCATTCTCCCCCACTCAACATCTTAGCAACAACAGTTTAGTAATATCCTGGAACATCAATCAAGTGGCATTCTCCCCCACTCAACATCTTAGCAACAACAGTTTTAGTAAGATCCTGGAACATCAATCAAGTGGCATTCTCCCCCACTCAACATCTTAGCAACAACAGTTTTAGTAAGATCCTGGAACATCAATCAAGTGGCATTCTCCCCCCACTCAACATCTTAGCAACAACAGATTTAGTAAGATCCTGGAACATCAATCAATTGGCATTCTCCTCCACTCAACATCTTAGCAACAACAGTTTTAGTAAGATCCTGGAACATCAATCAAGTGGCATTCTCCCCCACTCAACATCTTAGCAACAACAGTTTTAGTAATATCCTGGAACATCAATCAAGTGGCATTCTCCCAGACTCAACATCTTAGCAACAACAGTTTTAGTAAGATCCTGGAACATCAATCAAGTGGCATTCTCCCCCACTCAACATCTTAGCAACAACAGTTTAGTAAGATCCTGGAACCATCAATCAAGTGGCATTCTCCCCCACTCAACATCTTAGCAACAACAGTTTTAGTAAGATCCTGGAACATCAATCAAGTGGCATTCTCCCCCACTCAACATCTTAGCAACAACAGTTTTAGTAAGATCCTGGAACATCAATCAAGTGGCATTCTCCCCCACTCAACATCTTAGCAACAACAGTTTTAGTAAGATCCTGGAACATCAATCAAGTGGCATTCTCCCCCACTCAACATCTTAGCAACAACAGTTTTAGTAAGATCCTGGAACATCAATCAAGTGGCATTCTCCCCCACTCAACATCTTAGCAACTAACAGTTTTAGTAAGATCCTGGAACATCAATCAAGTGGCATTCTCCCCCACTCAACATCTTAGCAACAACAGTTTTAGTAAGATCCTCGGAACATCAATCAAGTGGCATTCTCCCCCACTCAACATCTTAGCAATAACAGTTTTAGTAAGATCCTGGAACATCAATCAAGTGGCATTCTCCCCCACTCAACATCTTAGCAACAACAGTGTTAGTAAGATCCTGGAACATCAATCAAGTGGCATTCACCCCCACTCAACATCTTAGCAACAACAGTTTAGTAAAATCCTGGAACATCAATCAAGTGGCATTCTTCCCCACTCAACATCTAAGCAACAACAGTTTTAATCAGATCCTGGAACATCAATCAAGTGGCATTCTCCCCCACTCAACATCTTAGCAACAACAGTTTTAGTAAGATCCTGGAACATCAATCAAGTGGCATTCTCCCCCACTCAACATCTCAGCAACAACAGTTTTAGTAAGATCCTGGAACATCAATCAAGTGGCATTCTCCCCCACTCAACATCTGAGCAACAACAGTTTTAGTAAGATCCTGGAACATCAATCAAGTGGCATTCTCCCCCACTCAACATCTTAGCAACAACAGTTTTAGTAAGATCCTGGAACATCAATCAAGTGGCATTCTCCCCCACTCAACATCTTAGCAATAACAGTTTTAGTAAGATCCTGGAACATCAATCAAGTGGCATTCTCCCCCACTCAACATCTTAGCAACAACAGTTTTAGTAAGATCCTGGAACTCATATTTTTGGTTGGCCATTTTGGGGTACCGTAGACTTACACAGCCTACACTCAGTAACGCCGTGACTTCAAGTGACTACCTTCATAAATTATTTGAAATTAGGACTACTATTATATATTTATAGACTATAAATATAGTACCTAATATTCAACCTAAGAGATGATATAAACAGGGAGCTATATGATGCCCTAAATATCGGTGGTCATGACATACCAGAGATTCGGTATGCTGATGATACAGTAATGCTATCCACAACACATGGTATGGTATGGAATGGTATAGAAAACCTAATAGCCTCAACCCAGTTGAATAGTGCATAATCACAACTTATATCTTAACATAGCAAAAACAAAGATAATGCATACAGATAAAACTACTATGGAGAAAGAAATATATGTTAATGAGGAATAATTGGAGGTGCTGGAAAATTTTGAATATCTTGGGTCATTGATTATCAACAACGATGACACAATGAAAGAAATTAAACGACGACTGTCATTTGCTTTTCAAAGATTAAAACAACTGAATAAATTATGGAGTGGGACAGACAGAACTACAAAAATTAGATTTTTAAGAGCATGCATCTTTCCCATTGCAACAAACGCCTGTGAGGCCTGGACACTTACTAAACAAGCTGAACAGTGCATAAATGCATTTGAATATAAATGTTATAGACGAGTTCTAAGAATATCCTGGGTAAAGAAAAGAAAAAATGCATCCATACTTCAAGAGCTGAATACTGAAGAAGGGTGGCTATTAAAGACGATAAAATAATGAAAACTGAAATATTTTGGTCACTTGAAACGCCATGAAAGTTTGGAGAGAACAATAATGGTGAGGTATATGCATGGGAAGAGAGGAAGGGGAGGCCAAAGAGAATATGGGTGCATGATGTGGCGGATGATCTCCAGATGGGTGTATTGGACGGGGACATCTTCCTTGTGATCGAGAGGTTTTCGGGAAGGTTGTTATGGGAGTGAAGTTCTGCAAAGGACATGCTACTGAATGAATGAATGAATGAATATTCAACAAAATAAAAATTCACAATTCAGCAACAAAACAACTTTGATTACAACAGATTAAAACTAGCTTTGTATTTACAAATAGCCAAAGACGCCAATCAACAACTAGAGCAACAATGGCTGACTAACAGCGCGCATGCGCGCATTTATTTATTAATCTGGTGTCCCGCCACGAGATAAAGAATTGATACAAATATATAAAGAAAAAACAAAGAAGGATAAAAGGCTTTAAAAAGGTAAAAAAATATTTTTAAAATGAAGGGTAGCTCTGACGTAGATCAAGTTGCTGTGACATGGCTACTGTCCCAGGTGTTTCATGGGAAATACAAATGTGTGCTGTCCCATCCCATACCATCCCATGGGACGTTTCCCATAGGATTCCAACGGACAAGCCTGCAAATTCAGAACAAGCATTTGAGAATGCAGATAGTAGACATTGTAATTCTTCCTTAGAGTGGGTCGTAATTGCAGCATCATCTGCAAAAGCAACACTCTGATCACTACCCTCCTAATTTTGGTCTTGGCCTTCAATCTCTGAGCATTGTAGAGGCCGCCATCTGAGCGAGAGTGAATTTATACCACCATCCTGATCACAAAAGGAATTTTTTTTTTAATTCGCATATCCGTTACAGGACATCGCTGTCAACAGCAGCATCTTTCAGCTGTCTGTTGATTTCTTGGCAAGATTACGCTCAGTAGTTTGCCATTGCTTTCTGAGCGGCCGGCTCAGTTATCCCGCAAGTCACCAGCGGGGGTAGAACCGCTACCTGTTCTGTGTGATAAACGGGATTACGGAGAAAGTGGTCTAACCTCTCGGCCAGAGAGACCAGCACAAAAGGCATACTTCAGAAGAAATGAAAAGTATATTCCCAAGAGGGTGGGAGCTAGTACACAACCTTGCTGAACTCTACTCTTGATTTCAAACTCTTCTGAAATTGCACAATCAAACGTGATTATACCCTTCATACCTGTATGGAACGATTCCACAATGGACAGAAGAGTCGGTGGACAACCGATCTTCTTTAGTGTCCTTGAACATAACCCTCAAGACTGACCACATCAAATGCCTTTGTGGGGTCGATGAAGGCAATAAACAGTGGTTGATTCTGTCCACGGCATTTTTCTTACATTCGTCGCAATGAGAATATCATATCAATGGTAGAGTGGTTCCTGTCGAAAGCCTACACTGTGATTCGGGGTAGACTTGATCTCCTAGGACTTGAAGTCTGCGCAGAACAATTCTGGCAAATACTTTTCCAACGATACGCAGAAGTGAGATACCCTATAGTTGTTACTGTCACTCCATCCCCCTTGTTCTTGTACAGTGTTATGCTTGCTTGCTTGCTTGTGTTCACTAGCTGTGAACTCCAGCGTGAAGTACTTTACGTCGGATGAAGGCATCCTGCTGTCCAATATCAGTGTGATGTCATACCGGTGTACAGTGTTATGATGCTTGCATCTTTGAAATCCTGTGAGATTAGTCCTTCTCGCCAGCATAGCTGGTGGATCTGTAGAGTGAGTGAGCCTTGCCCACTCCTGATAACCTCTATTGGAATCTCATCCTTACCTGGAGCATTGCTATAAGCAAGTTCAGTGATAGCACACTTAACGTCTGTCATGGAGGGAAGTGTATCCGGGTGGTCAAGAGTTGGTAGGGCCTCTATGGTGTTGAGGGCATCATCCGCTAGTTTAGTCTCGCTTAAGTAAAGCTCCAAATAGTTCTATACCCACATATCCATCATGCTGTTTCTTATCAGTGATGATTTCTCCGGTTAAGGTTTTCAGTGGTGCACTTCTTTTGATTATTGGAACACATGCTTTCTTTGTCTCTTCATACATGCTTCTTATGTTTCCCGTATCACTAGCATTTTGAATGTACTCGTATACCTTGATCCATTAGTCATTTGCATACTGCCTGGCAGCTTTTTGCTCATCCTTCCTGTCTTGTTTCAGCTCACTGAGTTTGTTTCTAGTTGTTCTTTCCTTGTTTCTTAAGAGAGCCATCTTCTTTTTATCAATCAGGGGCATTTTGGTTAATATACCTACTCCAAAGTCACCTAGTTCTTCTAATTCTTCTATTGTGATTTCATCTTGCCCAGCTGTATTTCCTTTTCTCATATGTTTTACAGCGTCAGCGACTTCTTCTTTTAGAATAGGTGGACTTTCTATGTTACCTTCTTCCTTTAATTTGTCCCTTTCTCCATCATATAATTCTCTTATTTAATAATTCCACCTCTTAATTATAGGACATATTAAACTTGCTGGCACTGATCGTTTAACCAACATTCTTTTCCTTCACACATGTATCTCCTATTTCTGTATTTATTTTAGCATATTCTTGTTTGTAATTTTTACCCTTTTTTCTTTTGCCCATCAACATTAAGATTTCTTCAGTCATCCATTTTTTCTTAGCTTTTTGGCTTCTCTCCTGTAATATTGCATTGCTAGTTTGATGAATGGCGTTCCTTAACATTTCCCATTGTTCATCTATACTTTGTATTGTAACTATTGCGTTGTATCTAGTCACTGTGTATTGTTCTTGAATTTCTTTATCTACTTTCAGAACCTCTTTATTAAGTCTCGCGTTCTGTACCATTTTATACCCCCTCTTTAATCTTACTTTTAATTGTCCACATAGTGGTACATGATCACTATTACAGTCAGCACCAGGCATTGTCTTTACATTAATGAACGCATTTCTAAATCTTGTATTAATAAGTATTAGTCAATTTGGTTGCATATTTTCTTATCAGGGCTTTTCCATGTGTTTAGTCGTATATGCTGGTATTTAAACTAGGTGTTTCCAATTATCTTTCATTGATATTTGCCCACAGTTGTACTGTTCTATAGCACAGAAATTAAACGTTCTATAGAATAAAACAAAGATCTATATCTTTGATTTATTGACTACACAAAGGCTTTCGATAAAGTGAGACATGTCGACATGATAAAGTTAGACATGTCGACATGATAAAGTGAGACATGTCGACATGATAAAGTGAGACATGTCGACATGATAAAGTGAGACATGTCGACATGATAAAGTGAGACATGTCGACATGATAAAGTGAGACATGTCGACATGATAAAGTGAGACATGTCGACATGATAAAGTGAGACATGTCGACATGATAAAGTGAGACATGTCGACATGATAAAGTGAGACATGTCGACATGATAAAGTTAGACATGTCGACATGATAAAGTGAGACATGTCGACATGATAAAGTGAGACATGTCGACATGATAAAGTTAGACATGTCGACATGATAAAGTGAGACATGTCGACATGATAAAGTGAGACATGTCGACATGATAAAGTGAGACATGTCGACATGATAAAGTGAGACATGTCGACATGATAAGAATGCTTGAATATCTACAAATAGATGACAATGACCTTTATGTTTTTTTCATATCCTTTACAGGACATCGCTGTCAACAGCAGCATCTTACAGCTGTCTGTTGATTTCTTGGCAAAATTACGCTCAGTAGTTTGCCATTGCTTTCTGAGTGACCGGCTCAGTATCCCGCAAGTCATCAGCGGGGATCGAACCGCTCCCAGTTCTCTCCCGCTACGAGACTGTGCGTGATAAACGGGATTACGGAGAAAGTGTTGTAACCCCTCGGCCAGAGAGACCGGCAACAATGACCTTAGACTTGTAAAACAACATATACTTGAAACAACAAACTGTCATCAGAATTGATAATGAAGTAGGTCAATATCAGCCTATTAAAAGAGGTGTGAGACAGGGATGTGTAATATCTCCAGATCGCTTTTCCTTGTACAGTGAAATTATTTTCAGAAATATAGAAGATGTAGAAGGAATCAATATTGGGGGACGATGCATCAATAACATTAGATATGCAGATGATACAGTCTTGATTGCAGGCAATAAATATGACGTGCAACATTTAGTAGATTCGGTTGTTGCACACAGTGAACAACTAGGGTTAGAACTGAATATAAAGAAGACACAGATTATGGTCGTCACTGGGAAGAAGGAAATACCACAGTGTGATATACGAGTTCATTCATTCATTCAGTAGCATGTCCTTTGCAGAACCTCGCTCCCATAACAACCTTCCGGAAAACTTCTCGATCACAAGCAAGATGTCCCGCGTCTGATACACCCATCTGGAGATCATCCGCCACATCCTGCACCCATCTTCTCTTTGGTCTTCCTCTTCCTCTCTTCCCAGGCATATACCCTTCCATTATTGTTCTCTCCAAACTGTCGTGACGTTTCAAGTGACCAAAATACTTAAATTTTCTTTGTTTTATCGTCTTTAATAGCCATCCCTCCTCAATATTCAACTCTTGAAGTATGGATGCATTTGTTCTTTTCTTTACCCAAGATATTCTTAGAACTCGTCTATAACATTTATATTCAAAGGCATGTATGCGCTGTTCAGCTTGTTTAGTAAGTGTCCATGTTCACAGGCATATGTTGCAATGGGAAAGATGCATGCTCTTAAAAATCTAATTTTTTTAGTTCTGTCTGTCCCACTCCATAATTTATTCATCTGTTTTAGTCTTTGAAGAGCAATTGATAGTCGCCTTTTAATTTCTTTCATTGTGTCACCATTATTGGTAATCAATGACCCAAGATATTCAAAATTTTCCACCACCTCCAATTTTCTCCCATTAATGTATATTTCTTTCTCTATAGTAGTTTTATCTGTATGCATTATCTTTGTTTTTGCTATGTTAAGATATAAGTTGTTATTTTCACCATTCAATTGTGTTGAGGCTATTAGGTTTTCTATGCCATTCTGTGTTGTGGATAGTAATACTGTATCATCAGCATATGGAATCTCTGGTATGTCATGACCGCCGATATTTAGGGCATCATATGGCTCCCTGTTTATATCATCTCTTACATTTCTCATTATATTTTCGGCGTACAGGTTAAACAAATAGGGTGACAGCACGCAGCCCTGACGGACTCCTTGCTTGATGTCAAACCAATCTGATGTCTCGCCATCTATTCTAACTGCTGCTTGTTGGTCTAGATATAGCATTTTTATGAGATGTACTGCATGTGATGGAAAGCCCATATTCCTCATGATTTCCCAAAGTTTCTGATGCTGTACACAGTCAAATGCCTTTGAATAATCCACAAAACATGAGAATAGGTTTACATTAAATTCTCTGCACTTCTCTATTATTAAACGCATGTTGAATATGTGATCTCTTGTTCCTCTTCCTTGTCTAAATCCAGCTTGAACCACGTTAATCTCTTCTTCCATTTTCTTACTAAGTCTTCGCATTATGACTTTTAGTAGAATTTTACTTGCATGACTGATCAGGGCAACAGTTCTATAGTTGGTGCATAATTTCAGGTTGCCCTTTTTTGGTATTGGAATGAAGATAGTTCTCTTCCAATCTTTTGGCCATATACCATATTTCCAAATCTTTGTACATAATGCATGATATATGTGTATGCTTTCTTCTCCTCCTGCTTTAATTAGTTCAGCTGGTATCTCATCACATCCAGGTGATTTACCATTCTTCAGGTTCCTTATAGCCCAAGCAATTTCATCTAATGAGGGTTCAGGTTCTGTCTCTGCTGTCATTGTCTCATGTATCTCATTCATATCCTCACTGTCACTCATATCATACATTCCACTGCAGTACTCCTGCCATCTTTCTAGAATTTGTCTAGATTCTGTTAAGGTATTTCCCATCTTGTCACAGATAACATTCAATTGAGGTTGAACATTTCTTGTCAATAACTTCATTTCTTTGAACATTTCATAATCTCTTCCAGCCTTATGATATTGCTCTATTCTGGTACAGCGATCTTGTATATATTGATTTTTGTCCTTTCTTGTGTTCTTTCTTATTTCTCGAGTTAAAGATTTATACTTCATCCTGCTATCGGATTCATCTCCTTTCTGTTTCAGCTCCCTTCGTTGTTTTATTAATTCTAACGTGTCTGATGCAATCCATGGCTTAAGTTGCTTTTTCTTGGTCGGAATGAAATCTTTGGCTGCAGTTATCAAGATATCTCTAGCTTGTACTGCCAGTTCATCAGATGTCATTTCTTCTTGTACAGACATCAAGACCCCAAAGCGATTCCTAACTTTTATGTTGTATGCGTCTGGTATTTTTGTGAGATCAAAACGAAGTGGCCTTGGTCCTCGGGTAAGCTTTTTGAGTTTTAATTTCAGATCTGCTTCTAATAACTGATGATCTGTATCACAGTCTGCACTTCGTAGGGTTTTTGCAGATGTTATGCTTGATCTCCATCTTCTTTGTATTAAAATATAATCTATCTGATTTTTGATAAAACTGTCTGGAGACTTCCATGTGAAGAGTCTTCTTGGATGTTGTTTAAAAAGTGTGTTGGCTATCGTTAACTCATTTTCTGTGCAAAATTCAATTAATTTGTCACCTGCATCATTTCTATTTCCTAATCCAAATTTTCCTAAAACATGTCTCTCATTTTCAGCTCTTCCTGTACCTACTTTTGCATTAAAATCTCCCATTATTATTGCTATATCATTATGACCAATCTTATTTAATGTGTCTTGTAGTGTGTTGTAAAAATCTTCAATTTCGTCCTCCTCTGCTGTTGAAGTAGGTGCATATATCTGTATGAGAGTTGTGTTTTTTGGACGGCCTTTAAGTCTAATAGTGAGGATTCTATCACTAACTGGATTATATCCCATTAAAGCTTTTGTCTTAAAGCAGTTGTCTTATCTAAACAAAATACCACTCCACTCTGGCCTCCGACATCTCTATCCAGAATAAATGAAAATACTTCCATTTTCAGTTGTAAAATGTCCCTTGCCGCTCCAGCGATGTTCACTAATTCCTAAAATTTGAATGTTTAACCTCTCAATCTCATCACACACTACTTTAAGCTTTCCCTCATACAAACTTCTCACATTCCACGTTGCAATTCTCACTCTGTTTCTTAGTCTGACACAGGGGATTTCCTTGGTAACACAGTCAGGATTAACTCCGTCATCACGATTACTAGTACTGGTCCCTGCGTCACACTCTTCCCCAGTGTTATCTGATCTGCCTGGCCTGGGGGTCTCGCCACCAGATCTCTTTCTTATTATGTTTTCTTTCATGGTTGTTATGGTTTCTTGGCAAGTTTTGCAGAAGGTAGTTTGCCATTGCTTTCCTTCTGGGCAGTGACTGTAATAGTCGGTGGCCATAGCCATTGTCTCTACTGATGAGATCATCTGCCTATCGCCGCAGAGTGCAAGACCATAACCAACAACAATCTGTCGGCTGCTCTCACACTCCATCCACCACCTGCTTCCATGGCTTCACGTAACCCTGATCGGGGGGCTAAACGGGTACTCCACCTTGCCCAAGGGTGTCTCGTAGACTAACGATATACGAGTAAATGTGCATATTCTTAAGCAAGTTAATTGGTACAATTATCTCGGAACAGTCATAACATCTGATGGGAGATCCCTTGAAGAATTTTAACAAGAATTGCCATTGCGAAGGTAGCCTTTTGCAAGATGAAAATCATAATGACCAATTATAATATATCAATTGGAATGTGAAAAAGAGTGTTAAAGTGCTACATGGAACCTGTACTTTTGTATGGATGTGAATTGTGGACAATGAGTAGTCAATATGAAAAACATCTTATTTCTGTAGAAATATGGTTTCTGAGGAAAATGCAAAGAATAACATGGACAGACAGATAACCCAATGAACAAGTTCTCCAAGAAACAAATGAAGATCGTAAACTGATTAGAGTCATTTGACGTAGACAGTCAAAGTTTTACGGGCATATAATGAGAAGAAATTACTCGGAGAACTTGGTGACAACTGGCAAGATCGAAGGGAAGAGACCAAGGGGAAGACCGAGAAGTAAATACTTGGATGGCTTGGCCACGTGGCATGGTCGAGACAGGAAGACCGAGCTGATTCACAACTCTGGTGATCGAGTGAGATGGCAAAACATGACCGCCCACGCTTATTGGCATGGCACATGATGGAAGGATGGATATTTGCCACTTCTATTAGTTTCTCTCTTCTTTCATTTCTTGTACCTTAACTATAATTCCCCACTACATCCTCCATGTTTCACTTTCCTAATTTTGCATTAAAATCTCCCAGTATTATTTTTACTTCTTGTGATCCAATTTGAGTCATCGCCATTTCTAACCATCGTAAAAGTGGTGTATTTCTTCATCACTGCTGCTTGTTGTTGGTGCATATATTTGTATACAATTTATATCTATTGGTTTGCCGTTGATTTTGACCATAATGACTCTATCTGAAATACACCAGCATCCATTAAATAACTTGGTGTTTTTAAATCAAAAGTCCTACTCCTTTTTCAAGTGTATCTCCTACAGAATAAATTAGTGTGTGTTTGTCGTTTATAATTTTGCCCGATCCCTTCCATCTCATCTCACTTATGCCTAGTATATTCATTTTCATGCTTTCCGTTTCTCTTAGAACATTGTTCAACTTTCCTAGCTCATTTAATTTCCTAACATTCCATGGACCTTCTCTAAATGTAGTTATTTTAGTTATGGTTTTGCCATCAGTAGCTGAATGACGATCATCTGTGGCTAATGACTGTCCCTACCGGACGAGGATGTCCTAAGACAGCCATTAACGTCCTTCACTACCTCTGAAATGTGTTTTGCCATTAAGTCTTGGGAAGATCATGTGGTGGTTTCCCCTTGCCTTCCACATCCACATTGGGGTCTTTTACCTCTGCCTTTGACAGCCATTTCCGACTATTAGAACAATCGAGCAGTTTAGCTTGCGCTATTACCAATGTTCCTCATCATGCGAACTTACTCCGATTTCATAGATATTTGTAATCTACGTCCCATAGTTAAGGACAGTCAAAAATATATTACCAAAAGAAACTCGTTGACGTAAAATTAAAATGATAAAAACATTGAATGTTATATTGCAAAGAAGTAGACAAGTCTATTATAAAATGTTGCGCATATGAAATAAAGCCAAAACATTTTCATAAACATTGAAGATTTTAAAGTTATTATCTGCCATTTGTGCTGAATATATTCTTTTATAATTAGTGTAAATAATTTATCATAGATAATCAAAATTTGTAATATTCATTTGAATCACATAATACAATTATTTTAGTTCGAGTAATGTCCCTTGAATATCTGTTATGTTGTTATGTCCCTTAATGCTATTGTAATTAACTGTTTTCCGTTCCTTGTTGTCAGTCCACAACCCGTTTAGACAGAATTGTTCATAAAAGTGCTGAATAATCAACGCATCGCCAGCCTGCTGTTATGATAATTTACATTTTCTGTAAGAATTCCGATAATCAGAAGTGCCTCCCTTCACCGAATATTTCGACCACTTATCTTCCTAACACTCTCTAGGGGCGGGACCCATTCGAGTCATGTTCTCC
>JACEFZ010000449.1:0-312593 GCA_014155875.1 Cepaea nemoralis
GTCCCTCTCTCACTAAATCTTGACCCAACACAACCATAGACTATGTCTTTCTGGTGGTTTGTGACTAAGTTGTCTTTGGCACTCGCTTCCCTAAAATGTCATTGCTGATCCTTCCGTTGTCCATAAAAATTTTATATAGCTATTCTTTAAATGAACTATTTAGCAAGATAAGAGTCTGGAAAGACAACCCGAACTCCTAACATGCCAAACCCCACACCACACAGGTGTCTTCGGTCTGACCGAACCGCCCCTGTGTCCATGCTCAACCTCACTCTCCTCGTCTTATGGCAGGTCGCAACCCCTCTGAGACTAACTTCTCACTTACCAAGAGGAACAGTTTAACAACAGCTTTCCTATGCCTGTCTGTGAAGAATACTTGGTACTCTCACAGTCGGCAAAGAAACAAATCCCAAATACCTAGAAGTAATTGAAAGACATCAGGTGTGTGTGACGGTGTAATTCCATGCTCAAAGATCTTACGATAAAAGACATTCAGATGGATAATAGCACACGAATTACGGAGCGATGGATGTGGTAGAAACCAAACCCGGACATCATATTTATGAGTGAATCTACCAGACGCAGCCCCATAGGCGATCTACTATACACACTAGGAGTCTCGGCCTCTACCCTACGATACAAGAACCTGTCTGTCACAGCGGGGAACATGATTGACTACCAGGCATTGATACTGCGCGATGTGGGACAGCTGACGTCGGCCGCTGAACTTGTGTTTGCTTATTGGAGGGATTAACTATTTCAAATACGGAATTAAAGACAGACCAGGTTATGTTGAAAAATTGATTGGCATGATTAAAGCACACACGGAGTAGCGTGAGAGACGTAAATATGGTGGAAAGGACCATGTGTTTGTGCCAATGGGCTCGCACATGGAGCTGTGTGCAGATATTGTGCAGCAGCCCAGAATCTGGCCTCCCTCCATCAGCCACACTCTCCCCGCCCACCCCCAACCACCCCCCCCCCCCCACCCGCCACCCCCTCGCGCACTCAGCCTACCGTTCATCTCACCCCGCCCCCTTTTTACACAGTGCAGCAATGTTTACCTAACGTGTAGTGCGTCTGTCAAGGCGGAAGAGATCCAATGGATATATATATTATATTATATATATTATGATATATAGATTAGTATAGTTATATTATTATGGTGGATAGGTTTATTAGGTAGTATATATAGCTATATATATACTATAATCCACTATATCCATTGAGCCACCTCTGCGCTTGACAGACGACCCCTAGCTTTATTTTCGCCTCTAACAACCAGAGCATACACTACCCTTTTCTTATTTCTCGGTAATAAGCACGATAAGATGACAATGATAATGACCACTAATAAATGCGCAATAAAGTAAACATGTCCAAAAAAACGAAAGGGGGGTATTACTTAAAAAATAGTAAAAAAAAAAAGTAAAAAAAAAAACAACACAAATGTCCGTTCACAGTGGGTGCATGCGAACACGCGGTCATTTCCACATCATGCACCATCTTACGTCTCAAACGCTTGTGTGGTGACTTTTCTGCAATAATTTTCCTCCTTTGACTTTATTCAATTTCTGATATTGCCCTCCATGCAACACGTTCAGCGGCGACTTGCTCCCAATGTGCATTATCAATGCCTGTATCAATCATGTCCCGCTTACACACATCTTTGTATCGTTAGTAGAGGCCGACCCTGAGATCTCTTACCCATTCTGTAATTCACCAAAAAAGATATCCTTTGGTATTCTACCATCAATCCATTCCTCCTAAGATGTCCTATCCATTTAAGTCTACGAAGACTGAGCATGGAATAACTGTCACACAACCTGATCTTTCCAATACTTCAGTATTTGTGATTTTGTCTTGCCACTTAATACCAAGAATTCTTCGCAGACACCGCATATGAAAGCTGTTTAAATTGTTCTCTTGGTGTGAGTAAGTTGTCCAGGTTTCACTGCCATAGAGAAGAGTACTAAGGACACAGGCTTGATAGACAGGACTTTTGTTTTGGCAGTAAGCTTCCTGTTCTCCCAGACTCTTTTTCTTAACCTGTTCATTGTTGTTGCTGCCTTACCAATCCGGGTGTTGATTTCCTGATCTAGGGATAATTTGCTATTTACCACTGAATCCTAGATATGTAAAATGGTCTACTATCTCTAGTTCGGCGTCGTCAATAAAGATTGATGGTACCTCATGTGCACCTTGTGACATAATCTGTGTCTTCTTTTTGCTAATTGTTAAACCAAATTCAGAACAAGCATTGGAGAATGCAGATAGTAGACATTGCAATTCTTCCTCAGAGTGGGTCGTAACTGCAGCATCATCTGCAAAAAGCAACTCTCTGATCAGTACCCTCCTAATTTTGGTCTTAGCCTTCAATCTCTGAGCATTGTAGAGGCCGCCATCTGAGCGTGAGTGAATGTATATACCACCATCCTGATCACGAAATGCATATTTCAGTAGAAGTGAAAAAGTATATTCCAAAGAGGGTGGGATATATATATATATTATATATATATATATATATATATATATATATATATATATATATATATATATAACAGTTTGTGCAATAAGTCCTTGTCCTTGAAAGTTGGAAAAGGCGTTCTTGCATGTTACATAGAACCAATTTTAACATACGGCTGAGAATCTTGGACGATTAGTAAACAGGCGAAATAATCCAAGGAAACCTTGGAGGTGTGGTTTTTTTTTAAAGAATGAAACACGCTGTTGGGGATCACAAGATGTGAAGAAGCATGTTCCTCAATGCCAGTCATCAAGGCACTTGATGATGATGGTGAATGATGTACATACCAGTGGTCACACCACATCCACTTACAATCATAGGTAACTAACTGCCATGTGGTCCGCGTATATGGTACTGTATTGACATCATGGAATTGGCACTCTCTTAGCGATTAGCCCAACGCTTTTTCTAATATCTCTTTCCCAGGCCATTCCGCCATTGAGATGTTGTAATTGTGTGAAACAAATATCTTTGTTCTGTCTTTGAGCCTCTTGAATATATTTTCTTCTGACAATGCCCGAGAAAAGCCACTTTCTTTTATTTTCCTCAGTACATTACTTTCTTATCAAATACTTGGTTTAGTAATTATATAAATATTGTTACAAGGGAAAAAGAACATACAGAAATAGCATCTAACAAATTCACTTTCGCAGATGAAATACAAAGCTATATGCCACAGTATAATTTCTCATTAATGCCAGTTGTTTCTGTATATCTAACACTTCATCATATATAATATCAACCTTTCCAAATTCTTATGTGTTAGGAAAACATAAAAACATTAACTTGGTTATTTCCCCTTCATTTATCAGTTGTAAAGTATTTCTAGGGTTAAAATACTTTTTTTCCATTTCAAAAGACTGATTTATATCAGTTCATTCCTGTGTCAAATATGGCAATCCACTGGAAATTTCTTATTAAAAATGATAATATACTTCATGATTGATTGATTGATTGATCTAGGAACCGACATCATAGCATTCGGGGCCTTCCCATAGGTGCTCCGTCCCCATCCTCAGCAGCCAGTGAAGAGTTCCAACACCAATAGTACCAGTAGCACCAACACCAATAGTACCAGTAGCAATCTGATTATATGTCCGTCTCGCCTTTCCTCTGAGCGTCGAGCGTCGGCCAGATCCCCTCGTCACTATGGGGCGGCTCTTGCCCCTGGGCACCGCTAGCCTTTCTAACTGTCTGTCTGTCATATACTGCCTATAATACCTTGCAGTGTAGGGCAGTGAGGATTTAAGGCCGCCTGGCTAGTGCAGTCTCCGCGGACTGTGCAGGTTAGGATTTTCTTTTTGAGCTCTTCTAACAAAACCCCCCAAAAATGCTGGTTTGGTTAAGCCGAAAACAATACAGCTTGTAAGGATCGTTCAAGACCAAGAAATGACATCGCTCTAGTCTTTCCTGTGACGTTGCTGCACTTCTGCTGCTGCTAATATTCTGATCAGCCTTTCTTGGCTATTTTAAGTGGTTCAGTAAGTGGTCATCCTGATTTCTGGATCCAGTTATAAGACATATACCACATTGTAAATAGAATGTCAGTGTAGTACATGTGCTGAACACACATGAGGTGTTGGCTGGTGGTTTCGAAAAAGAAAAAAACAATTACCTGGTTAATTTACTCATTCTGCTTGGATTGAGGTGGGCTTGAGGCGAGCGTTGGGGTTCGTCACCTTCATGACCAACTGCTAGGCACGCTCAACAATGTCTTTTCTCTTCCTGATGATAGTGAAGATGAATCCAGTAGCCAAAGGGGAAACTTGACAAACAAACTGAAGGTGATGAAGTATAGTCTTTAAAAACAAGGTTTTCTTAGTGAATTTGAATAACGAAGAGACAGACAATATATTGCACGATCTATTTATTGCCTGGCATATCTTGCTGATTCTTGTTGTCGGGTACAGGCTGCAGAAATCACACACTTAAATTAAAGTAATTACATAATTCATTCAAGCTGAAATATTCAACACATATATTCACACAGCAATTTGAATTGTCTGCTACGATGTTTAGTCTTATCAGAAAATAATGTTTGGCAGGTAATCATGCTTGAGATTAAATGCTGTTGTTGAATTTTATGTGAGAACGCGTGCACGTCTTGGCTATTTTCAGTACTTCAATATATAACCCTAAGCATTCTATGTTTCAAGTCCTTCTGAGAGAAAACATCTTTTTATTAGATTCTGTTCCTGTTGTGCCAAAAATTACCTCAATTTGATGTAAGTGAACATTTTCTTAACTTGCAACAGTTTCTTTATTTGTGTGTGTGTGTGTGTGTGTGTGTGTGTGTGTGTGTGTGTGTGTGGTGCGCTCGTGGTGGTGCGTGCGTGCGTGCGTGCGCGCGTGTTTGTGACATTTGTAAATACATCAGGAGTAATAATTGTATTGCTGCTGAATGTTGCGATATTAAATCTGCCCAAAGTAGTTTTAGAGAACAACAAGCACACAAATGACACTGTAGGCAAGATGTGCTACTTGATTTGTTTATATCAGCAAACTGATGTCTGATCCTTAATGTAGTGCGGTAAATTATAAACTTTGTGAAGACGCAAAAAAAAAAAAAAATCCAACAGTAACGATTGTAGAAGCAAAATATATACATTTTTAAATTTGAATATAATGTTCTGTGAGTGTTCACTGAACTATAAAAGAAGCCAATATCTTCTTCTTCTGCGTTCATCCGAAGAGTTTTTTTTTTCCAGACGTTATTGTGTTGTGCCCGTTTGCAGCAGAGCTGCGTTCTTGCGCCGCAAGGCCGACACATCCGACTTCTACGGGAATTTGTTGTCCGGGTTAAACTTCCCGGAGAAAGCCAATATTATGAACAAACATTTCAAGTTACGCATCAAAATACAGTTTGTCTATTATTCCATGTAAAGAATATAAATACACATGCTTCAACATCAGTGATACATACACAGCTTATACAATATGTCCTGGTTATATTTATTTTTTTTTAATAGCGGTGAATGTGTTCATGTGGTTATTTTTCTAGTAAAGTTCTCACGACATGCGAGGTTCTGTTTCATTGGACATTGTCGAATTTTAGTTTATTTTCCGCGAGAATTAACTGTTTCATTGTGTAACTTGTTAAGGCTCGTTGAATATTTAAGCTAATAAAGTTCTTCTGTATTTGAGACAATTAATTACACCGTCTATTTAGTTGCATGGTGTATAACAGTGGTTCTCAACCGGTGGAGAATCCCCCCCTCCCCCCAGGGGGGAATTTTAGGGTTTCGGGTGGGGGTGGGGGGGGGGGGGGAAGAGAATTAAGATTATTTAAAGATTGCGTTAATACAAGAACTGATTACTTGATATTGTTTTCCCTCCATACGTTACGGTTCTGTACTTCTCACTCTTCTGAAATTCGTTTTATAGTGTCAGTAGACCAGCAAATTACATTTTATGTAGACGTCTAGACTTGTTCTAGTATGTGTTATTAAATTTAGCTCCCATTTTTACTATACTATTTAGGGGTGGGGGCGGATTTATAAGGAGGACATACGAAAGGGGGGGGGGGTGGCATTCTGAACATATGATGAAGGGGTGCATGGGATAAGAAAGGTTGAGAATCACTGGTGTATAATATATATGAGATGGTGTGCTTTATCAATTTCTTTCATGTGCAGTTGTTTCCCTGTATAGTTGTATATTCTAGCCTTATTTTCAACAGCTTAAAGAGATGGCAACTGATCTGATTTGATGTGACAATGTAAATGAAATATGGTGAAGCTTTTACCAGTTGTTACAGTGCTAATGAGTCCATTCTCATTTTGAATTCTTCATTTTTAATTGTCATGAGTGTGCATTGTACTGTGGTCACAACCATTTAAAGTCCCGGTGTCACATGGACGTTAAGTGCAAGATATATTAACTGTTTACTGCATACTGATTATTTTATTACAGTACTGCGATGCATGATGTGCATAAATTCCATTATTTTATTACAGTGTTAAGTTACATGCTGAACATAAAGTCCATAGTGCTATTACTATATTAAGATATGTGATGTCTATAAAATCCATGATTTTATTACAATATTATAATAATTTATAAATTATATATAATAAATAAATACATATGTTAAGATTATTAAATGTATTATAAAATATGCTAACTTCAATTTTCTATCAAATTGATGAGTGGCTATGGGGAGTCCTCTACGACCCTTTCCAGCAGACATCTTTATGGCACACTATGAAGAAAACAGTTTCGTAAATCAAGGACATGGTCCTAAACTGCCGGTATGTGTACAATATTGTAATCATCACCAAGACCAGACAGCAATCAAAATTATTCAATTCCACAAAGAAAGAAGCCTTTTAGAACATTTCTTCATCCATTGATCATGTACATAATGAAACATTATTATTATTAGACATCTTAATCTGATGCCGAGAGGGTGGCACCATCCAAAGTTCAGTCTACTGGAAAGGAACATGGACGGGCCAATATCTGAAATCCAATAGACTTGCACTGGATCAATATAAACATGGCCTGGAATCGATCGTGTCAGTCGAGCTAGAAAGATTTGCTCTGAAGAAACACTAAAAAAATAATTGGGTAATCTTAACCGGGCTTTCTTAGTCTAATGGACATTCAGCTAGCTTTGTTATATGTCACTACCACAGTAACCCAAACTACCCCTACAGAATCACCGGTCACCAAATTTCAAGTGGTTCAAACTTTTTGAAATATGTCAAGCAATAAATTGTGTCATCTATTGTTTGTTGCTTCTCCATTTAAATAGTAAGATACACGATGAATGTAAACTTCATAATTTAATTACAACACTAACTAATTATGTGATATCCATACATTCCTTCTGCGTTTGTCAATTTTTTACAAATTCCAATAAATAAATGTTATACTTTTGCAAAACACCATTTGAAAGTTGAACTTTCAAATATTTTACAACTTCATGTCCATGTGGTAAGGATGTTGATGGCATACAGGGAGGCTGCAATATTTGCAATGTCATTATCATCATCCAGTGCCTTGCCGGCTGGCGTGGGCGATCATATCATGCCTCTCCACAAATTTACGATCTCCGATGTCATGGATCAATTCGTGTGTTGATTCGCTTCCGTGCCATGACACAAGACTATCAAGAATCTTCTCACACTGTCTTCCTCTATCTCTCTCCTTTCGTACGCTTGAAATATGTCTATAACTGCAGTGCTGTCCCTTTATGAATTTAACTGTCTTTTTTTAGTTCACTCAGCGGTCAATAGAGTTTGTCTTCCACTGTCGTCTCTCTAGGCCAGAAGGTTTGCCTAGACATGTTGTAATTTGGGCAGTGTTGGATTATGTGCTCTGCTGTCTGCGACGCCAATCCACATGTGCACATGGCTGATTCACCAATCTTGAATTTTGTATACACGTGATTGTGTAATCTATTGTATTACTATTGTGTCCTGTTCTGAGGCGCAGAATAATGACTTGTTCTGGTCTGTCCATAATTTGGTAGTCATCTTGAGCAGGTTTTGGTGGCTTTCTAACTGATTTGACCATTCTTTTCTTTTGGTGGTATGTAGCGGGCACATCAGGCTGTTCTTCTTTTGCTCCTTCCTTTGCCAATCGATCAGCTCTGTCGTTTCCAGTTCTATCTCCATTCCAATTCCAATGTTTGTACGATTACCCCTTTTCAGCCTTCGTTTTCCGACTTGGCTACGTAGGGTGTTTATGGTGCAGCTTGAAGTTTCTCTTTCGTACTTTGGGCTGCTTGTTATCAGCTTCCTGGCTTCTGATGGGTTGATTGCGTTCGTTGCTGTCTTGATGAGGTTTTACATGTCTGGACAGAGTCGCGCACTTGTTGAGGCCCGGAGTAATTGGGTACCCACCCCGTCATATGGTGCTGCTTCCTTCAGGGAGTTTTACCAGTTGTCGTCTCTCCTGGTGTTCCTTCTATTTCCCCTGTCGTGGGTTGCCTTCGAATCTTCTCGGCGTTCGCCAGTCGGGTCTTGGTGGTGAGCGATATCGTTCTTCCTCTGTTGCTTCTTCGTCTGTTTGTGCTCTTGTTTCCTCTGGTTCGGGTGAGGCTGTCTGGATCTTGGTCTGGAGCAGGTCGAGCACCTCATGACAAGTGTCGTTTATTTTAAGTAGCTGTTTATCCGTCTCAGCCTTTAAATCAGTCATCCGAGCGTAATCTTGAGCTATCTGCTGCTGGACTTGCTTCATTTCGTCGAGGATGCGCTGAGCGGTCGTTTTCTGTGTTTCTTGCTTCTTGTCGTTTTCTTTTTCCCTGCTTGATAGCCTTTCTTCTATCTCAGCCTGTATAACAGCCATCCGGGCGACATCCTGCTCGATTTTCTGCTGAACTTGCCTCGCCTCGTCCAGGATGCGCTGAGCAGCTGTTATCTGTGTTTCTTGCGTTTTGTTTTTTTCTTCCTCTATGCTGGTGAACTTTGATCGCAGGTCCTTCAGTTGGCCTTCCAGTTGAGCTTTGTCACTCTTGGTGAGTCGATTGGTGGCCTCGTACTGCCTCCTAGCTTCTTTATAGGGCAGGTTAGTCTTGATGGCGATCTTCATAGCTTCCTTGCTGTCTTGGTGGCAGGGGCAGCCGAGGTACCTGGTACCGTGGTTGCCGAGGCAGTTGGCGCATTTTCTGTTATTGTTAGGCCTCCTGAAGTCCTTGTCGATCTTTGCGTGCTGGCACTGGCTGTATGGATGAGGTCCAGAGCAGTATCTGCAAACCTCAACCTCACTCTTGCAGGTGGCACGGGTGTGCCAAAACTTCTGGCACTTAGAGCACTGCAGCACTCTGGGTATGTAGTGCTCTGGAACTTGGTCTCTCTTGTCCCACCTGATGTATTGAGGGATAAGTCGGTCCTCTGATGTGACGACGACGACAGTAGAGGGGATGCTGTTCTTTCCGATAATCCTCTCGGCACTGGTGATCTTGAGTTTGTGGTTTTCCCTGGTCAGCAACTCCCTGATCTGGTCATTGGTGAGATGGGTCTTGACTCGTTTGATGACCCATCTTTTCATCATGTTGTGTCGGCTGGCTTCCAATAAGATGCCGTGGTGGAGCTTGATGTCGGCTTTTTCATCTTGTGTTATCTTCTTCATAAGTGCTGTGGTCTTTGGGTTTTTGTTGAGGGAGACCACTACTCCCTCGTGTGTCTTGCGCAGCTGGTTGATGCTGAGTCGTCCCAGCTCGTTTTCCAACAGACTGAATTAACTTGTCTGTTGGTAGCGCCGACAGTTTAGCTTCACCCACGCTTGTCTGTTTGAGCAGTATCCTGCCGGTGAAGTCCTCAGATGTTGCTGTTGTTTCCTCCTGTGTGGAGGTCAATGGTAGTAGTGGTAGATTGGGCTGCATCGTCTTGGAGCTGGTTGGAACTTCCCGGCTACTACTGGCTTGCGATGTGGTTTGTTCATCAACTGGGACGGCTTCAGCTGGTGTAGGAGCCGGAGTGCTGTTCGTAGATACAGAGTCAGCAGTCGTAGCGTTCTTCTTCGCCTCTGCCTTCTTCTTCCCGGCTGAATATAGCGCATGTCTCTGCGCGGCACCTTTAACGCGAGGCATCCTCTGCGTTAGCTGATAAGGCGACTTGCTCACAATAGCGCGTCGAGTCCGACCAGTTCTATCTCTCTTTCCGCAAATCTTTTCAGTTGTCACAACAAGTTCCAGTTTCTGTATTCTCATAATGTGGCCAAACAATGTTGACTGCCTCTTCCTGATGTTTGTGATAAATCTTCTTTGCAACTCAGCTTCCCATGAAACGGCCTGATTGCTAATTTTGACTGTCCAATTGCTTGCTTGCTTGCTTGTGTTCGCTGGCTTGAGCTCCAACGCGAAGTCCTGTATGTCGGATGAAGGCATCCTGTTGTCCAACATCAGTGTGATGTCATACAGGACCTGAGTTTTGCGTGAGTATCCGTTGTCCCATGTCTGGCTTATTGGTGTGCAGACTGGTGGAGGACTTCGGAGGAATCGGCGATCCTATTGACTTCAGCCAGGACCCCGAAGGGACCTGTTGCCCAGGACGCTCGACGTGGACGCGTCAATAGGTCTTGGCCAGTATATAACCCGGCCCTGGTGCCTTGTAAACACCTCTGCGTCCCGACTGTCCAATTAATTTTCAACATTCTTCTCTAAAACCACATCTCTAAGGCTTTCGTGTAATTTTTCGATTGTTAACTAATTGTTAATAAATTGTAAATTACAAGTACCTCTGAAGTCGTAGTGGGTTCGCCTGATTGTGAGAGACACTGGTTAAAGGGAAAGCTAATCCACGTGCAAAAATCAGTCCAGTGCACTAAAAGAACAAAACTTGAGTTTAAAGCAAGCGAACACGAAAAAAGAAAACAAACAGCATAATGCCATAATCAATATATTTAATGAAGCTTTTGATTGTATAGTCTATAGGGCTAGTAGCTTCCTATGTTAAACATAATTGAAATTGTGTATTAATCCATCACTTCAGAAGTGGCTGGTAGCCGCTAATTTTTGTTGTGTACATTACATGGAGAGCCACGACTTCTGCCTTATGCGCCACCTTAGGCCCAAGAGGAAAGACTACTAGACTAGACATGAAGTGTAATTAAATTAAAATTCAAACACTGATCTGATGGAGCTTTTTATTATTATATGTTTAGTATTTATTGGTATAAATCAGGATTTTTTCCCTTAATTTTTCACAATGGTAATATTGTTATAAATACACATAAAGATTGTCGTATGGTTGCGTGTGTAATATGTTACTAGTTTTTTTTTTTTTTTTACATCGCATTCCACGTTAAAGATAATGGTGTTTATGTTTATGGTAAGTTTAATGTTTCTCATGTTCTAATTCCTGTTCACACAAGCTTCATCCATGCTGAATTAAACATGTTAACATTGTAACAAAGACTTGTTTGGTTTGATTGACTTGTATGATTTGTAACAAACACTGGTTTGTAATAGTGAATTGTATCGTTTGTAACGATGATTTGTATGGTTTGTAACAACTTATATGGTCTGTAATTAATTATGTGGTTTATAACGACTTGTATGGTTTGAAATGATGTCTTAAATTATATTTTACACAAATGCTAATGATTTTAAGAGGTCAGCGTGGCTGATAGGTTTACCCTGCTCGCGCTTAGACTTAATGTGGGCTGATGGTGGGCTAGTGGGTTCATCCCAGACACCGGTCAGTAGGACTTAAACCTCTTTCACAAAGTGGCGGCCAATTACTGAATGTGTGTAAAATTGCCTAGAAAGTCAACCTGGGGTAGTAGCAACATCCTGCAAATCGCATGCTACATATTTTTGGTATTTATTTTAACTACAAAAATTTATTGTAAGTGGCGAGTATTATACCATTTATAAGGAAATATATTTACAAGTAGTTTCCATCTGTATTTTTCTTGAATTCAAAGACAGATTTATTCTTTCATATCACCAAAACGACACTTCATATGTGTTAAGTGACCTGAGTGGCTGTTTGAAACCATATATGGTCTTGTTTTATTTTGGTAAGGGATCGTTTTCAGTGCACATGGATATCTCCATTCATTAGTACTTCAGTCTCCTGCTTTAGATCTCATAAGGAGTTTCTCAGCAGTCCACACCATACTACTGATATGGTTCCAAATGTGCGTATGCCAGAATCACACAAGCTATAAATGTTTGTGTGGATAAGGTTTCTAATAATGAAGTTTAGCTTTGTCAGTGGCCTATTCAGCTTCCTCTTTTGGATTTAAAACTGCGGAGGGATTTTTAACATTCAGTAGAAATTATACTATTATGAAAGTTTGGAAACATGAACCCCAGATACTCCATTGCTAGTCTCTTGATATGTAAGAGTTAATTCATTGCACACAAACAAAGAATTGCCCATTAAGTCTGTTATTTGAACAAGATAATGTGCCCTCTTACATAGCACATTAATACATTATACAGTTAGCAACCTTGGATTTAAATATTGAGATTCATCCACACCCACCCTAATTCTCCAGATTTGGCTCCATCAGAATTTTTTTTCTATTTCAAAATCTGTTTTTTTTTTTAAAAACAGATCGAAGGAAATAATTTTGACAGTGATGAAGATGTAATACAGTAATGTGGTAAGTTATTTATGACTGGCCCCTCTTTTGTTATCTTCTTCATCTCAAATTATTTTCTAAATGTGTGTGCCTATTTCTCTCTCTCTCTCTCTCTCTCTCTCTCTCTCTCTCCAAATCTCTAGCAGACTGTAACAAACACTGTAAACATACATAAATACATAGTTCACTGTTCATTCCCATTAAAAATCACAAAGGACTGTCAATGATTAGAAAGAAGTTTATTTGTCTGCATTTTATGTCACACATGATTCTCATTAAACATTTCATAAATTTATAACAGTTCTTGTTCTTCAGGTGCCTGGTCTGCAGCAGACACTGACAATCATGACTCCCCTGACATCTCTGTCAGCGCTGATATGTTGATGAAGTGGTGTTGTTTAGTCATAAAAACTCTGCCGCAGAGCAAACACGGCAGTGGGCTTCTGATCGCCAGAAGCGTACCCCCTTCCCCAAGTGTTTCGGCCCATTACACCCTTAACACTCTCTAGGGGTGGGCCCATCCGGGTTATGACTTCGGGCGTCTTTCCCCTGCCCAGCTCTGTAAGCTTTCCACATACATATGTCTACATCTTCCCCTGCCTCTCTGGTCTAGTATTTTCCCAGATATGACTAGTTTCTCTATTCCAATCCTTTCTGTTGATGTGCCCCATACATTTCATGTCTTGACCTTATGGTTCAGATGAGAGGTCTTCTAACCCCTGCAGATTTCATCACTTCATAGTATGTTTTCTTCTCTATTTACAATATTCTCAACATTCTTCTTACAATATTCTCAACATTCTTCTTACAATATCTTCAAAATTCTTCTGACTATATTCTCGATAATTTTCTTACAATTTTCTCAAAATCCTTCTTACAATATTCTTAACATTCTTCTTAAAATATTCTCAACATTCTTCTTACTATATTCTCAATAATCTTCTTTCAATATTCTCAAAATCCTTCTTACAATATTCTCAACATTCTTCTTAAAATATTCTCAACATTCTTCTTACTATATTCTCAATAATCTTCTTTCAATATTCTCAAAATCCTTCTTACAATATTCTCAACATTCTTCTTAAAATATTCTCAACATTCTTCTTACTATATTCTCTATAATCTTCTTTCAATATTCTCAAAATCCTTCTTACAATATTTTCAACATTCTTTTAAAAATAATCTCAGCATTCTTCTTCCTATATTTCCTATATTCTCAAAATCCTTCTTACAATATTTTCAACTGTCAGGATCTTCTATTAGGCTCGTTGGCTAACACATGTGAGACAGTACAAGTACAACGTGATTCGACGTAAGACACAGCAACACAAGTTCTATGGATTTATTGCCACATTAAATACATAACGATAATTACAGCAATGTACAACATATAACTCACAACCACATTACAGCTCATAGGTCTGGCGCTCAAGATATCAGTCGTTCAGCTTACAACCACGGAGATTCACACAAACGCCTTGCTCTCGTCACACACGTCCGTTCAGAGTTCAGTCCCAGCCTGGTCTGAGCTATCACGCACACTGTCCACTGCCTCTGGCGGAGTCACGTGGTTTTGCGTGCGTCTGTCGTCAGCGCTGGTCGCGTGTTAGGTAAGAATCTCGCCAGCCGACAACTCTTGTCCGCCGGGTGCCGTAACGATGTTGCTGCGTAGCTAGGCTCTGACATTCTCCCCGGGTACCTCAATGAAAGATGCCATCTTTCATTCATGATGTATGTATATACTGGGGTAGTGTTAATTTCATGTCAGAGACTACTTTTTCCCAGTGTTATGCATGAAAATACATATAAGGCATAGAAATATATACAAAAAAAATGTAAGTTGCATTGAAATGACAATGAAGTACAACTTTTAACACAATTCAGGTTTCATCCCCCTGATGCCTGGTTACCTTCATTGCAATAATACCCAGTCAGATCAGTAGCACCAGCTTCACGCATCTACCTCGCAGCTATTTGAAAAAAAACGTAATAATAATGATTGTTTTGCAACAACCATCTAGCCAGACTGAAATACGGCTTTGTATTTAGTCGTATTAAACACTTAAACTCTGCCCTCATTTGGTCAGGAGCTCTTATGTTGGTTTGCAATGTTGGCAGCTCTATGACATGCTTGGTGGACGCCTACCTGCTGTGCCAACTATTTGAGCAACAAAATGTCTATCTATACAATATACATTAATGAATATGTTTCAAATTATGGCCCTTGATGTAATTCACAAATGCAAGGGAAGTAATTTTGACATTTAAGAAATTCCATACCATTACAATAATTATTTAATTTCTTAGCGTCATTGCTTGACGTTTCTTCATATTAACGAGAAAAAGTCGGTAATATGAATACTTAATCAAGATATGATTCTAAGATTACACTAATCAAAATAAATAAGTACCCAATTGGTATATTATATTTTATAGATTCAAAAGGATTTCACAAGTGTCATAAATTTTTGAAATTTTGTATGTCGTCTGCTAATTTTGCTAGACTTTTTAAATTACACCGGAAATATACACGAAACGCAAAATTTGGTTGATGTTACACTGTCTGAACACAAATGATCCGGTTTTATTTCGGAACGGATAGTAAAATGTTCTCACAGTTCGTGTCTGATGTTATAGTATCACAACGGATTATGATGGAATGTTCTTATTTCCGATGTGTTTCACAACTTCTGGATAAAGATCGACTGTTCTTATTTCTGATGTTCAAACGTCGAACAATTTGGATTAAATTCGCTGCAGAGGTGGTTTAGGAGTCAATGTTCGGTCCACATTTGCACATGTTAAAATATCACGGTGAAGAAAATCACTCACAAATGTCACAATGGTAAAGTTCGCTTCTGGTAAGTGGTTAAGCGTCTGTGACATTGTTGTTGGTGTATATATACAATTAATATTGTTCTCATTCTAACACACACTACACAATTATACTACACTCATTACATGACTTGATTAAAATAAGTATATTATACATGTCGGTTTCTAAACCGTATCACAATTTTACTTATAGACCTTACACAGTAGGTGAATGGAAAAAAAAATTCACTCATTGGTGGCTGTGTTGGGCTGAGTGTAATATTACACAGTGCACTCAGACATTGCTTACTGGGTCTGTCGGACAACGGGACAAAAGGTCGGCGATTGTATTCATTCTGCCGGGAATATGGCGAACTTCAAAACTGAAATTCTGAAGCTTCAAGGACCAGCGAGCAATCATATTATTTGATGGTACTGTGGAATTGATATACCTTAATGGACTGTTGTCAGTTTCGATGATAAAGTGACGTCCTAGAAGATATCTGGACAGCTTCGTTACACTTTCTACTAAAGCCAATGCTTCTAATTGCGGAATGGACCATGCCCGCTCTCGGGGCCTTAGTTTTCTTGATAGAAAACAAATTGGATGCAGGATGTTGTTGTATTCCTGCAACAGGACTGCTCCAATGGCAACGGAGCTAGCATCTGTTCTTAACCTGAAAGGTAAATGAATGTTGGGCAATTTAAGAATGAGATTTTTGGAATTCTTATCAGAAAAGTGAGCCAAAACTTTATGAAATGCATTTCGTAGGCATTCATCGTTTACAACATTTTCGGGTTTATCCTTGGTTAGTAAGTTAGAAAAACCCTCAGTCAGTTCTGAAAAATCAGGAATAAAGTTTCTGTAATAATTGATAAGTCCCAACAAACTGCGGACTTGTTTCTTATTTGTTGGAAGTGATAGTTTTAGAATTCTGGAGACAATTTTGTTGTCTGTCATGACAAAGCCATTGGATATTCTGTACCCCAAAAATGATATCTCTTGGTAAGCCATGCTCACCTTTGAAGGCTTCACTGTTAGTCAGTGCTGTCTGATACTAGATAGTAGTAGTAGAACGTCCTGTCCAGGTGTCAATGTTATAGTTCCGTCGTTGTCTCTGTATGGACACAGATGTCGTCAGTATAGTGAATGATATTTAGGAATGTCAGATAGGAGGAGTCGTATGGCAGACAAGGACAGTCTGGAGTTACTGGATTTAAAGATATAGAGTGGGTTACGGTTAAAATCTTCCAAAAGGATTTTCAAGTTTCATGTTGAGATCATTTTGAGTGCTATCTCCAAACCTGTACTCGTACATGTGTGTATATATTCAATAGTTCAAACAATAATAATACACCATGTATAGTTGTGAAATGTAATCGTGCATGTTTGTATGATCTTTTGCAATGTGTGTATATTTTCCAAAATATGTAGGTTAATTTGTTGCTGATTTTTGTCAGTAATTCCACCGACTGATGTTTTACATTATTCAGCATAGGTATTCGTATGCGTTGATTTAACATAGAGCTTATGAGTGGCAGTAACAAAATTTGGTTCAACAGTAATGACATAAGTAACAAAGTCTGCTGGTTTGTCATGAGTAATATCATCTGTGTTGTGTCATGATGATGTGGAAATCTAACTGTTTGTGAAGACATTTGTTTTGTATTCACAATCAGTAGTGCAAGAATAACTATCCACTGTGTGCACTTGGTTATGTGTGTAGTTAACAGGGAGTACAGGAGGTATAGTGTATACCATGATGATTTGTGATCGCTCTTCGCTGTTGTGAATTGTTTGTTTCCTGTACCTTTTTCTTTGTGCTGATACACACCAGTTTCTGTTTCTTCTTGTTCTGAGATGGTAATCACGTTGGTATGGTGTGGTCTCTTGGTCTGTTCATCATGTTGTTGTATGATGAGTGGGGTAGTTAAGGCAGTATTTGTTGTTGTGTTAACTTTTTGCCTTGAGTGCGATTTGGATTCTGTGTAATCTGTCACATTTAATACATTTCCAATTAATAAATCACAACATGGATTGTCTAATAAAGCACAAGTTACTCTGCCTGATAGGAAAGGTGATTTTATATTGGCCCATGCCATGGGATATTTCTCTACTGTCCCTGAAACAGTTTTTGCAATAGATGTACTCATCTAGGTAGTCTTTAGGATCAGCTAAGGTCTTTCGAAGACCGATAAGACAGGACCCTGTGTCGCGTACACATGTGCATAGTGTGTCATTAATGTAACCTTTATGGAATGTTAATTTTCCTAATGACAGTTTTGAGGTTTTGTTCAATTCCTCACTTTCTTGTTGAGCATTGACCTCTTTATATAAAGAATGAGGTTGAGTGATGTTAACAACATTATTACAATATGGTACAAAGTCTGGTGTTGTCTTCATGTCTGTGATGTTCACTTTTCTTACGTTCTTTGCTGAACTGCATTTTGAGTCTATTGCCAAGTTAGCTTCCTCATTGGCAATAGGGACGGCGTGCCCGCATGTTAAGGTACCATTTCATTGAAGGTATTACAGACAGTGCATTTGTTGGCACTAAATACATCACAAGCCTGTGCTGCATGTACAGGATGTTTTTCTGGATTTTCGTCTTCTGACGCTGAGCTATCGAACAAGGCGGCATTGGCTTTGTTGGTCATATGCCTGCCTCTACAATCCATACGATAGTGACCGTAAGCCTTGCAGAGAAAGCATTTACGTGCACTTTTGAACGATCTACGTTCTAGTCTTGTCTGTTTACCATATTTTGCAAGTATGTTAGGTACCCTGGGTTTTATCGCACATCTCGTTCAAATGGTGAGACAATTTACAGTGAGTGCATTGTCTAACTCTATCAGAGGTAGGCCTGTGTGGTTTTTGCCTACTTATAGTTGTTCTCATAGTTGGCTGCTGCTACCCAGTTACTGTCAGTAGCTTCAGTGGTAAAACACTGTTTATTTGCCGTATAATAGGCCGACCCACGTTTTTCCATTTCTTTCCACACTTGTACATTCATTCTCCTGTAAGAACTTAGAAAAAGATGGTGGGATAGAAGAAATAACTTTATCTCGAATAATGAGATCTTCTAATTTATCATAATTTTTGTTAATTTTGGCTGATGACGTCCATTTGCTGAAAATGTCTCGGACTAAACAGAGGTAGTCAGAGAACGTTTGAGTTGATTTTGGACTCAGTTTACTGAAATTGTTCTCTGTACCCTGCTTCATCTAACATGAAATGTGCCATTATTTTAGATTTAATGTAATGGTACTCTTTTCTGAGGTCTTTGGGGATGGTTTCAATGACTTTCAGAGGTTCCCCAGATAGACTCCTCATATATAAAATATTCCATTCCGAAAGTGGAACTTGGTAATGTTCCATTAAAGTCTCAAAATTTTGGGTAAAGGCTGCTATGCAGTCACCCGAGGTATAGTTACGAACGATACCTTGATACTTCTTGTACTGGTTTTCTTTTTCCAGTCGTTCAGATTTCTTTGACTCTTTATTCATTGCAGTCTCAGTGTCGAGTTGTTTAATTTTCAATTGTAATTCAAGTTCTTCTCTCTTACTCTGAGCTGCTATTTCTGCTTTCTTAAGTTCACTGTCTATCTCAGCTTGCTTTGTCTTTGCAGCCATTTCTACTTCGGCTTGCTTTAATGCTGTTTCAATCTCTGCTTGCTTTAGAGCTGTTTCTGCCTCTATTTGCTTGGCAGCTTTTTCAATCTCTGCCTGTTTTAGAGCTCTTTCTGCTGCTCTTTCATCGCGTTCGGCAGCTTTTTCCTGAACAAGTAGGTATTCTGCGTATTTCTTCTCACTCCATTGTGTTAATTCATCACCTTCTAACTTTAATTTTAAACCCATATCGATGAAATCAAATAATGACGACATGATGGAGAAAATATGTCAATGAAATCAACCACACAAAATATCTTGTAAATGGTTAGTAGAAAAATAACTTACAATTGTTTTGACTATACGATGCGTGCCCACTAATGCATACGTAAAGTTAAAGTGAAGAAAAATATACTCAAGTGCCCTTGGATATGGTGACGAATGGTTGGGCAATCGGGCTAGAAAACTGTAAGGTCGTACTTCGGAACCACTAATGACCTCTACGGCAGGGTTATGGATGGTACGCAAAAACCTGCTTTGTTTTTGGAGAGAAATAAGTTAGCGTGTGTTTGTTGGTGTGTGCCTGTAAGTCACTAAGTATTGATTAGGTTTGGATGGCGTTGAGTATAATTGTATGTCGTAAATTTGTCGTCCACAGTGTTTCTTTCAACAGAAGTTACACTCTTTCGAAAACTCTTTGCGTTCCACAAACTCAATAAACAAAGACAATCTATCTGTATTTGAACACTCAATAACATTGATGACACATCACTTACATCAAGATGACATTCAGTAAGGACAACGACATCAAGTTTACAAGATGGCGACAAGGTCAAAATGGCGGCAAAATCACAATGTTGACAAGGTCAAACGGTGACAATTTTCACAAATCACAAATGTTTAAACACGTTTACAGGATCAAACAATATGTACTGTACATTTACTAATGATCTTAAACATATTTAGACACTGTAGTAACGGATCACACTGAGACTTTTCCGATCACATGTACATCACTATAACCTTGACAAATTTTACAAGTACAAGAATTATAGTTTTAAATAACAAAGACGAACAACACACGTCTAAATATATTAGGTTCTTAAATAAAGACGAGCAACCCACGTCCACACATGTCAGGATCTTCTATTAGGCTCGTTGGCTAACACATGTGAGACAGTACAAGTACAACGTGATTCGACGTAAGACACAGCAACACAAGTTCTATGGATTTATTGCCACATTAAATACATAACGATAATTACAGCAATGTACAACATATAACTCACAACCACATTACAGCTCATAGGTCTGGCGCTCAAGATATCAGTCGTTCAGCTTACAACCACGGAGATTCACACAAACGCCTTGCTCTCGTCACACACGTCCGTTCAGAGTTCAGTCCCAGCCTGGTCTGAGCTATCACGCACACTGTCCACTGCCTCTGGTGGAGTCACGTGGTTTTGCGTGCGTCTGTCGTCAGCGCTGGTCGCGTGTCAGGTAAGAATCTCGCCAGCCGACAACTCTTGTCCGCCGGGTGCCGTAACGATGTTGCTGCGTAGCTAGGCTCTGACATCAACATTCTTTTAAAAATAATCTCAGCATTCTTCTTCCTATATTTCCTATATTCTCAATAATCTTCTTACAATATTCTCATACTTCTTCTTAAAACTACATCTCCACAACCCCCACTGAAATGATATTGTTATATATATATATATATATATATATATATATATATATATATATATATATATATATATATATATACAAAATGCATAATATTAATGATTGTAAGTGTATAAACAAACTACTGAATGTAAACTTGCCCAGGAAATCATGAACAGCCAAACAATGCTGGGGTTGACTGCTACGACATGTAAAGGATATGCAACTAACTAACAAAGACTTAAGTGTATAAATAATAGTCAGCAAATTATATGTTACACAACCATAAATTCCAGGAATTACAAAATGTTGTATAAATACAGCACTTTCTCTTTCATATAAAACAATCTGTCTAGATCCTTGATGGCGTGATGCTTGTCTGTCACAGCAATGGTCAGAGTTCAATCCCAAGCAGTGCCACGATTTTTTGTTTCAACCACTGCAGCTACGGGGTTGCTTGCATGTTGACCTTGTGGTCATATGTTCAAATCTTCACTGACACAATGTACTGTAAAAATGGGAATTTTTGTTACCATTACGAATATTGCAAATTCCTTGGACTGCCAGAGAAACTAACAACAATTGTCTGGAAGGGGCTAATGGAATTAGAACATTATATACAACAATAAGAAAGCGAGAAGCAGCTTTCTTTGGTTATGTGATGAGAAGAGAGGCATTGAAGAACATCGTATCAAGGGGAAAAGAGGCAGGCCAAGAGAAATAATGCTGGGTGGACTGAGACGCCCTGTTGAAATTTCTCAATTTTGAGCTATCTCAATTTTTCTACAAAAACTGCTCCAGTGAGGATGATTATTACTTTTATAGTCTCAGCACATTTTTTTTAGACTAATTTCTTAGTGATCCAGCAACTTTAATATTTTGGGAAAAATCCATGACCGACGCCCTGTTGAAATTTCTCAGTTTTGAGCTATCTCAATTTTTCTACCAAAACTGCTCCAGTCAGGCAGATTATTACTTTCATAGTCTTATCTAGTGTCAGCACATTCTTTTAGACTAATTTCTTAGTGATCCAGCAACTTTAATATTTTGGGGAAAATCCATGACCTGTTCTTCCTGTTGAAATTTCTCAATTTTGAGCTATATACCAAAACTGCTCCAATGAGGCAGATTATTACTTCTACGGTCTTATCTAGTGTCAGCACATTCTTTTAAACTAATTTCTTAGTGATCCAGCAATTTAATATTTTGGGAAGAATCCATGTTGAAATTTCTAAATTTTCAGCTATCTCAATTTTTCTACCAAAACTGCTCCAATGAGGCAGATTATTACTTCTATGGTCTTCTTCTTCTTCTGTGTTCATCCGGAGTTTTATTTTGGACGTGACTGTGTTGTGGCTGTTTACAACAGAGCTGTGTTCTTGCACCATTAGGCCAACACATCTGACTTCTGCTGGCATTTGTTGACCGGGTTAACCTTTCTGGGGCTTCTTTGGTCTTATCTAGTGTCATCACATTCTTTTAGACTAATTTCTTAGTGATCCAGCAACTTTAATATTTTGGGGAAAATCCATGACCGGCGCCCTGTTGAAATTTCTCAATTTCGAGCTATCTCAATTTTTCCACCAAAACTGCTCCAATGAGGCAGATTATTACTTCTATGGTCTTATCTAGTGTCAGCACATTCTTTCAGACTAATTTCTTAGAGATCCAGCAACTTTAATATTTTGGGAAAAACACATGACTGGCGCCCTGTTGAAATTTCTCAATTTTAAGCTATCTCAATTTTTCTACCAAAACTGCTCCAATGAGGCAGACTATTACTTCTATGGTCTTATCTAGTGTCAGCACATTCTTTTAGACTAATTTTTTAGTGATCCAGCAACTTTAATATTTTTGGGAAAAATCCATTATTCCCAACATAAACAAACTTTTAGCCAAGAAAAGATGCCAAACATCGTGCTCTGGCAAATTGACATAAGAGGGAAAATGTGTATACCAATGATGTGTTATTATTAAAACGTTTTTCTGTTTTCATTTATATTAAAGTTTAAAACAGGTTTATTTTTCATCTTATTGAATGTTTATCCTGTCCAGCCCGCAACCTTACATGTGATTTGAGTTTTGGCCCACCGAGTGATTGAGTTTGACACCCCTGCTTTATAGAGACAATGGCTATTTTGTCTGACTTTAAGTCTCAAGTCTACGATGCTAAAAAGAGAATCTCTTTATAGAGACAATGGTTATTGTGTCTGACTTTATGCCTATGCTTCATAAGGTCTGTTGCAGGTATTGGATAGAGCCTGAAATAAGCCAACAGATTGTTGTTGGTCATGGTCTCAAGTCTGCGACAGCAAGAAGAAAATCCCTTTATAGAGACAATGGCTATTTTGTCTGACTTTAAATCTAAAGTCTACGACGCTAAAAAGAGAATCTCTTTATAGAGACAATGGCTATTGTGTCTGACTTTATGTCTATGCTTAATAGGTCTGTAGCAGGTAGTGGATTGAGCTTGACACAAGCCAACAGATTATTGTTGGTCATGGTCTCAAATTTGTGAAGGCAAGAAGAGAATCTCTTTATAGAGACAATGGCTTTGGTCAGCAACCAATATGGTCAATGCAACAACAAAAACAAGAAAGCAATCTCAGACCACCTTCTTTACACTTTACAGATGTCTAATAAATTATGATTTGACAAGTATCAAGATTTTTGGGGGCATGTTACGAGGATAAAAAAAACTTAAAAACTTAGTGACAAGTGGCAAATTTGATGGGGAAAAGAGCAGGGGGAAGACAAAGAGATAAATTTCTAGATGGATTAGCCACACGGCATAATCAGGACAAGAACACACATCTGATCCAAGACTCTGGGGACCGGGGGTGATGGCAAAATGTTACTGCCCATGCCTGATGATGATGGTATGGTATGAACAGTTAAATTTACATAGTGCATCACCTCTTCAAGAGTTTAGATAGATCTACTAGACATGTCATGTAGGGGTCGAAGGTAATCAGAGAGATAATATACAGAGGCACTGAAGTAGAACAAAGGACAAATAATGCATGTCATATATGAGGGGACTTCAAATCAAAACCTTAAAAGTGTGATAGAAATTACAATAAGCATGCCATTGTCTTGTAACCCCTTAATATTGTTAAGGGTGATGTTAAGAGTGTTAAGCACATGACATCACAGTGCAGACAAACATGATGACGTTACATGGACAGTTTAATTATAGCCGTCCCACTTTTGACAGGCACCAAAGAGAAGCAGCATTCTGTTATCCGTTTTGTGATCAGTGAAGGGATTAAACCTATAGAAATTCATCGGCGTATGAAGGTTCAGCATTGTGATGCATGCCTGTCAGTCCAGCTTCGGAAAATGATACATTTTCTTTACTTTTCCAGAATATATTCACACACAAAAAGAAAACATTTAAGGTTTTCATTTGAAGCTCCCTTGTATGACAGGCTGCTGCAGATTAGGGAGCTGAGGAAGCACAATAACTAGCCTGCTTGCCTGTCAGCCCAGCGGTCATGTGCTCAAATCCCACTGAGGGAGATTTTTTCCCCAGCTGACCTGGACTTCCAGGAAGTGCCAGCTTACATGGGTACTAAGATATGTCCTTGGAAGTAAAGGCAGTCGGCATGATAATGAACACATCACCCATCCAGTGCCGACTGACTGAATAATATGAACTGAACATTTCACCATCCGGTGCTGCCCGAATAATCAATATGGAGCTAACACCATGTACCCAATATGCTTCAAGGCATTAAAATTCTCCTTTACTTTTTACTTGAGGTAGATGAATCATCTTGAATAAGTCATTTGGCATTATTTGTGGTAGAAGCTCAAAGATCATGTTTGTACCAAAGAGGCAAATATAAAATCAGTGCTAAATAAGCAGAAAGATCACTGGTGGTACCACACAGACAAATACATAATCAGTGTGCTACAAAAGCACAAAGATCATAGGTGGTACCACATAGACATACATAATCAGTGTGCTGTTATGGAGGAAGCAATCAAAAATATGAATAAAATTTGGTGGACATGTAAACAATATAAAATAACACAAATGCAGCTTTACAGAACAGAATTACGATACATACAGCTTTACACAACATAATTATGACACATACAGTATGTATCCTAATTGTGTCATAATTCTATTATGTAAAGCTGCATTACTTTGTGTTATTTTATATTGTTTGTACAGAAGCAATCAGCATTCTTATATTCTAACAGCCGATAAGGGGGAATGAGCATGTATGGATATGTCCTTTTGCTTATTAAACAATCAAGTAAATGTGGTTACCAAGCAACTCATATATACTAAACAACCAAGAAAGCTTTCCATGAGACAATGTTATCATGCCATTCTTGAGAATGATTTTAAATAATAGTAATAAACTAAATATAACGAAAATGGCACATGCATAGCATAAGTCAGAGAATTAACAGCGTGTGTATTTCTTGCAGAAACATATTGGTGTGAAACATCCATAACAAAACAGTAGAAAAGTACGTATACACCTTTGAATATAAGTGTTACAACAGAGTATTAGAAATTCATTAGACCAAAAAAAAAAAAAAAAGAGAATAAACAGGTCTATCCAACAAAAAGTCAGTTTAAGAAAATTGGATTCAAGAAATCAAATGATAGTAAATGAAATATGTAAGACATGTAAACAAAGAAATGAATGTGAGTAAAAGATAATGCTGGAGGGAGATACAGTAAACAAGCAGAGAAAAGAAAGACCTTAGTGTAGATGGACTAAAGATGTGAGAGATAATATACACATGACAGCGACAGAGGCTTATGACAGAGAGACATTTTGAAAAACTGTTATGGAGGAAAATTCTGAACTGGTCAAGCCACTAAATTTTGATGTTGGTGAATGTGAGTCTTTGGCTTTATACATTGTGATATATGTATGCATATACAATGTGACTTCAACCACCCTTAGCAAATTCAGATGCAGCAGACCTCAGCAAATCAAGTAAGGCAGATCGCTGTGCTTGAATACCAATAAATCTTGTAAATGCTTCAATCGAGGCTGCTCCTACCAGTTCCTGCACTCGTCTGACTAATTCAGCTTTGTCTTCTTCAGATAAATCTTGCAAGGCATCAATCAATGATTGGTAGTCATCACTCATTCTGTAACCAATCATGGAACCTTTTAAAAATTAAAAAAACAAATATATATGATATATCCTGTTCAACATTTTGTTCCAGAATATCTGCAGACATGCTAACAGAACAAACTGCATCATACATACATATGTTAGTTATACACATTAACTGTTTAAGTGTCAGGGATGATTAATTGTCTTAGCGGACTTCCCATATCTGCTATGGGTTTATATATCCCAGAAATGTTGTCATTGCATTATAATACAACATATATTAACAATTTTTAAGTCATAATTTTGTCACATCCATACTTCCCGTTTTTCACCATCCATTTTTGTTTGATCTAAACCTACATTTTGTTTGGCACTGAATGTGTTAAACTGTATTACTTACAGTACAAACCACGGAGCCATACTATCGAAGTGCTAGTGTTGTCTGCCATTATGGAGGGCATGGGTTTAAACATACACATACACTCATTCCCTTATTATAGAAACTTTTCATGACCCCATGATTTTAGGATCAACCCAGCTTCATAAGGTGGACACCAGAACATTTCTGAGGAGGAACAGAATTTACAAGGATCACCCATTGAGTGGTGTTTTAATATGAAACTATGAGCCTTGTAACATAATCTCAATATGCCAGGATGGCATGGAGGTGAGGTAATTTATCTATTACAATAAATCAAGGCTTACTATTATTTATTACATCTGTGGTATTTTATTTTGTAGTTCATTAGTAACAAAGAAATATGTTAGAATTAATGAAAAAGTGTCTTAAATTAAACCTTACTTTTTTTCTCCATGTACATCTATTTCTTTCTATCTCCCATACTTACATACCAAGCATGAACACACACAGAGAAAAAGTCAGCATTGCAGACATGACAGAGATTTACTGTCAGCAGCTAACAAGAGACTTTAAACATATAACCAAAGGATGCACAGTGCTTGGTTATATTCTGTAAAACATGTGAACCAGGGCCAAGATGAATTCATTAAACATATACAAAGAAGATGATCACAAAGAGTAGAGATACCACATAATCTGCAGTCATCTCACTAAATGTGATCAATAATAAGCTGATAAACTGCTTTAACCCTTTACCGGGCAAAACGCCCGGGAACGTTTTTACCCCGGCACGGGCAAACCATCTGAAAGCGTCCATGACTATTATGCATTGTAAAAATGCGATCTCACGGCTTTCCGAGACTTCCGATTGTCTACTTTCAGTTTTGCCGATAGCTTGACAATGTGGCCGCCATTCACAAGCATGTACTTTGAGTTTGAAGGGATTTTTTCAATGGTTTTGGGGGGTTTTACGCTTTATATTTCAAAATGGATTTGACGATTCTTCAAGTGATAGCGTAGATTTCACTGGGTTCAATTTAAGTGACATTGAAAGGCACAAAGTTGACTATTAATCGGAGCTAGATATCAGTGATCAGCGTTACTTTGCGTTAGCAGTCGTGAGTCGGACTTTAAAGAAAGTGATTATGATTCTGAAAATGTGTTTGTAAATTGCCGTATAGATGACTGACAATCACAAACAATATGTTGTATTTTGTAAATATTTGTGTTCATGTGTGGATTAGCGGCAACATTCACGTGAGTAAAATATTCTGCATGCTTTTCCCTTCATTTTGCTGTTTATTTGACTAAAATCTGTTGACTAACAACTTATATGTGATATTTTTACTAACGTAACCCAAAATTTTATCGAACCTCAAAATTCTTCTTGCCCATTCAGGGCTACAAAACAGACAAACGTCTGCCGGTAAAGGGTTAAATAATGTTATATTGTTATGATTGAGATCCCCACACATTGGGTATTCCCATACATGCTCAGTCCTGGGATGCAGCAGCCATCTCAAGGTACCTTTACTGTTCCCACGAGGAGTTGGTTATAATGTCTCCTTTCTCACCCATGAAGACGCCACTGACGTGCTTGGCCAGGCTTCACTCTCAACTCATGTAATCAAGCTAGCATTAAAGACTCATCACTTATCAGCCAGCTGGGTCTGTACTGCATTGACAATATCGGCCCTGTCCATGCTTCTTCCTGCTTTTATTGGTGCATTATTTACCAACTGGTCCACAAATTCATTGTTGTTTTCACCGGCATGTCCAGGTGCATACATCCAGGTAAATGATGTGTGGCGTGACTTTTGAATGATGTCTACCCATTCAGCATAGAGACAGACATTAGTGGCTTTCCAAAGGATGTTAAATAAAAATAAAAACAACATATGAGTGAAAAGACATTATGCTTTATCAGTCTTTTCTTCTTCTTGGATTCTTTGATTACTGAATGTTGTCAATGTAATGTTATTCCTCTTGCTCACCTCTTTACTTCTGCTTCCTCTAGCTCTCAATAGCTTTCCCACCTCTTCTCTATGAAGAACTTTGTGTTCTTTTTTACTATATTTGCTTTAATTCCAGCTTTGACCTTTTTCATAATATTACTATCATTATTATTGCATCTGGCCAGAGAGCTTGCTATACACAATAAACAAAACAGCAAAAGGTTTCCTCTGTAAATGGTGGACAGATGGAATATCAAAGATATAGGGAACATATTTCATTCAGAAAGATAGGGAACATTCTTCTTTCAAAGCGATAGAGAATATACTTCATTCAAAGAGATAGGAAACATATTTAATTCAAAGAGATAGGTAACATACTTCATTCAAAGAGATAGGTAACATACTTCTTTCAAAGAGACAGGGAACATACTTCATTCAAAGAGGTAGTGAACATACTTCACTCAAAGAGATAGCGAACATGCTTCATTCAAAGAAATAGGGAAATATTTCATTCAAAGAGGTAGTGAACATACTTCATTCAAAGAGATAGGGAAATATTTCATTTAAAGAGATAGCGAACATACTTCATTCAAAGAAATAGGGAAATATTTCATTCAAAGAGATAGGGAACATACTTCACTCAAAGAAATAGGGACATATTTCACTCAAAGAAATAGGGAAATATTTTCATTCAAGAGATAGGGAACATACTTCATTCAAAGAAATAGGGAAATATTTCATTCAAAGAGATAGGGAACATACTTCACTCAAAGAAATAGGGACATATTTCACTCAAAGAAATAGGGAAATATTTCATTCAAAGAGATAGGGAACATACTTCATTCAAAGAAATAGGGAAATATTTCATTCAAAGAGATAGGGAACATACTTCGCTCAAAGAAATAGGGAAATATTTCATTCAAAGAGATAGGGAACATACTTCACTGAAAGAAATAGGGAAATATTTCATTCAAAGAGATAGGGAACATACTTCACTGAAAGAAATAGGGAAATATTTCATTCAAAGAGATAGGCAACATACTTCATTCAAAGAAATAGGGAAATATTTCATTCAAAGAGATAGGCAACATACTTCATTCAAAGAAATAGGGAAATATTTCATTCAAAGAGATAGGGAACATACTTCGCTCAAAGAAATAGGGAAATATTTCATTCAAAGAGATAGGGAACATACTTCACTGAAAGAAATAGGGAAATATTTCATTCAAAGAGATAGGCAACATACTTCATTCAAAGAAATAGGGAAATATTCCATTCAAAGAGATAGGCAACATACTTCACTCAAAGAAATAGGGAAATATTTCATTCAAAGAGATAGGCAACATACTTCATTCAAAGAAATAGGGAAATATTTCATTCAAAGAGATAGGCAACATACTTCACTCAAAGAAATAGGGAAATATTTCTTTCAAAGACATAGGGAACATACATCACTCAAATAAATAGGGAAATATTTCATTCAAAGAAATTGGGAAATATTTCATTCAAAGAGATAGGGAACATACTTCACTCAAAGAAATAGGGAAATGTTTCATTCAAAGAGCAAAGAGATAGGGAACATACTTCACTCAAAGAAATAGGGAAATATTTCATTCAAAGAGATAGGGAACATACTTCACTCAAAGAAGCCAGCAAAATTATTTACTGGCACACATCTACATTTCATTTTTAGGCACATTGTGATGTGGGAGGACAGATTTTTACATGTTTATTTACTCCACGTGTCCTAGCAACTTGTTACGTTAACCTAGTCAATTATAACTATTTGTGCCATGAAGAGGTATAACTCTACCCCTGGTCCCGTTACGAGTTGTAGTTATTATGCCTTTTATTTTTAGCACAATGTAAACAACTATCTTCTGTTAAGATGGCAAGGTGCCAGTAACAGTAACACAACAATTACCTTATCTCTGCTTGTCCTAAACTGTTGCCACTTGGATAACTTATCTGTCTGTCCTAAATAGTTACCACTTGAACTCTTTCTGTCGTTTGCAATTCTTATTTTAAAATAACACTAGGAGTTAGGAGAGGTTAAAGACATAACTGTCTGAGACTGAAGGATTTAAAACAGCACAGTGGTTACAAGTTAGGCTGAAGACAGTTGGCAATGAAATGCTAAAATGTATGAAGGATTGAAACTAAAACAGTGGCGACAAGTTAGGCTGAAGACAGTTGGCAATGAAATGTCTAAAATGTATGAAGGATTGAAACTAACACAGTGACTACAAGTTATATATATATATATATATATATATATATATATATATATATATATATATATATATATATATATATATACTTAAAAATAAGTGCAGATGAGCAGCACCCTTTGCATGATGCTATATTCAGAGAAAATGGTGACAGGCTAAAGAGGGGCAAATCATGGATGGGTTGGGCGGAAGATGTCGTCAGACAGGTCTGCAGTCTTACCAGTATCAACCCCGGCAAGGAATGGGTGCCGGTGCCTCCAGCTTTTAAGTGCACTTTCTCCTGCATTATCACACTCGACAGACGGTGCAGAGAGCAGAACCCTGCCGCTGTCAATGCAGAGGTCAACGCGCTCATCTATGAACACTCAGATAGCCCCGAAGTGCTTATCTATACAGATGGATCTGTTGTAAAGCAGCAGAGAAGTGCGTGGGCATTTACAGCCCGTTCAGTAGGCCGAACCGTTGAAGAATCCAGTGGTGCCCACTCTATGACCACGAGCAGCATGACGATGGAGGTGATGGCAGTTACACAGGCTTTCATATGGCTGGAATCACAGCATTATACCAACGTGTGTGTACTAAGTGATTCAATGAGCATGATTCAGAAGGTCGAAGCTGAATCTGTACGTAGACAGTGGACTGAGTCACTGCGGAAGTCTGTTGTCCATAAAGTCACCTTCATCTTCATCCCGGGATATGCGGGAGTCGAGGGAAATGAACGAGCTGATAAACTGGCTGGCTCTGCACCCCCTGTAGATGGCCAGCCCATGGGTCGTGCCGATGTTATTAACGTCCTCAAAGATATGGCGAGAACAGAGGACTTTGACGTCAGTGAATCCACATCGCTGTCCAGGATGAAAGACTTGGGAGTAAAAATCGGCACGGCCAGACGCGAGAGGTACATCGGGAAAACAAGGCGCCTCATCAACCAACACAGAACTGGCACTATTAGCCACCGGAAGCTGATGCATATGTTGGGGGGAGGATCTGAGCACCTATGGACATGTCCGGAGTGCAATGAAGATACCCCAACTGATAACTGATGTCTAAAATTTAGGGAGTGTTGTTGGAGGTGTTTCTTTGGCAGAAGACCAGGAGAAATGTTTCTACACCAACCTCATTCTGATAGATGGCAGTCACTTTGGTAGAAGACCAGGAGAAATGTTTCTACACCAGCCTCTCTGATAGATGCCAGTCACTTTGGTAGAAGACCAGGAGAAATGTTTCTACACCAACCTCTCTCTGATAGATGGCAGTCACTTTGGTAGAAGACCAGGAGAAAAGCTTATACACAAACCTCACTCTGATAGATGGCAGTCACTTTGGTAGAAAACCAGGAGAAATGTTTCTACACCAACCTTGTGAGGTGTTCCTTTGGTAGAAGACCAGGAGAAATGTTTCTACACCAACCTCTCTCTCTGATAGATGGCAGTCACTTTGGTAGAAAACCAGGAGAAATGTTTCTACACCAACCTCTCTCTCTGATAGATGGCAGTCACTTTGTAGAAGACCAGGAGAAATGTTTCTACACCAACCTCTCTCTGATAGATGGCAGTCACTTTGGTAGAAGACCAGGAGAAATGATTCTACACCAACCTCACTCTAATAGATGACAGTCCTTTATGGGACTGGGGTGACATGAACATTAATCATCAGACTTGAAAATACCAGCTTAGAAACATTTGAAAAATCATTCATCCTTAGGCTTGAAAATACGAGCTTAGAAAAATGTGAAAAATCAAGCACCAGATACTAAGTTCCTAGAACCATGGTGACCGGGTGCCGTGGATTTTTCTACCTCTGTCCATAATGGATGTAAGGTTTTTGTATGGAGGACACCTTGTTACCTGAAGATATTACTTAAGCTCGGCAGTCACAGGCATGCTATTTTAAAGTAACGAATGTCATAGACATAAAGAACCTCTGAAGTCAGAGTGGGTTCATCTGATGGCGAAGGACACTGTTAATAGGGAAAGCTAACCCACATGCAAAATTCAGCCCATCACTACTATAAATAGTGTTTATGGACAACGCTTGAGTTCAAAGCGAGCGAGCACCCCCAAAAATAGAATAAAGAATCCACGTTTCATTTTATACCTACACTGACCAAAAACCAATTCCATAATAGCCAAAGTGTTTAAAGGTTATTGTGTCCCTTTATTAGAGTTAGCTTGCCATAGTTACTTATCTGGTATCTCAGTCTAAATGATTTACTCTTTATTTGTCTTGCTTTACACACAGTAAAAGACACAAGTCATCTATTAACACAGCATTATGATTCTTCTCCCCGCTAATCACTGGTATCATGAAGGCTAATATACTACAATGGCTGGGGCATATAGAAAGAATGGAAGATAATAGGGAAACAAAACTCGCTTACACTCAGGAAATAAATGACCGTAGACCCCGAGGTAGACCAAGAAGACGGTGGAGAGATAATAAATATACAGACCTACAAGCACTTGGAATCAACGACTGGCAAGAGAAGGTCAACCAGAGAGACGAATGGAGACGGATTGTATCTGCAGCAAAGAACCTCAATGGCTCGGAACGCTGAAGAAGAAGAAGAAGAAGAAGAAGAAGAAGAAGAAGAAGAAGAAGAAGAAGAAGAAGAAGAAGAAGAAGAAGAAGAAGATTATGATTCTTCTGCTAAATATTAACTGAATTCATGTTTTACTTTCTCATATTTTTTTGGGAGATTCAACAAACTATGTTACTGACTGTAACATTTTGCTTGTGATGATACGTTAATACAGAAGTCGTTGAAATCTGAGTCTGTCATTACATGATTAAACATGTATGGAAAGACTGACACTCGCCCGTGTGTTACTGAGGCCCATACGGGAAGCACAGAACAGTAACACTGTAACTTATCATGTATGTTACAAGGAGGGTTGGTGTTATAATGGCTACTTCATTCTGTAGAAAACTTTAGATGCAAAAACCAAACAGTCAAGAAAAAGTCTAGAGAAAGGAAAATAAAACAACTCGGCCACTCAAGATGACATGAGGCTCTTCCTTTAGGAGAAGTGTGACGCAATACGGTAAAAGCCTTAACAAGCAGTTTAATAGTATAACTAGTAATTCCTTTCTCTGAAACCCACAGGGCAAAAGAAATCGAGAAGACCTAAAAAAAAAAAACACATGGAGGAAAGAATTAGAGGCAGAATGAATAATATGGGGTGGACATGGAAGAAGCTTGAGGACATAGCAAAGGGTAGAAGGGCTTGTTGTGAGTTAATTCTGACCTATGATCCATTCAGAGACAAAAGACAGGAGGAGGAGGTGAAGAAGAAGAAGAGAATGTAAGAAAGAAGAAATAAGACTGAAGAAGAAGAAGAAGAAGAAGAAGAAGAAGAAGAAGAAGAAGAAGAAGAAGAAGGAGGAGGAGGAGGAGGAGGAGAAAAGGAAGAGAGGAGGAGGAGGGGGAAGAAGAAGAAGAAGAAGAAGAAGAAGAAGAAGAAGAAGAAGAAGAAGAAGAAGAAGAAGAAGAAGAAGAAGAAGAAGAAGAGAAGGATATGAGGAGGAGAGGAGGAGGAGGAGCAGGAGGAGCAGAAGAAGAAGAAGAAGAAGAAGAAGAAGAAGAAGAAGAAGAAGAAGAAGAAGAAGAAGAAGAAGAAGAAGAAGAAGAAGAAGAAGAAGAAGAAGAAAAGGAGGATAGGAGGAGGAGGAGCAGAAGAAGAAGAAGAAGAAGAAGAAGAAGAAGAAGAAGAAGAAGAAGAAGAAGAAGAAGAAGAAGAAGAAGAAGAAGAGGAGGAGGAGGAGGAGCAGGAGCAGCAGAAGAAGAAGAAGAAGAAGAAGAAGAAGAAGAAGAAGAAGAAGAAGAAGAAGAAGAAGAAGAAGAAGAAGAAGAAGAAGAAGAAGAAGAAGAAGAAGAAAAGGAGGATAGGAGGAGGAGAAGCAGAAGGAGGAGCAGGAGCAGAAGAAGAAGAAGAAGAAGAAGAAGAAGAAGAAGAAGAAGAAGAAGAAGAAGAAGAAGAAGAAGAAGAAGAAGAAGAAGAAGAAGAAGCAGGCAGAATAAATAAGACTGATAATTACCTGCAATTCCCCCAAGCATGGCTCCAAATGGGCCACCAACTGTAGCTCCTGCGACAGTCCCTACAGCACCCCAAGCAACCTGCTTGAACATCCCTGTAAATCAACAGAATGGACTCTTTAGTTCCAGAAGGTTTAGCAACAGATGTCCAAAAGGGTAAATAGCAGTAGTGAAAAACCATGAATGTATGACTTTCAAAGAGGCAATAGTTTGGTGTTGGGCAAAATTTCGAGTTAAAAATCTACCCAAAGTATTTCAGGATCCTCACCGGTGCTACGGAGTTCGTGCACTGAGCTGAGTTTCTCCAGACTCAGGTTTGAGTTAGGAGTAGAACGGAGCACTTATGGGATGCACCCGTGTGCCGTGATGTTGATCCATCGACTAAACTAAACTAATAGTTTGTTGTTCATTGAATACAATATATGGATTGCCTTTTCTTTGTTAACTGTATGGTCACAATGCTGAGGCCTTTGCAGTTAGGTGATTCCAACCAATTTTGTGCAGACAGAAAGATTTAATTTAAAATTTGTGACTGCTGTAGTGATAACAAATGCTCCTGTTACTGGTACCTTGCTGTCTTGACAAATGATAGTTGGTCACATTGTGCTTCAAAAGAGGCATAATAACTACAACCTATGGCCGGGACCAGGAATGGAGTGATACCTCTCCATAGCACAAAGCCTAAGCTGTATTATAGAGATCATGTGTTGCCCATGCAGCATGATCCCTATCTCAGCCTGCCGAGTTTATTCCAGAGATCATGTGTTGCCCATGCAGCATGATCCCTATCTCAGCCTGCCGAGTTTATTCCAGAGATCATGTGTTGCCCATGCAGCATGATCCCTATCTCAGCCTGTCTAGTTTACTTCCAGAGATCATGTGTTGCCCATGCAGCATGATCCCTATCTCAGCCTGCCGAGTTTATTCCAGAGATCATGTGTTGCCCATGCAGCATGATCCCTATCTCAGCCTGTCTAGTTTACTTCCAGAGATCATGTGTTGCCCATGCAGCATGATCCCTATCTCAGCCTGCCGAGTTTACTCCAGAGATCATGTGTTGCCCATGCAGCATGATCCCTATCTCAGCCTGTCCTAGTTTACTCCAGAGATCATGTGTTGCCCATGCAGCATGATCCCTATCTCAGCCTGTCTAGTTTACTTCCAGAGATCATGTGTTGCCCATGCAGCATGATCCCTATCTCAGCCTGTCTAGTTTATTCCAGAGATCATGTGTTGCCCATGCAGCATGATCCCTATCTCAGCCTGCCTAGTTTACTTCCAGAGATCATGTGTTGCCCATGCAGCATGATCCCTATCTCAGCCTGTCTAGTTTACTCCAGAGACTCATGTGTTGCCCATGCAGCATGATCCCTATCTCAGCCTGTCTAGTTTATTCCAGAGACCATGTGTTGCCCATGCAGCATGATCCCTATCTCAGCCTGTCTAGTTTACTCCAGAGATCATGTGTTGCCCATGCAGCATGATCCCTATCTCAGCCTGTCTAGTTTACTCCAGAGATCATGTGTTGCCCATGCAGCATGATCCCTATCTCAGCCTGTCTAGTTTACTTCCAGAGATCCATGTGTTGCCCATGCAGCATGATCCCTATCTCAGCCTGTCTAGTTTACTCCAGAGATCATGTGTTGCCCATGCAGCATGATCCCTATCTCAGCCTGTCTAGTTTACTCCAGAGATCATGTGTTGCCCATGCAGCATGATCCCTATCTCAGCCTGTCTAGTTTACTCCAGAGATCATGTGTTGCCCATGCAGCATGATCCCTATCTCAGCCTGTCTAGTTTATTCCAGAGATCATGTGTTGCCCATGCAGCATGATCCCTATCTCAGCCTGTCTAGTTTACTCCAGAGATCATGTGTTGCCCATGCAGCATGATCCCTATCTCAGCCTGTCTAGTTTACTCCAGAGATCATGTGTTGCCCATGCAGCATGATCCCTATCTCAGCCTGTCTAGTTTACTCCAGAGATCATGTGTTGCCCATGCAGCATGATCCCTATCTCAGCCTGTCTAGTTTACTCCAGAGATCATGTGTTGCCCATGCAGCATGATCCCTATCTCAGCCTGTCTAGTTTACTCCAGAGATCATGTGTTGCCCATGCAGCATGATCCCTATCTCAGCCTGTCTAGTTTACTCCAGAGATCATGTGTTGCCCATGCAGCATGATCCCTATCTCAGCCTGTCTAGTTTACTCCAGAGATCATGTGTTGCCCATGCAGCATGATCCCTATCTCAGCCTGTCTAGTTTACTCCAGAGATCATGTGTTGCCCATGCAGCATGATCCCTATCTCAGCCTGTCTAGTTTACTCCAGAGATCATGTGTTGCCCATGCAGCATGATCCCTATCTCAGCCTGTCTAGTTTACTCCAGAGATCATGTGTTGCCCATGCAGCATGATCCCTATCTCAGCCTGTCTAGTTTATTCCAGAGAAAAGATGAGACAAATACATTTGCAGAAGCTGCCGGAACAGCAAAACAAAGCTCTAACTGTCCGCCTGCCGGAGCTTCAATCCTAGACCTGTTGCCAACCAAGGCTTAGGGCCTGGTCTGCCCAGTCATGACAATTAGTCTTTAGATTACAATTCCTCACACTAGGATAAGGCTTGTAACATTCAAATTGCACTCCTCCACCCAAAGTCATTAGCACAATGTGGAGTGTTAGGTTTGGTGAGTGCCAGCCAACATATGGCACTAACAGAAAGTAGGTGGTACCATCGACTGTTATACGGTAGCTCAGTCATATCTAAGACCTGACAAATTCTCCACATTCAGACAATTACAATGACTATGTGTTTTAAGTATTTCAGTACTTATACACGTATTTATATTTCTCCTCAAGTATAATTCATGTATTCATTTCATATAATATATAACTCAGCAGTATGTATCTGACAAGATGTGACGAAATGTGGCAGGCAATAAATTATGCAACTTATTGTGTGTGGCTTCTCTGTTTACATTTACTAAGAGAATACACTGTTTCAAACATTGTTTGTAAACACTTAGAATTTGTCCCTTATCATGCAAGAACAAAACATAAATCCAAACTCAAGCATCCTTAAATAGACTGTTTCATCTGATATTTGGTCGTCAGTTAGCAGTGATTCATAGAGTGTCTTATAAATTTATAAATAAATAAAATTGCTCTTACATCAGTTCGTGGTTGCTTGTAGTGTGAACTGCATGTTCAGAAAAATGGTGTCCTGGCGGTCACTGAACTAACTGGGTTGCCTTATGCAGTAATGTGTGGCTACAGGTTCTCTGGTGACTGCCGCTTTCCATCGATGATGAACTGTATTTTTTGTGGCAGACTTTTGTGTTGGCATTCTGGTGGCGGCATTATACAGTGTACCTGTGCGGGCTGTTGATTTTGTCAAGACTCCTGTCTGTTCCCCTTTTCACATGGGGCAGTAAGGAGCATTTTGTGTGATGTTCACTGGCACAGGAAAGGAACAAATGGGGCGACCCTTTGCCATGAAGTTGGAACCGTGACTAACTAACATAAATAAATAAATATTCCTTCTGTCTACTGCGAGTGTTCCAGGTCCACAGTCTCGGTGCCCTTTAAGCGAACAGATACCCTCGCTCATAGCCTCACTTTTCATACTTACTACATGAAAGAAGTGACTAATGACTTACTAACATGCTGAAACCACAGCTGTCCATTTTCAAAACTGTTTCCATGGGCACCTTGCGGCTTGACAGACGATAGTTTGTTAATTGTTACATTGTGCTTCAAAAAGACATAATAACTACAACCCATGGCGGTGGCGAATGTGACTGATAAGGCGAATGTGACTGATAAGGCCAATTCGCGCTGTTAAATGTTCGTCCACAGTGGATACATGTGAACATACAGCCATTTTCACAAACAATTATATATTAATAACTATAACCCATGGCGGTACTATTAATTCCATCATCATGTGCCATGCCGATAAACGTGGGCGGTTATGTATGTTTTGCCATACTATTTTAATTTTTTTATTTGTTAATTGTAACTTATTTTATAATCAGATCGTCTTGCGTTGATTTACAATGAAATGAATCCCAGTCGTTCAGAAAGCAATGGCAAAGAACTGAACGTTAACAATTTATTAAATTTATAACATGCCCAGTAATCACAAACAACCCCAAAATGCTGTTGACTGGCGTTGACTGCTGCGTACTGTTGAATATAAGAATGTAACTAACTTTAAAATTACGAGTTAATCTGAAATTGAATGTCAAAAGAGCATTCTTTCTCTCTATTCACTATAACGGAGTCACTATAATACTATAATAACTATCATCATCATATCATCGATCAAAACGATCAGATTCAGATCAGAGACAATAATTAATCATTAATTTCAATAATACGAATTCGAACTTGAAGAATTAGAATACGGGAACTTAGTTCCGAACTACACAAACACACCTGTCGCGGTTTTCTTGAGCTCTGGGTTTGACTTCAGTATATTCATTAAGTTGTCATAGTAAGGAATAAATGCCATTCCCATCAGGTTTGCAGCCATCCTGATAATTTGTGCTAATCCAAGACAAGAAAACTGATGAAATGTTACATCCAGTGACCGAGGACTGACGAGTTGTCGATTGTTTACCCAGGTTGCTCTATGGGAATTTCCGCCGTCTATTTATATACATTCAAATGCATTTAGAAAAACATGAAGTTTAGGACAGCTTTAAATCAGAATTAAAGTAAACAGAGAACGTTGCGATGACAGCATTCATCAGCAAACTACAAGAAAACAACATACAAATCACTGAAATGATACAACAATGGACCATTGTTTTTTCGCATATCCTTTACAGGACATTGCAATCAACACCAGCATTTTCAGCTACTGTTGATGATATCTTGGCAAGTTTTACGTTCTGTAGTTTGCCATTCCCTTCTGAACGACAGGCTCACATACCTCCGTAAGTAACCAGCGCGACGCGATCAGCTGCAGAATCTCGCTCAGTTGTGTTTTGTACGAGAGTATACGGAAGTACGAATAACAATGGCCATACTAAGGCATAAAAGCATTTCTCCACTTTTACAGCAGTTTCCATCTATTTCAATTCTATTTATAAATTCAGGAACGATGGAGACGTGTTCATGGAAATCAGACAGACATGTCACTAACACGATTGTAAGACACTGGAAAACCATCGCATTTTCCAATTTGGATCACTCTCTCCTTGCGGTCTCAATGTCCAACATCGTTTCATTGAACCTCCAACCCGACTAGATACGGTGCACGTATGGATCACACTTACCTCCCTGCCCCCCTCCCCCAGCCATTTCCCCACGGGTTGTTATCATGACATCTCGTTATATCATGTGCACTAGAGATAATCGGATCACTCGCTACAACCACTGCACAGTATACCACCTAAACTTACCACCTTGATGGCGTATATCTTTGGCATACCTCTATGGACTCTTGATCTGATGACACGCAGCATACCAATCAAACTTCAGGTCTCTTCTCTATGTTATAGGACAGCTAGAGCGAAGCCGCGTATCTCGTGTCACGTCTACTCCACATTACCAAGACACATTCCCATGTCTTCACACAATCCTAGCGTATCCCAAGTCACCTCTACTCCACATAACCCAGACGTGTCCCATGTCACCTCTACTCCACATGACCCAGACATCTCCATGTCACCTCTACTCCACATGACCCAGACATTCCCATGTCACCTCTACTCCACATGACCCAGACATTGCCTTGTCACCTCTACTCCACATGACCTAGACATTCCCATGTCACCTCTACTCCACATGACCTAGACATTCCCATGTCATCTCTACTCCACATGACCCAGACATTTCCATGTCACCTCTACTCCACATGACCAAGACATTCCCATGTCACCTCTACTAGACATTTCCATGTCACCTCTACTCCACATGACCCAGACATTCCCATGTCACCTCTACTCCACATGACCCAGACATTCCCATGTCACTTCTACTCCACATGACCTAGACATCTCCATGTCACCTCTACTCCACATGACCTAGACATCTCCATGTCACCTCTACTCCACATGACCTAGACATCTCCATGTCACCTCTACTCCACATGACCTAGACATTCCCATGTCACCTCTACTCCACATGACCCAGACATTCCCATGTCACCTCTACTCCACATGACCCAGACATTCCCATGTCACCTCTACTCCACATGACCTAGACATCCCATGTCACCTCTACTCCACATGACCTAGTCATCTCCATGTCACCTCTACTCCACATGACCCAGACATTCCCATGTCACCTCTACTCCACATGACCTAGACATTCCCATGTCACCTCTACTCCACATGACCCAGACATTTCCATGTCACCTCTACTCCACATGACCCAGACGTATCTCATGTCACCTCTACTCCACATGACCCAGACGTATCTCATGTCACCTCTACTCCACATGACCCAGACGTATCTCATGTCACCTCTACTCCTACATGACCCAGACGTATCTCATGTCACCTCTACTCCACATGACCCAGACGTATCTCATGTCACCTCTACTCCACATGACCCAGACGTATCTCATGTCACCTCTACTCCACATGACCCAGACGTATCTCATGTCACCTCTACTCCACATGACCCAGACGTATCTCATGTCACCTCTACTCCACATGACCCAGACGTATCTCATGTCACCTCTACTCCACATGACCCAGACGTATCTCATGTCACCTCTACTCCACATGACCCAGACGTATCTCATGTCACCTCTACTCCACATGACCCAGACGTATCTCATGTCACCTCTACTCCACATGACCCAGACGTATCTCATGTCACCTCTACTCCACATGACCCAGACGTATCTCATGTCACCTCTACTCCACATGACCCAGGACGTATCTCATGTCACCTCTACTCTACATGACCCAGACGTATCTCATTGTCACCTCTACTCCACATGACCCGACGTATCTCATGTCACCTCTACTCCACATGACCCAGACGTATCTCATGTCACCTCTACTCCACATGACCCAGACGTATCTCATGTCACCTCTACTCCACATGACCCAGACGTATCTCATGTCACCTCTACTCCTACATGACCCAGACGTATCTCATGTCACCTCTACATGACCCAGACGTATCTCATGTCACCTCTACTCTACATGACCCAGACGTATCTCATGTCACCTCTACTCCACATGACCCAGACGTATCTCATGTCACCTCTACTCCACATGACCCAGACGTATCTCATGTCACCTCTACTCCACATGACCCGACGTATCTCATGTCACCTCTACTCCACATGACCCAGACGTATCTCATGTCACCTCTACTCCACATGACCCAGACGTATCTCATGTCACCTCTACTCTACATGACCCAGACGTATCTCATGTCACCTCTACTCCACATGACCCAGACGTATCTCATGTCACCTCTACTCCACATGACCCAGACGTATCTCATGTCACCTCTACTCCACATGACCCAGACGTATCTCATGTCACCTCTACTCCACATGACCCAGACGTATCTCATGTCACCTCTACTCCACATGACCCAGACGTATCTCATGTCACCTCTACTCCACATGACCCAGACGTATCTCATGTCACCTCTACTCCACATGACCCAGACGTATCTCATGTCACCTCTACATGACCCAGACGTATCTCATGTCACCTCTACTCCACATGACCCAGATGTATCTCATGTCACCTCTACTCTACATGACCCAGACGTATCTCATGTCACCTCTACATGACCCAGACGTATCTCATGTCACCTCTACTCCACATGACCCAGACGTATCTCATGTCACCTCTACTCCACATGACCCAGACGTATCTCATGTCACCTCTACTCTACATGACCCAGACGTATCTCATGTCACCCCTACATGACCCAGACGTATCTCATGTCACCTCTACTCTACATGACCCAGACGTATCTCATGTCACCTCTACTCCTACATGACCCAGACGTATCTCATGTCACTCTACATGACCCAGACGTATCTCATGTCACCTCTACTCCACATGACCCAGACGTATCTCATGTCACCTCTACTCCACATGACCCAGACGTATCTCATGTCACCTCTACTCCACATGACCCAGACGTATCTCATGTCACCTCTACTCCACATGACCCAGACGTATCTCATGTCACCTCTACTCCACATGACCCAGACGTATCTCATGTCACCTCTACTCCACATGACCCAGACGTATCTCATGTCACCTCTACTCCACATGACCCAGACGTATCTCATGTCACCTCTACTCCACATGACCCAGACGTATCTCATGTCACCTCTACTCCACATGACCCAGACGTATCTCATGTCACCTCTACTCCACATGACCCAGACTTATCTCATGTCACCTCTACTCCACATGACCCAGACGTATCTCATGTCACCTCTACTCTACATGACCCAGACGTATCTCATGTCACCTCTACTCCACATGACCCAGACGTATCTCATGTCACCTCTACTCCACATGACCCAGACGTATCTCATGTCACCTCTACTCCACATGACCCAGACGTATCTCATGTCACCTCTACTCCACATGACCCAGACGTATCTCATGTCACCTCTACTCCACATGACCCAGACTGTATCTCATGTCACCTCTACTCCACATGACCCAGACGTATCTCATGTCACCTCTACTCCACATGACCCAGACGTATCTCATGTCACCTCTACTCCACATGACCCAGACGTATCTCATGTCACCTCTACTCCACATGACCCAGACGTATCTCATGTCACCTCTACTCCACATGACCCAGACGTATCTCATGTCACCTCTACTCCACATGACCCAGACGTATCTCATGTCACCTCTACTCCACATGACCCAGACGTATCTCATGTCACCTCTACTCCACATGACCCAGACGTATCTCATGTCACCTCTACTCCACATGACCCAGACGTATCTCATGTCACCTCTACTCTACATGACCCAGACGTATCTCATGTCACCTCTACTCTACATGACCCAGACGTATCTCATGTCACCTCTACTCCACATGACCCAGACGTATCTCATGTCACCTCTACTCCACATGACCCAGACGTATCTCATGTCACCTCTACTCCACATGACCCAGACGTATCTCATGTCACCTCTACTCCACATGACCCAGACGTATCTCATGTCACCTCTACTCTACATGACCCAGACGTATCTCATGTCACCTCTACTCCACATGACCCATGACGTATCTCATGTCACCTCTACTCCTACATGACCCAGACGTATCTCATGTCACCTCTACTCTACATGACCCTGACGTATCTCATGTCACCTCTACTCCACATGACCCAGACGTATCTCATGTCACCTCTACTCTACATGACCCAGACGTATCTCATGTCACCTCTACTCCACATGACCCAGACGTATCTCATGTCACCTCTACTCCACATGACCCAGACGTATCTCATGTCACCTCTACTCCACATGACCCAGACGTATCTCATGTCACCTCTACTCCACATGACCCAGACGTATCTCATGTCACCTCTACTCCACATGACCCAGACGTATCTCATGTCACCTCTACTCTACATGACCCAGACGTATCTCATGTCACCTCTACTCTACATGACTCCGACGTATCTCATGTCACCTCTACTCCACATGACCCAGACGTATCTCATGTCACCTCTACTCTACATGACCCAGACGTATCTCATGTCACCTCTACTCCACATGACCCAGACTGTATCTCATGTCACCTCTACTCCACATGACCCAGACGTATCTCATGTCACCTCTACTCCACATGACCCGACGTATCTCATGTCACCTCTACTCCACATGACCCAGACGTATCTCATGTCACCTCTACTCTACATGACACCGACGTATCTCATGTCACCTCTACTCCACATGACCCTGATGTATCTCATGTCACCTCTACTCCACATGACACAGACGTATCTCATGTCACCTCTACTCCACATGACCCAGACGTATCTCATGTCACCTCTACTCCACATGACCCTGACGTATCTCATGTCACCTCTACTCCTACATGACACAGGCTTATCTCATGTCACCTCTACTCCACATGACCCAGACGTATCTCATGTCACCTCTACTCCACATGACCCAGACGTATCTCATGTCACCTCTACTCCACATGACCCAGACTTATCTCATGTCACCTCTACTCCACATGACCCAGACGTATCTCATGTCACCTCTACTCCACATGACCCAGACGTATCTCATGTCACCTCTACTCCACATGACCCAGACTTATCTCATGTCACCTCTACTCCACATGACCCAGACGTATCTCATGTCACCTCTACTCCACATGACCCAGACGTATCTCATGTCACCTCTACTCTACATGACCCAGACGTATCTCATGTCACCTCTACTCCACATGACCCAGACGTATCTCATGTCACCTCTACTCAAGATGACCTAGACGTATCTCATATCACCTCTACTCCACATGACCCAGACGTATCTCATGTCACCTCTACTCCACATGACCCAGACGTATCTCATGTCACCTCTACTCCACATGACCCAGACGTATCTCATGTCACCTCTACTCCACATGACCCAGACGTATCTCATGTCACCTCTACTCCACATGACCCAGACGTATCTCATGTCACCTCTACTCCACATGACCCAGACGTATCTCATGTCACCTCTACTCCACATGACCCAGACGTATCTCATGTCACCTCTACTCCACATGACCCAGACGTATCTCATGTCACCTCTACTCCACATGACCCTAGACGTATCTCATGTCACCTCTACTCCACATGACCCAGACGTATCTCATGTCACCTCTACTCCACATGACCCAGACGTATCTCATGTCACCTCTACTCCACATGACCCTAGACGTATCTCATGTCACCTCTACTCCACATGACCTAGACGTATCTCATGTCACCTCTACTCCACATGACCTAGACTATCTCATGTCACCTCTACTCCACATGACCCAGACGTATCTCATGTCACCTCTACTCACATGACCCAGACGTATCTCATGTCACCTCTACTCCACATGACCCAGACTTATCTCATGTCACCTCTACTCCACATGACCCAGACTTATCTCATGTCACCTCTACTCCACATGACCCTAGACGTATCTCATGTCACCTCTACTCCACATGACCCTAGACGTATCTCATGTCACCTCTACTCCACATGACCCAGACGTATCTCATGTCACCTCTACTCCACATGACCCAGACTGTATCTCATGTCACCTCTACTCCACATGACCCAGACGTATCTCATGTCACCTCTACTCCACATGACCTAGACTATCTCCATGTCACCTCTACTCCACATGACCTAGACTATCTCATGTCACCTCTACTCCACATGACCCTAGACTTATCTCATGTCACCTCTACTCCACATGACCCAGACGTATCTCATGTCACCTCTACTCCACATGACCCAGACATTCCCATGTCACCTCTACTCCACATGACCTAGACATTCCCATGTCACCTCTACTCCACATGACCTAGACATTCCCATGTCATCTCTACTCCACATGACCCAGACATTTCCATGTCATCTCTACTCCACATGACCCAGACATTCCCATGTCACCTCTACTCCACATGACCCAGACATTCCCATGTCACCTCTACTCCACATGACCTAGACATCCCCATGTCACCTCTACTCCACATGACCTAGACATCCCCATGTCACCTCTACTCCACATGACCTAGACATTCCCTTGTCACCTCTACTTCACATGACCCAGACATTCCCATGTCACCTCTACTCCACATGACCCAGACATTCCCATGTCACCTCTACTCCACATGACCCAGACATTCCCATGTCACCTCTACTCCACATGACCTAGACATTCCCATGTCACCTCTACTCCACATGACCCAGACATTCCAATGTCACCTCTACTCCACATGACCCAGACATTCCCATGTCACCTCTACTCCACATGACCTAGACATTCCCATGTCACCTCCTACTCCATATGACCCAGACGTATGACGGGATGGCTACCACATCATGTGCACCAGAGGCAGTCCTGACCTTCAACTATTCCAACTACCAATGTACCATATTAGACGTACCATCTTTATGGTGATTTTACTAGGCACACATCTGTGGGCTCTTGATTAGATGACACGCCGTATACCAATCAGCCTCTCCGCCCTTACGTTATAGTGGACAAGGTGAGCGAAGCTACGTGACAATTGTCACGCCCACAACACACACCCGCAAATATAGCAGGCCAAATAACAGAAGATGGCAGATTTGACAGAGAAATCGAAATCAGATGTCAAAAAGCTAGTGCACTTACATATCAACTATCACCCTTACTGAAACATCCAAATATACCAATGTCCGCAAAACGACAGATAATAAACAGCATATTCACACCAACCCTCTGCTACCAATCTCAGACTTGGACTTTATCCAAATCACACTTTCGCAAAATCAACACCTGTGAAATGAGATGCCTGAGGAGAGCTGCCAACTTAACAATCCGAGACCGAGTAAGAAATGCTGTTATCAGACAGACAGTGGGATCAACACCTTGTGCCACATTTATTTAAAGACAGAAGATCAAGTGGTTTGGCCATGTCGTTAGAATGCAACACCGACAACTACCATCACTGGCCTTACATCAAAGATCATCTGCGACGAGACCGAGGGGACGTCCAAGAAGAAACTAGATTGACATCAAAGTAATTGTACAATCACACGGAATGACACTATCCAGTGCCGCCCATCTGGCGCTGGAACGCAAATTATTCCTCCCCACGACGCTTGACGGCAGAAGTGGAAGATGGTGATATAAGTCGCCACTCAGACACATTTCAAAATTGGAAAACCTACCCACACAGGGTATTTATAGCATGTGTGATTCTGATATACATACACCTGTAAGACCTGGTCGCTTACTAAACAAGCTGAGCAGCGCATAAATGCTTCTGAATATAAATGTTATAGACGGGTTCTAAGAATATCTTGGATGAAAAAAACAAAAACAAAAACAAGAACAAATGCATCCATACAAGAACTTAATATTGCAGAAGGTTGGTTACTAAAACGATAAAACAAAGACAATTGCAATATTTTGGTCACTGGAAACGTCATAAAAGTTTGGAGAGAACAATCATAGAGGGGTATATGCCCGGGAAAAGAAGAAGATGGGGGGGGGGGGGGGGGGAGGCAAAGAGAAGATGGTTGTCGAATGTGGCAGGTGATCTCCAGATGGGTTTATCGGACGAGAGATATCTTGCTCATGGCGGAGAAGTTTTCCGGGCGGTTGTTATGGGAGCGAAGTTCTGCAAGGAAAATGCTATTGAATGAATGAATGATTCTGGTATTTATTGATTTTATATCCTCACTGGTGTTACAGAGTTCGTGCACTGTGATGAGATTTTCCTTGTGCGATTTATGGGAGGAGAGATGGAACACTTATAAAGATATCCGCGTGAAAAGAAAGTGATCATTTACAGGAAAACACATCCTGAATATGACAACTACATTTATTCTTCGCCTCAGAACAGGACACAATAGATTACGCAACCACATGTATACACAATTCAAGATCGGTAAATCAGCAATATGCACATTTGGTTTGGCGCCGCAAACAGCAGATCACAAATTCCAGGACTGCCAAACTACGACATATCAAGGCAAACCTTCTGGCCTATATAGAAACGACAGTGGAAGATAAACATGGACCACTGAGTGAACTAAAAAAGACTGAAATTCATTCAAAAGACAACATTGCAGATACAGACAAATTTCAAGCGAACAAAATAATAACTACCAATGGATTCTTTCGTATAGCAAAGAAACGGCAAGAAATAGTGGTACTTGAGTGACGTTTATAAATTATATTTAACCTGTGAGTGGAAGTGGTTTTTGGTTTGTTTGCGGCCAAATAATATTACCTCACCTGTGGGTAATGCGCCTTAACCTTCAGGAGCCCCAAACAAGGGTATAAGGACGGCCACTATTTTTTTTTAAATGTTGCATATTCTTACAGGACGTTGCAGTCAACACCAGCATTTTCATCTGCTGTTGATGTACTAGTCAAGTGTTACGTTCAGTAGTTTGCCATTGCTTTCTGAATGACCGGCTCACATACCCCCATAAGTTACCAGCACGGCGCAAACCGCTGCCGATTCTCACAGCTGCTGTTTTCCTTACGTGGATATACGGGATTACGAACAATGTCGCTAACCCTTGGCCAGGGAGACCGGCCGGGCACAGGGGCGTCCATATAGCGAACTATGAGAACCAGGTCGTGGCACGGAAATGTTGCCACGGACAAATTTATGCACAACATGCTATACATAAGCTAGAAGCTTTTACTGTCAAGAACATACAGTTTGGGTTGCTTTCACAGCTAACATCTCACCTTGATTACGAGAAACTGAGCTGTAATAGCCATGTATGTAGACTGAACGTGGGGACCAGACTCTACACGGAGTTCTTCCCATATTTAAACTATCTATAGTTCAGCTGCTTGGCACTCGTTTCCAGTTGTGACAATTAGATACAGACATGCTTCAAAGCTGATCTTAGGCCAGTTTGCAAAGAAGAGTTGAGTTAAGAACCGACATCACTGCACTCAGGACATTCCTATACGTGCTCCGTCCCCTCGTTCAACAGCCAGCGAAGAGTCATACTACTAATCGTTCCCACCGCTATCTGATTAAAAGTTCTCCTGGTCTTCCCTCTCAGTTTTGACATTCTTCCAGAACCCCTGCCGATCCCCCGCAATCTCATGTTTTTCCACATATGGGTTCTCAATCTGTTCCTCCGCCTTCTCCACCTGGTCCCACAAGCGCACGACCACCTCCCCCTTGTCTATAGGCAAACTACCACCAAGAGGTGCATTACCTGCTAGCTTATCAGTCTGTTCATTCCCTCGTATGGGCAGGGCAAAATATCCATACAATTCTTACAATCTGTGACCTCTGAAGCGACGAGAGCCATTCTACACGAAACATTCCTTTCTCCACCTTACTAAGCATACTCTTTGAATCCGTAATGAATACAACGTGTGTTGCAGTGGTCTCCTCTAGCCACCGGAATGCCGCTGTTACTGCCTCCACCTCCATTCTCATGCTGGAGGTCGTAGTCTCATATGCCAGACTCTCCTTTTTCAAGACTCGTCCATTAGCCTTTGCAATAAAGCCCCAGCCACTACGTCTGTTTCTCACCACTGACCCATCGGTGTAGATGACTATGTCATCTTGATGTGTGTTACTCTGGATCAGCTGTTGCACTTCAAATTCAGTGCAGCCCGCTGCCCATTCTCTGAACTCACGGCCCAGTGTTATTATTACATTGTGCCAGTCCGAAGAGAAGTTGCCATCTTATTTTTTTTTTTTTTTAATTTTTTAACTGATTCAGTGCCAAACAAAAAATAAAGTAGGTTTGGTCTAAACATGGTACGCAGTCAAATGAACAAGTATTATAACGTACATTTTCCTTCACTGTCTAATGAAATTCCGGAAGATACCATGAAATAGAACAAATAACACGATAACCCTAGTATGGTGATATAGTTCTTCTGTCCAAATGGGAGGTTATATATGTCAATATTTTATCCTTCGACACTGAATCAGTTATTGAAGTAGCTCTTCAGCAATCCTTGAAGGTTTTACAATTCTTCAGTAGTCTGTGGCCAAATTATTTCAGTACAATTGTGTGTACTTTCCTTGATAGGCATTGTCTTAAAGATATTGTGTTAGTTTAGTATTTTCTTCAAGATCTGCCTTTCATTAGTTTACTATATGTATATAACAACAGGTAGGAAAAAAAAGAGAGGAATACAGTGAAAGAGCAAAATATGCACATATTTGTATAATGATGTGTTGGTATAATGGCTAGGGTGTTACTCCGATATTGGCATAAGCGCAGTCGTACAAGGCTTCTATGCCAGCTCTCATCACTCGCTATGAGTCAGACTGCCACCCACCCCCGTGCACCCAGGCCTACAGAATGTGATGGTTCTAACACTTCACATACCCACAGCAGATTTCTGCAGTAGGTCTCCTGTTGGCACATTGCCATGGAAAGATAGCAAGTGAACTGTTGTCTCCTGTTGGCACACTGCCATGGAAGTGAACTGATCCACTGCTAGAGAACGGGAGTTTTAGTGGGACATGACAGCCAGCGTCAGCTGGCCAGGCACTTGATAATCTGATGAAGGCTACATGCTTTTATTAATCTTTATAAGCCCTGTTCTTTGGCAGCGTGTACTGAGAATTATTTCACACGGCCCTATATTATACTGCTGGCCCTGTGGCGGAGGCGTTACGGGTGCAATTCGTAATCCCCCATACCGTGTTTGAAACACAGCTGCTGGTGATTTGGCAGCAGACTGCCTTGCAATGGCTTTCATACAATGGTATGAGTGCCAGTCGTTCAGAAAGCAATGGCAGATTACTGAACGTAAAATTGCCAAGAAATCACAAGCAGCCAAGACCTGCTGGAGTTTACTGCTACGTCCTGTAAAGGATATGCAATTAATTTTTTTTGGCTGTGTAGTTGGAACTGCAACTAACGATTAACTAAAACTGACACTGTTATCCTGTAGGTTTAATAATCTGAATCTATTGATGATATCTCTCCATTTCTCCAGTCCATGGAGCATCTTTTCTCTCAGTTTGCAACAGACTTAATTTAAACTCTTTCAGTCCCAGTCTGTTGTTACTTCAACACCTTCTACGGCAAAGGTAGTATACTTTTACAATTTTTATTTTAACATTTTTTAAATATTATATTACTTCACTTTTATTCAATGATTTCCAAATCAACCTGCAACACTCCGCTGAAACAGCAAACATCTCATCATGAATGTGCTTCAGTGTCAGACAAAGGGCAGACATCCCCATAAACAGCATACATCTCACGAATCTGCTTCATAGTATCAGACATTCTTATAAACAGCAAATATCTTATCATGAAGCTGCTTCACAGACTTACCCTGCAGATGCAGGAATCTTGTTATGCAACAAGCCTCTGTTTGTCCCAAATACTTCATAAACACTTGCACCATTTTCCACCCATTTCTCATGCGCATGCACCCCCAAGCCCCTCCCCCACCATGGGAAACTTAAGCCAACAGTGTATCTTGAAAATGATACACAACAACCCCACCTGTCTTAACAATTTCTTAATAAAATGCAACACGTTTCGGCCACCCCTTGTACATAGGAGCAACTTACAGCGACTGTAAGTCTCATAAACAAATGAATCACATATTAAATTCACTTCAAAAACCCTCTAAACTTGTTAGTTATTCCTTTTATTTACATTAACATATTTTAAAACGGCTCATGCATACATAAATAATTCCAATTGACACAATCATCTTTACACAAGACACCTTTAGACTTGAATTATTTTGCAATAATTGCTTAATTAATAAATTATAAAATATAACAACAGATCTAGCAGGGATAACATTAAGTAACAATTTACTGTAAAAGACAACATATAAATGTAAATCCAGCAGCAATGTAAAGCGTTCATCTGTGTAGAAAATGAAATTATTTTCACTACGACATCAATAGTAATGCTGGTATGTGCTGGAATAGGTTTTTTTCCAAGCTGAGGAGTAAAGGTCGCTTTCCCAAGCAGTTGCCATGAAGTATACTGGCTATGTTTTTTTTTTTTTTAAATACTCCAAGCCTTGTTGATGATTGAACAGGCAATATGCCAAATGACATGAATAGAAATCTTCATCATTTAAACTAATATAAAATAACATACAGTAATGTAGCTTTACAGAATACAATTACAGGAAAACATATGACGAGGTCGTGACTAGCCTTCATAATCAGGCAAATACAGGCATTAAAAAAAACAACATATAAAATTAGGGAAAACACTATAGTGACAACACTAAGGCATAAGAACAGGATGGGAATAATGGAAAAATGAAAAACGGAGAACAATGAAAAGAAAATTCTTCCCATCTCTTATGGTACTGTAGAACTAGGTCAGAAGAAAGTATCTACAAGGAAGTTTCTACACCAACCTCACTCTGAAAGTTATAAGGCCTTTTCATTGCTCAAATGACCTGAAAGACACTGCATCGGACCTAAAGAGTTAAAACTATTTTACAGAGGATTCACCAACCCACCCAAGAATCTACTTAACCAACCAACTAACTAACCACATACCCAACCATTAACCAAACATCAAGCCAGCCAACCAACCACCCACCCAACCATCAAGCCAACCACATACTCAAGTAACCAATAACCAACCACATGAAAAAAACAATGTCCAGGATAAATATGAAAATACTGAGTATTCATCAGACAACAGAAATCTGTGCCAGAAAGGCAAATTACAGGAAAAAATGAGACATCAAGTACAATCCTCACAAGTCACTAATGACTGGATGATACCTAGACACATCAACATTCATCATCATCCAGTGCTGTATTCACAATAAAGATTGGCTGTAAAATGTCTCCAACAGTTCCACTCTGCCATCTTCACTGTGTAATCAGACAGGCTTCTTGCAGTCCATCTCTCATTGTTGTAAATCCTCATGTAATGCTGTCTTCCTCGTGCATGCTCTTTCATCTGTCACATTTTTCAACATAGATCTACATCTGACCATCTATCCATCCATCATGTGCCATGCCGATAAGTGTGGGCATTAATGTTTTGCCATCTCACTCGATGACCAGAGTCATGGATCAGCTCCATATTTCTGTCTCAACCATGCCGCTCAACATAATTTTCTTGGCATCTGTAAAGTAGGCCTTTGCTTTCCTTCTTAGCAGTGACCATACTGGTCAATGACCGTAGCCATTGTCTCCTCAAAAAAGAGATCCTCTGCCTATAGTCATGAAACTGGAGACCATAACCTACAACTATATGTCGGCTGCTCTTCAGCTTCATCCACCACCTGCAACATGGCTTCACGTAGCCCTGATCGGGAGGCTAAACGGGTACTCTACCTCGATATCTGACCATATGCTTAGAGTATTGTAATTTTCTGACTTTGACATTACAGTACAAAAACAATGCAGTCTCTTAGCAGATACTGTAGCAAGTGAGTGAAATTCCAAGAACTGCAAACACTAGGTCACTGCATTATGAAGTGAGGATATTAGTTTCCTTCCTCACAACCATATCCTTCCCCAAATTAAAGCAAACTCAATTATCTATATACATGTTGCTTTTTATGGTGCAATGGATTGTTTCAATATGCTTATAATAGCCAAGAAGCTCAAATAACCAACCGTTTGGCACAGGAATAAAATTCTTACAAATAAAAAATGTAACAACATGCGGAACATACAGAATTTCTAAACTATCAGACTACATAAAAACAATAATAATTTAAACATATAAATTTAGTTTTCCAAAATTAAAGAAACAAAATAAAGACTGACTGACAATGCAATTAGTCACATATCAAATGATCTAAAATGGCAATAATTTGCAAACAACTCTTTTGGGATTGTTTATAATAATGATTAAATAAATAATATTACATTGATATTGATAAGAATTGTCAACTTTATCTTCTTCTTATAGTCCATGCTGTGTAACAGTGATCACATCTGTCTACAGTTCTGTCTCGTGTGCTGCCAATAATTCATCCGTGGCATGATGTCATACTGTCCAGCACCTTCTCTCTTGGTCTCCCCCCTGCCTCTCTTTCTCTCCAACCTTGCCATTGTGATGATACACTCCAGCTTTCCTATTCTCATGACACGCCCAAAGAATGTGCACTATCTCCTTCTGATGCTAGTAATCAGTTCTCTTTGTCAGTTAACTTCCTTCAAGATATCTTTATTTCTCTTTCTATCTGTCCACAATGTTCCCATCATTCTTCTATAAAACCATATCTCCGCAACTAACTTTATCGTAGTCTTAAAAAAGTATGTCGTTTTTATCACCACACTCTTAAAAAATGCTACATACCCCAAGCATAAACAGGATGTGCCATGATATATCGACTAGTATTTGGTGTATTCATTACTTTCATTGTATTATACTGGCTTGAATAAATAAAACTGCATTAATATTTTTTAAGCATTCCTTTTTTTTTTTTAAATTTTCATCTTTACACATAATATGAGCACAACAAGAATACCCATCCATATTTTATGACAGGACTAAATGTTGAAACATAGGGTAAATGTAACACTTTTTATGTTGGGTAATTCTTTAATTAATTCTTTTAAGTCACTATCATTAAATGTAAGAATGACAGTGCTGAAATGCTATATAGAACCTGTTTTGCTGATCTTGGAATGTAAATGAACAAATTATGAAGAACTTGGAAGCAACAGTGATGTGGTTCCTAAGACAAATGTTAACTCATTAGACTGCCAGAGTAACTAACAACTATTGCCTGAAATAGACTAATGAAACTAGAACAGTATATAACATAATAAGAAAGAGACAATTTTCTTTAGTCATATGATGAGAAAAGAGGCACTGAAGAACATTGTGACAACTGGAAAGGTCAAGAGAAAGAAAGGCAGAGGAAGACCAAGAGAAATAATGTTGGATGGATTAAAACAGTGGCATGGAGGAATATCATCAGCAGATTTGGAAGTCAGCATGGTCGAATGGATAAGAACTTGTGTTCTTAAACATCCGGTGTGCTGATGCCGAGATAAGGGTTTCAAACCCTACACCGGACAGTTGGACTAAAATGTTGACCTATGGTCCTTGACTTGGGGATGTAAATTACATGTACCTCTGAAGTCAAAGTGGATTTGCCTGATGGCGATGGACACTGTTAATAGGGAAAGCTAAGCCACACGCAAAATTCAGTCCAGCACTACTGGAAGTAGTGTGTATTGACTACACTTGAGTTCAAAGCGAGTGAGCGCCAAAAAAAAATATAGCAGTGATGATCCAGAACACCAAAGACAGATCTTTGGAGTGCCATGAATATCTATGTTAGCTGGAAGGGCACATGATGATGATGAATTATTTAAAATGAAAAGGAAGTGAATAACTTGTTTGAAATGTTGTCCAAGAAGAAATGACCCTGGATGAATTAGCCACTCATGAAAGAGATATCCTAATATCATCAGCCACAGATGTACCACGTAAAAGGGCCAGAAAGAACAATTGGGTCTTAGAAGACAAAGAGAATAAAATGCAAGAGGAGGAACAAATGATGAGAAAAGGATAGTTTATAAAAACCTAACAAGAGAAATAAGAAAGAAAGTAAGAAGAGTCATGATGCAATTCCTACAAGATAGTGTGAAGTGATAGAAGAATACCAGGAAAATGAGCAAGATTATGAAATTCTCAAACAACTAACTAAAAGCAATTACCAGAGACTTTAGAACCCATAAATTCTATAATTTTATGGAAGAATTCTATAGAACACAAAGAAATTCTGAATAAATGGAAAGAATACTGCACTGAAATTATAAAACTAAAAATGATAAAGACGCAAATGTAAACAATGAAATCTCAACAGAGGAAGAGCTAGAACCAAAACTAGATTTTGTCAAGCAGTCTCCCTGGTTGTGGAGTTAGCAGCTTTCTCCGTAACCCCGAATACTCTCGTGGTTGACATGAGCGCACGAGAATTGGAAGCGGTTCGAGTTGCGCCAATGACTTATGAGAGTATGGAGCCGGTCGCTCAGAAAGTCGTGGCGTGCTGATGAGCGTAATCTAGCCTAGGAATCAACATACAGCTGAAAGATGCTGATGTTGACCGCAATATCCTGAAACAGGATGGAAACACAGAAAAAAAAATGTTGCATATCCCTTGCAGGACGTTGCTGTCAACACTAGCATTTTTCAGCTGCTGTTGATGTACTAGGCAAGTTTTTACGTTCAGTAGTTTGCCATTGCTTTCTGAACGACCGACTCCCATAACAACACGTTATAACACAACGCGACACGGTCTGTTGCACAAATCGGTCGCAGCTGTTTCGAACGCCTAGTAACCGGCTCACAAACCGCGTTCGCAAGCCTTGGGCCATGGAGACTGGCAATGAAAGAAATGCACTTTCCATTACACTTAATGCAGGTCATAAAAACACTCTAGAGTGAACAGCTGTGAGAATGTGTGATTATACAATAGATCCATGTGATATAGAAATGGTGGTCATTTTGTCCTATGTTTACCTTATATGCTGAATACAAGAGAAATGTTAGAGAAAATATTCATAAGGAACAATATGATCCCTTTGTAATCACAGAACATAAATACTTGGACTTTGATAAATATCTGAATTTTGATATAACTTTTCTAAATACTTGAATTCTGATAAATAGCTGAACTTGATATGTTAACAAAACATGAGTACTATCATCAACACAACTGGTAATTGAGACACTAGTAAAGCTAGAATCAAACCATATCTGCATGAACCAGAGGCAGAAATGAAGCAAAGTGAAAAACAAAATGTACATTTTAATGCAACAAAAACAAATATAATGACATCAGAAAACACAGATGTCAAAAAATAAATTTATCAATGAAGACAAATTATATAAAGTAAGCAGTTTCAAACACCGAGGTTCACTATGGACAAGCAATAAAATGTGATTAAAATGCACGGTCTAAATACAAGGATCTCATCAGCAAATGTCAATATTCTTCCAATGCATGATGCCTCTATTGCTACTATCTTTTTCTTCTTCTGCATTTTTTCAGACATAATTGCATTGTTTTTATTTTATTTGCACCCTTAGGCTGGCACATCCAACTTCTGCAGGCGTTTTTTTAACCGGGTTAGCCTTTCCAGGGCTGCTATCTTACTTGTGTAGGCAATGAAAAGCACTGGTGACTTTGGATCCCTGTGGTAGCTCTGATGCAATAATGAGTTGCTCAGAGTTCCAGTTCATGATCCAGAGACAGAACTTCATAACCATAATTGTGTCCTTAACCCTTTTGGACACATCCTTTAGATCCAAGGCTGTGACCAGTTTCATGCTTATTTTGAAAGCCTTCATTTACATAATATGCAAGGATTGCCTTATTTGTCCTAATATCCATTATTAGCCTTAACTTCCCAATCCCATTGGTACCCTTTGCTGGTCTATAATGCCCAATCAAATTAGTAATAAAATGTTCATATGTAACTAAACAAGAGAAACAGCAACATTTTTTAAAAGAAATGTACAGAAAATTAAAATGTGTAGACATTATTGGTTCCAAAAATCAATCAACTAAAATTCATGTCTTCTTTTGACCTGTGACTATTAGGGCCATCAAAATGAAGAAAAATAAGTAACTCATTAATTAACAAGTGCTATTGACAGTGCCAGAATATTTGTCCACTGTTGTGAACTGCCATTCATAGGCACCAAGCAGTCATTAAATGAAATAAAAATAAGTTCTCTAACTCATCTAAATCTAATCCATACTTTTAAGCATAACAGGAAATGACATCAAATTATGTCAGGGTTATATAGCAAAGTTATTATTATACTTATAGTTTCACTTTTAAGATCAGTAACCACGCCTTGAAAAACTGTTTACATTGGTAACCACTGTTTACTTAAAGGAAAAAGAACATACTATTTCAAGATATTAATATATTTACCAATAATAAAGACAAGACAAAAAATCATACAGATAGTTTACACATGATTCTGACAGGGGTGATAACAACAGTAGTAGCAAAGGAAGCAGTAATACTAATGAAGATAAACATATATTTACTTACAGGTGTAAATATTAGCCTGATTATGGTCTTGGAATATATAAACTCATAAATGGGTAAACTATATGAAAATTACCTCACCAAAAACAGTACTAAATACTGTAATAATATGGCTATCAGCTGTCAGTGTTTTAATACTATTTTTAAAAATATTCCTACTTCTATTTCTTGAATTAATTAAAATATCTACAAAATCATGGTCTAATATCTAATGTAACTAAGTAAATGCATAACTTTAAAATGCTGTACACTTTTTAAAAATAACTTCAAATTTTGAGAAATTAAAATTAAAATTGAAGAGACAAGCCTATATGAAAATTGTAAACATATGTCTGCCTAGGCACATTTCTTAAAATCCTGTAGTTAATGAATTGCTAAGCATTTTGTAATCCACGTTGTTCTTTTTTTTTTTTTTCATCATATCACCTATCTTGGTCTAGAAGCTTATCTGAAGCTATTTTTACTTTAATGTAGACTGTTTTGTGGATTTCTGTTAAGATTCACTATAAGAATTGGAGTCACTTTGCTTTCATTGTTTTCTAAGTCAGTTAATCATTTCTTGTTGCAAATATTAAAGGTATTTTAAAATACAAGGTGTATTTTTAATGACACTGCAGTGTTTGAAAATACTGCTGGTCCAAGTTTTGTATTTACGTATTATGTTGCATGAACTTTACAAAGGGTGAATACAAAACTTGGACCAGCAATATTTTCAAACACTGCACAGTCATTAAAAATATACCCTATACATGCATTTATTACTTTTGTACAATCAACCTCATAAACTATGATATCAAACTTCTACTATGGATTTGTGGAAGGAAAAGAAACAAACAATGCAATATACATATTCCAAACACTAACTGAGAAATCAATTGAGATACGAAAAAGACCTACACCTGTGCTTTATGGATTACACCAAACCATTTGATAAAGTGAAGCATGACATAATGATCATGTCTGTATCCGGACAGATCTCAGAATAATAATAGTTATTTACTGGAACAAGAGTCACAATTAAAATGAAAAATAAAGTAGGAAATTATGAATAGATAAAGAAAGGCGTAAGCCCAAGCTGTGTTTTGTAATCAGATCTTGTATCTCTTCATATCAAAATAATAATGAGAGAGTTCAAAGAGAGGTCGGGAACATAAGTTGGAGGTTGGAATATAAACAATCTGCATTATGAAGACACAAACAATAGATTGAACTCAGTTAACAAACAATAGATTGCACTCAGTTAACAAACAATAGATTGAACTCAGTTAACAAACAATAGATTGAACTCAGTTAACAAACAATAGATTGAACTCAGTTAACAAACAATAGATTGAACTCAGTTAACAAACAATAGATTGCACTCAGTTAACAAACAATAGATTGAACTCAGTTAACAAACAATAGATTGCACTCAGTTAACAAACAATAGATTGAACTCAGTTAACAAACAATAGATTGAACTCAGTTAACAAACAATAGATTGAACTCAGTTAACAAACAATAGATTGAACTCAGTTAACAAACAATAGATTGAACTCAGTTAACAAACAATAGATTGAACTCAGTTAACAAACAATAGATTGAACTCAGTTAACAAACAATAGATTGAACTCAGTTAACAAACAATAGATTGCACTCAGTTAACAAACAATAGATTGCACTCAGTTAACAAACAATAGATTGAACTCAGTTAACAAACAATAGATTGAACTCAGTTAACAAACAATAGATTGCACTCAGTTAACAAACAATAGATTGAACTCAGTTAACAAACAATAGATTGAACTCAGTTAACAAACAATAGATTGAACTCAGTTAACAAACAATAGATTGAACTCAGTTAACAAACAATAGATTGCACTCAGTTAACAAACAATAGATTGCACTCAGTTAACAAACAATAGATTGCACTCAGTTAACAAACAATAGATTGAACTCAGTTAACAAACAATAGATTGAACTCAGTTAACAAACAATAGATTGAACTCAGTTAACAAACAATAGATTGCACTCAGTTAACAAACAATAGATTGCACTCAGTTAACAAACAATAGATTGCACTCAGTTAACAAACAATAGATTGAACTCAGTTAACAAACAATAGATTGAACTCAGTTAACAAACAATAGATTGAACTCAGTTAACAAACAATAGATTGCACTCAGTTAACAAACAATAGATTGAACTCAGTTAACAAACAATAGATTGAACTCAGTTAACAAACAATAGATTGAACTCAGTTAACAAACAATAGATTGAACTCAGTTAACAAACAATAGATTGAACTCAGTTAACAAACAATAGATTGAACTCAGTTAACAAACAATAGATTGAACTCAGTTAACAAACAATAGATTGAACTCACTTAAACTGACTACCATGGTAAAATTACTATAACAATGTGCGTTGTAAATTTCAGCTTTCACGATGAACTGTTTGCTTTATGTTATGTAATTTCTGCAGTGTGCACAAGACAAGATACAGCAAAATATGCTAAGCAATAAATTGTGCAATATATTGTCTCTGTCTTCATTATTAAAATTCTCAACAGGTAAACATTATTCTGAATCTGCATTATGCAGATGAGACAGTATTCATAGCTGGAAATGCAAAACATCTGCAGCAACTGTTAGGCATTGTAGTAAAAGAGAGTGCAAAGCAGGACTTGCCTTGAATATCAAGAAACAGAAACAATGGTTATAAACATATAACACCCAAATGTAATATTATAAAAGGGAGACAAAAATGCTCAACATAGTCAATAAGCTAAAATATTTGGAGGGTAACCACAGCATCAGATGGAAGATGAGTGACAGATTAACAGCAGAACAGGCCACGCTAAAACTACATTTCAGAAGAAGAAAAGTAATTTAGCGGCAAAGGCGGTAGATTGAGAGGAATGATGCCAGAAGGTCTAAGGCAATGACATGCAGGAATATCATAGATAAAATTTATTCAGACCGCCAAGGACTGATATCTATGGACAGACATGATATTATGCACCTGCATAATTTGGCAAGGCACATGATGATTATAGCTTTAATATGTACTGTCAATCACTAGCGTCTTACATAATAATAGTACTTCTATAACACTGAGAAGTCACCCACAGTCTCATACTAGCTCAGATAGGCAAGCATAACGAAACAACAACTTTCAAATCTACTATTTATTATGTGTATGATAAACTAAGGTCCTTGCTATGTATCATCTTGATAAGATCATTTACAACTTTCGTAAAATATACAGCATTATTTGTTTTATTTTGCACCAGTAATACTTGTATTTATCATACTAATTAACTTTCAGCAAATAAAACCAAAATTCCCAGACAGAACACACAAGAAAAAAGCTTTTTAATCAACCTCTATTTTGTCACTTCCAACCCCATCACCCCCTTCAGCCAAGGCAGTTGTGTAACTACTCAAGCTGAGACCCAGGAACTCTAAGGCATTTCCTGCAAGTAGTTGGTGCTGTTGAAGAAACGTCCAATGGAATCATTAGATGACATATACAGAGATTACAATGGCAATACAACAGACAAGAGCTTTCACAGCATTAGGAAATTAGTGGAATTTAAGCATAGAAGCCACAAACAATATATTGCACGATTTATTGCCTGACATATTTTGCTGCATCTCATCAGGTGCATACTGCAGAGTTTTATATCATATGAAGTGAAGAAATTAATAATACTTAAGCTGAAACAATTCAAACACACAGCCACAGGTATTGTTCGAAAAATGCCAAATGGTGCAACATAATGTGTGTGGCTTCTGTGTTCAAATTTACTAAGGGCATACATTGTATTGAAATTAGTGGAAGTCAAAGGAAATTAAAACTAGTACCATTCATATAATATTTAACTCTAACAGATGGAAACAGCAGTATGGATCAGAATATGTGGAGACTGACTAAAACAATTATAAATAAACTACAAACATTCATAAACTGATGCCTGGAAAGAACAGAAGAACTTAAAAAGAACTAAACAGAGCCATTAATGTGGAGCTAAGGGCGAGAGCTAGACAGATTTCAGTGAATGGGAAAGTGAGGAACAGATAATGGTGCGGGCATGACACACATTGAGAAAAACTGATAATATTGTCTCTAGAAAGTCATCCTTCTGGAACGCAGAGGCCAGACAAATTATAGGGAGACCTAAATACATACAGAAAAGAGAGAAAGGCACAGAGATGAATGATATGGGGATGACATGGGGGAAACTAGAGGAGATAGCAAAGGATGTGATGGTTTGGCATGTGTTGGCTGAATGTCTATGCTCCAATTTAAGATAAAGGGCAGCAGATGAAACATAAGTTAGTGCTGTGGAGAAACAAGAGCAGCAGAAAGGTACAAGTTAGTGCTGTTGGAGAAAAAAGGGCAGCAGAAGATGGACAAATTAGTGCTGTTGGAGAAACAAGGGCAGTAGAAGATGGAATAATTAGTGCTGTTGGAGAAACAAGGGCAGTAGAAGATGGACAAATTAGTGCTGTTGGAGAAACAAGGGCAGTAGAAGATGGCAAATTAGTGCTGTTGGAGAAACAAGGGCAGTAGAAGATGGACAAATTAGTGCTGTTGGAGAAACAAGGGCAGTAGAAGATGGACAAATTAGTGCTGTTGGAGAAACAAGGGCAGTAGAAGATGGACAAATTAGTGCTGTTGGAGAAACAAGGGCAGTAGAAGATGGACAAATTAGTGCTGTTGGAGAAACAAGGGCAGTAGAAGATGGACAAATTAGTGCTGTTGGAGAAACAAGGGCAGTAGAAGATGGACAAATTAGTGCTGTTGGAGAAAAAAGGGCAGTAGAAGATGGACAAATTAGTGCTGTTGGAGAAACAAGGGCAGTAGAAGATGGACAAATTAGTGCTGTTGGAGAAACAAGGGCAGTAGAAGATGGACAAATTAGTGCTGTTGGAGAAAAAAGGGCAGTAGAAGATGGACAAATTAGTGCTGTTGGAGAAACAAGGGCAGTAGAAGATGGACAAATTAGTGCTGTTGGAGAAACAAGGGCAGTAGAAGATGGACAAATTAGTGCTGTTGGAGAAACAAGGGCAGTAGAAGATGGACAAATTAGTACTGTTGGAGAAACAAGGGCAGTAGAAGATGGACAAATTAGTGCTGTTGGAGAAACAAGGGCAGCAGACGAACCAAGTTAGTGCTGTTGGAGAAATGTCAAATTTAATCATTAAATGGCAGAAAACAGAAATGACAAACTTGGTGAAAAGCTTGATAAAAAATAATTCCCTTTAAATTATTTATGTACAAAAGAAATGGTAGAGATGATGATCATATTCATGAATGTAGAGAACGTGAAATCTTGATGAGATGTTTCTTCTTCTGATAGTGCATGTTGTGTGGCACTGGTCATCAAGCCTGTAGGTAACCTTCTGCCTCGTTTATGCTACTGATATTCCTCCATGCCATGATGTCAAACTGTCTACAATGTTCTCTGTTAAGTCTCCCCAAGCCTTGTTTCCCTTCAACATTTCTTCCGTCATGATGCACTCCTGCTTGCCCCTTCATGTGATGCGCCAAAAGAATGTGGACTATTTTCAATGCTTCAACATGTAGTGAAGCTCCAAGGCAAAAACTACTACAAGTGTTATGCCTTCACACATTTTGGGCCACTGTATACTGAGACAAGGTGACCATTTACCTTCCACATCACATTTATTCTCCAGACAATACTCACAAAATTCTCCTTTGTCCTTGTTTCTCCTCTTCCGAGGAGAGTGTGTAACACCTAGTTATGAAACTCAAAGGTCAGTGTGTCCGACTTCAGCATACATTTGTGTCAGGTCTGCTTATACTAGACTATCTACCCGTAAGTAATTTTTCTTTCCAAACAATTTTGCCAGGATATTAGTCTTATAGCCTACTACTTTGCAATTTTCAACTGCCATGGGATTTTTAACATTCACAACTTGTACACAGGACTCAATATTTTGCTCTTATCTAACAAGGCTAGGTATCCAATCTCAGCAACCAAGAGATCAGAGATCAGGGGGACTTTTATATTTTAAGATACCAGAGGTTCTCAGAAAGAGGTTCTCCTATGTTGAGATCGAACCCAGTACCTTCTAAAATATGGTGGACACCATAACCTCTCAGCCATGGGTCACCCCAGAAAATTACCAAGTGGATCCAGAGTCAAACTGGTCAGGAGAACAATTGCTGGCACTGCTGGGGGTTTAACTCGACCAGCGACTTGATAAACAAGTACCCTAGCCACTATTCCACTACTGCTCCTAGACTCTAAAAGCAAAGGTAGTCCCATAGCACATAAAGCCACTGGGAGTGAACTAGTAATTCACATATTCTAGGCATTACAAATCAAATCAAATCAAATCAACTTTACATATGAGGTGAGGTGGCATTTTCTTTTCCTAGTCCCCTTTCCCGGAGTGTATGTGTATGACTAGCTGTATGTATAAATGGGGATTCATGAGGTCTGGGGTGGGGGAGGGGGGGGGGAGAGAGAGAGAGAGAGAGAGAGAGAGAGATTGCATGTATAAGTGTATAAGTAAAGTTTTGCAAGTGAGTTTGTGATTGTGAGTATATATGTATGCGAGGGAGTGTGTATTTGTATGTTATTGAGTGGGTGCATAACTGTCAGAGTTTGTGTAAATTATGTAAGTATGTATGCAGGTATGTATGTATGTGTTCATGCATATGCATGTGTATGTCTCTGCCTGCCAAATCCCAGAAAATTGTCCAGTACCCATTTTTGTAAGCTGGGTCAACCCCCAAATTGTACTGGTCATACAATTTAATTCTCCTCTGCTTTACTTTTTCCTTTTTTCCACCAATTCTGCCATTTATCATAAAGTTTTCAAGTTTATTTCTCCTCATAAGCCGGCTCAGTGGCAAAGAGGTTAAGGATACAATTCATAATCCCGCATACTACGTTCAAAACACAGCTTTGGGCGATTTTGCAGCAGACCATCTTGCAAGGGTTTTCATATAATGGTGTGAGTGTTGGTCACACATAATCAATAGCAAACTACTAAACGTAAACTTGCCAAAAAATCCCAAACAACCAAAACATGCTGCAGTTGATTGTGACGTCCTGGAAAGGTCATGCAACTAACATAAGATGTACTACCCAATAAAATAACACACATAAGTACCTTCAATTCTGGGGTAAAATCTGCTATGGACTCAATCAGTTTTCCAGGCTGATGTTCCCCGAGTGGAAATGGATAGTCACTGCCAAGGATGACACGGTGCTGAATGGGAGAGAATACATACATGATACAGACAAAAATACACAATTAAGTCACAGAAAACATGTGGTTATTTTCATGAAAGGCAACACAATCAGTCATGTTAAGAAAGTAATTTAAGAACAGAGTATTATAAATATGTAATTTATACCTAAATACATTGTTCTAATCATACATGTGGATTCCCACGCACATTTGTCCGGTCCAAAACAAGGAAACAGATGAATAACTTTTATATACATTTTTCACGTAGTGCTTTTTGTGTAGTTGTGTCGATGCTGTTTGTTGTTTGTGTGCTGATGAAGGCTTTGGCCACAACATCCAGTTTGTTACGCGTGATCACGTTCTAGTGAAGCTTACCAATTCTATTTCTCAATGTTTGGTGATTCATTCATTATAACATATGTCTGCTTGCCAGACTGAAGCTTATGTGTTTGAATCCCCATCAAGGCAGATCTTTAAAACTGACCTAGGTTCCCTGATTGAACCAGCCTAAAATGGGTACCAGGAAATTTTCCGGAAGGTAAAAATGATTGTTGTGATTCTGATAACATCATCCATTGAGTGCTGAGTGGTCCAGACAAATATGCAGCTAGCATCATTATGTCTCAATGTGTGTAAAATGGTTCTTTAGTTAGTTATCTGTTGGGGTATCAACCTTACACTCCGGACAAGTCCATAGACGCTCAGATCCTCCCCCCCAACATAAGCATGAACGTCCACTGGCTAGTAGTGCCAATTCTGTGTTGGTTCAAAATTTATCTCCAAGAAACTTTTTCTAGTACCTTCTTTACAAGTTTGGGTTAAATTTAGAGCCATGTGGTCACCAAAAAATACAACCTGCCTCAATAGATTTGAATACAGGGTCACCAGACTGGCAGGTGAGTACACTGGCTGCCATGCTACTGCAGCTTCTATAATATGAAATTTATTATTATTGATTATCCTCAGTTTTAGTTTACACCAGACTACAAACAAAAGAACAGATCATATTTGATTGAAACAAAAACAACAGATGGACATGAAAAGAGAACCTGATGGAGGTAATAAAAATATACAAGTCTAATATTTTGGAAGACACTTTTAAAATCTCAACAGCAGAATAAATGTTAAAGACAAATGAGCATGAGGCAGACAATAGTCCAAGTGGGAAGACAGTATCAAGAGATGAATGAGCAGCAGATTATACAACATCATCATCATCAAGTGCCATGCCGGCAGGCATAGACGTTCATGACTTTCCAAAGATCTCGGTTTTTGGTTTTCTTGATCAACTCTGCTGATGATATTCCTTCATGTCACAGTCTCAATCCATCCAGCATCATTTCTCTTGGTCTGCCTCTCCCTCTCTTCCCCTCGATCTTTCCAGTTGTCACAATGTTCTCCAATGCCTCTCTTCTCATCACATGACCAAAGAAAGATGTTTGTCTCTTTCTTACTGTATATTATGTCTTAGGAACAACACCTCTGTTGCTTTCAAGCTCTTCCTAATTTGTTCATTTACATTCCAAGATTCACTTATAAATGCCCCTCTAGGTATTTAAAACTTGGTTAAGAATTGTCCCTTCTATTTCTGTTTCACATTTTGGTGTCACCTTTTTTCTTTGATATCACCATTGTTACTATTTTCTTGATATTCAAGGAGAGTCTTTTCTTTGCACTCCGTGTTACTAAAATGTCCAACAATTGTTGTAGATATGTTGCATTATCCTACAACCAATACTGTGTCATCTGCATAGCATATATTATTTATATTATAACCTCCTATTAGTATTCCTGGCTTCTCTTTGATCTCTCTCATTATTACTTCACTACAGATGTAGAAGAGATCCGGTGACAAGACACATCACTGTCATACTCCTAGCTTTATTTGTTCATAATTGCGTTTATTTTTTTTAAATTTCCCAATTTAATTGCTGCTACTTGGTCTCAGTAAATATTCTTTATTGTTCTGAGATCCTTTCCATCAATGTTAATATCTTCCAACATTTTAATCAGTTCTTCATGTTTTACTTTATCAAATGCCTTAGTATAATCTATGAAGCACAAATATATGTCTCTCTGTTTCTCTATTGATCTTTCTATCAGTGTCCTTAAAAATGTATATATTGCATTGTTTGTACCCTTTCCTTCCGCAAATCCATACTGTTCTTCACCAATTTCCATTTTTATCTTCTTTCTTGTTCTTCTCATTATAATTCTGAGGAGAAGCTTAGTGACATGGCTTATGAGGTTAACTGTACAAAAATATTCACATTAAATTGCTCCTGGTTTATACAACCAAAACAAAAGACAGAAGTGTTGGAGAATCCATTGCTGCCAATGTTCACTGTGGGGACAGCATAAAGTTGGTGAAAAACAGTAAAACATTCTCTAAAACCCACAATGAATGAATCACTGAAAAACGAGTAGATTGTGAACTTTACCAAAGCATTGACTACAAAAAACCAAAAAACAATAAAAACAAAAAAAACAAAAAACAATAAAACCCACAGCACAAACAAAATAGAGGGAGACTTTAAAGCACACAGAGAAGAGACTTAGAAACAAAGTGGTGAACTATACAGGGAGTAAATGGCGGGAGCTGCACAAGGACAGCAAACGATAAAACAACTGGCATGAGCTGATTGAGGTTCTATGATCCAATGAGCCTTTTTCTTATCACCCCCACAAGTAACATCTGATAGACATTTGATAAGAATAATTAATCACAAAACACACTTTCATTCTTCTTCTTTTCATCTCTGCATGTGACATTAACACCTTTAAGTAAAATCAAATATGCGGTCTACTTAGATACTGTTTCACTTAGGAAAACAAAAACACCATAGTAAAACATGAAGTGTCGTAGGCCAGCATCACAATAACACAATTCAAAAAATAACGGAAACATTGTGGAGATAAATCATCATCGCTAAGTAAAAACAACAAGCAAAGACAATGACATTAAAATAACTAGATTAAAGTAACATAATATTGTGTAAATGTGCATTAAAAGAAGGATAAAAGAATAATTAGGTAAAATGTAACGTAAATGTTTGCTAATAATGGCATGTCATTACAAAAGTCCAGTGGATCTTTATTAGGCCTCCAGCTCAAAAGTAGTGGGTTTGATTCCAGACTGTTATTCGGTTCGCGGGTGCAATTTTCTCTGAGATTCCTGAGGGTTGTCGCTAGAGCTATGGAGTTCGTGCTTTATGCGATACTTTCGGCAGGCCACACTGGGAAAAGAAACTGAGCCATGCAGGATCAAACATGGTGCAGCAATAAAGCCTCTTGCCTTTAAACCTTTTTGCCATTGCAACATCCTCTGCCTTTTATTTTTACTGCGCTCTTGTAAAGCTGACCTTCAATTAATTTTTTTTCTGAAATGCACTGCATTCTCACATCCTCAATCATTACCATGTTTAACCCCATTTGATTTTATCCAGAAATGAAAGTATTATATACCAATCACTTTAAAAAAAAAGCAAGATCAGATATCTTAAACACTCTTCTGAACCACTTGTATCAAAATCTCACCTTGCCTATCACATTAACTAAAAGTTTCATTGCATCTGCATCATGCACCAGCGAGTCAGTATAGATCATGCCCAAATAGTTTCGAGGATTAACAGAGCTCTCTGTTGCACATAAGTCTGGTCTTACATTAAAACCATGTTCAATTCGACCAACAGTGAAAGGAAATGAACCACCTGGCAAAATAGAAAACATGCATAAGTATATGTGTGCTTTGCTTGTAATATATTTATATTTACATATATCAGCACAGTTCTAATTTTGTGGCTGTCAAATATCTGGTCACCAATCAGGAACGATTGTTTAACGTCATGTGCCATGCTGATAAGCGTGTTTCGCCATCTCACACAACCACCAGAGTTGTAGATCAGCTCTATGCCATGTGGCCAAGCCCTCTCTACCTTCCCCTTGTTCTCTTCCTTTCAATCTTGCCAGTTGCCACCAAGTTCCAACTTATTTCATCATATAACATGCCCCAAAACATCTTGACTGTCTACATCTAATTTCTTTAGTCACTTTACGGTTGTTATTTGTTTCTTGTAGGCCTTACTCATTGGAGAAGCCTAAGACATTTTGAACACTCTGCATCTTGTTATAAACTAAAATGTTAAAACTGTCAAACAAAAGTAATTCAAAAGTTAATGTCAACACGCCAACACAAGGAAGAGATAGATTAGTTTAGATGACGGATCAACATCACAGCACACGGGTGTAACCCATAAGTGCTCTGTTCCTGTTCTACTCCTAACTCAAGCCTGAGTCCAAAGAATCTCAGCTCAGTGTATGAACTCCATAGCACTGGCAAAATCCTGAAATATTTAAAACAGTCTCCTTGTAAAGTCAGCTGTCAACAAGGTTTTCTTTAAAACAGTTTTTCGCTAATTAATCACTGAAAGGAGCATCTGGCCGAGTGGCTAGTATGTAAAACTCCAATTTGGGAGACCCGGGATTCAAATCCTCTGTATGGTGATGGATTTGTTTCTGTCGGGGGCAAACCTAACAGTTTACAGTGACTGCCCAAGCCAAGCAGCCATAATTCCTAAGCCTCAAGAACTGGCGGTTCATGATGAGAGGGATGTTCTGCAAAGGACCTGATAAGATTGTTCAAAAATAACTTGTGAAAGTCAACAGGCATGACCTTAGAGCACTTTAACCCTTAAAATACTCTGACATACAGCACATGTTATTTCAAATAGGTCACAATGCTCATCATTAAGTTTAAACAGCTTCATCAATGGACTGAAGAATACTCTGCTAGCATAAATAGATTTTGTGTGAATATGTGTATTGTATATTTCAGCTTCAAGGATTTATTTTATTTCTTTCATTTATGTTGTGTGATTTCTGCAGTATGTACCTGATGAGATGCAGCAAAATATGCCAGGCAATAAATAGTGCATCTATTTGTGTCTTCATTATCCAAATTCACAACAGGAAAAGATTTTGAATAAAAACATTTGCTTTGCAAATATTTTAACACCTTTTTAAATGTTCAGTAAAACGTGTGATCTCCAGTTGTCTAACAAAACTACAGTTGAATGAAAAAACAAAATGCCACCTTTCAGGAATATGTCAAATGTGATGTCAAAAGACTGAATGTTTAAAATGGGCAGCAGTGACTGAGAGTTAAGTATCCACCTCAGTATCAGCACTGGGAATTTTTCCAAGAGTCATGTCCCTTGATCTCTTGGGTAGTAAGATCAGATACCCTAGCCTTTTAAGATACTGTCGAAAAACCTGAAGTCTGGTGTGCACGATGTGCACGTTAGAAATCCAACAGCAGTAGAAAATTTCAAGAGTGGGCCAAAAGGTTTATGCCCTGGCAAAATTATTAAGACAGAAAGGCTCCCCATGGGTAGATAAAGCTTGTGATATTGGATGGAATCTGTCTAGAGTAATCAAACCTTACATAAATGCATATTAAAGTCAGACGCACTTACCCTTGAGGTGCATAATTAGATGAAAAAGAAAAACGTTCAAAATTAAACAGAAGCTGTAAAGCAACGATTCAGGATACTCACCCCCATGAGCAAAACAAACTCGTAGTTTAGGAAACCTCTCCAACACACCACCAAATATCATCGAGCAAATAGCCACTGTTGTTTCTGAAGGCATACCTGGAAACAATATACAGTATCAATTATGATGCACATTTCAACTTTTGTTTTTTACAAGCTCATTTATAATTCTAGTTTTGTTAAAACTCTCTACCTGCTAATTCCTACTTCATATTTTTATACACCTACAGACATCAATGTGAATATATTTAAAGAAAGCAGCAGTCAAATTGGGCTTGTTGACATTTTCATAGTTTGTCCTCAAATGGAGCAGGTGTAGGCTAGAGAATGTTCTCCTGTACGTTATGATTTCTATATATTTACATGTGTTACACTGAGATCATGTTTTTCTTTTGCATATCCTATTTACATGACACCGCTGTCAACACCAGCATTTTATTGCTGTTGCTGTCTTGGAAAATTTACGTTCAGTAGTTTGCCATTGCTTTCTGAACAACTGGCTCCCATACCAAAACGTCAAAACCCAGCACAACGCATTCTGCTGCCCAATTGGTCGCAGCTGTGTTTCGAACGCTGGTAAGCAGGCTCACGAATCGTGTCCGCAATCCCTAAGCCACGGAGACCGACCTGACATAATTAGTTGAAAAATAGCAAGCATGCAATAAGCAGAAAAATAATTCAATTATACATTAAGATGGTTAGAATTACATGGGAGCTATGGTAGCATAGTAAGCAGGCACTTGTCAGCTGGCCCAGTAGTCAGGGATTCAATCCATACTGGAGAGGATTCAAATTTGTAAAATTGACTTGGGCTCCCAGGTTGAGCAAGCCTACAATGGCTACCAGGAAATGTCTTGGGGAGTCAAGATGGCAGGTATCACACTCACCACATCACCACTGCCGTGCCTATTGATCTATAGAAATATGGCTTCAGCACCATAAGTCCATGGTGCCTTAAGGCATGTAAAAGTATTCTCTACTTTTTTTAGAATTAAGTTATTATTAAGGTATACACGATGCAGGTACAAGGGTAAGTTAATAAGTAAGTCACAAATGGCTGTAGAAAAATAACTAAATATGATAGCAACTTGAAACCAGTTTATTTTTATACATTCATTGTCCCTTTATTTCTCAACATAATTTCCACCAACAATGATGCACTTATTCCATCGTTTTATCAGTCCTCCCAAACGGGTTGCACAGAACTGTGTGCTCTGTTTTCTAAGCCATGTTTTCACTTCACATTCAACTTCAGGCGTCATTCACGAAATGTCCCCTGCCAAGGTGGGTAGTCAGTGTTTATGCTGACAAATGTTTGTCCCGTAAAGCGGTGCATAGCTGGGTAGAAAAAGTTACGAGGGAGAGTCGATAAGTAAGTCACACAGTTCATGTGTGATGGCCGGTAAATGAAAACAAAGCATGCAATTCTATGCAGCTGGTTTGGAAGGACTGATGAAACTGATGGGATAAGTGCATCAATGTTGGTAGAAATTATGTTGAGAAATAAAGGGACAATGTATGTATAAAAATAAACTGGTTTCAAGTTGTTATCACGTGTAGTTATTTTTCTACAGCCATTTGTGACTTACTTATTAACTTACCCTCGTATAACTTATAGGCAGCAGCAACTTATATAATGTGTATATTCAAATATACATCTGTAGAAAAGAAAGCAAAACCTTTAAAAGAATGTAGAACTAAAGCAGATACAAAATATAAACAGAGAACTGCTAAATTGCTGATAAATACATATTTCTGCTTAAATAGCTTATATCTACATTTTTCTAACAGGCATGTCTTTCATAAATTAAAAAACAGAACAGAATCTCTATTCTCTAATACATAAGCTAAAGACAGTAGAAATGCAGCTACAACCAGATGTAACATGTTGTCAAGTTTTCATGGCAACTATTAATATCAGAACAACTAAATGAAACAGCTCACAGACTACGCACCCACTAGCCAAGGGAGCCAATATTTCTTCATGCGTCCACCTTGTTCCATATCCCAAGGATGTACAAATATAGCACAGTTATACTCTTCTGCTGCCTGCAACGAACAGATTAGTGGCTGTACACAACATGCTCATGAATGTCACCTGTCATCATGTGTTACACAGAAAGGATGAGGCATAGCCTGAGATGTTATGGCATCCTCCTCAGAAATTACCAGTTTCAAATCTCAAGATAAAGTCGGGCATTTGTTGTACAAGAATCACTGATTTCTAATGATAACACAGGTGCTTCTGATTTCTTGAATAGTGTTATCAGATACCCAGATTTTTCGCATAAAGAGTGAAAAAACAGGAGGTCTCGTTTGCAAGTTAAATATCTCAAAGTAAGATCTTTTGTGCAATCGTTCTAATGCTCAATGTAAGTTGGCATTCATTTCTCTAAAGTTGTTCACACCATCTTTTACGTTGTCTTCCCCTTGCTCTGTATCCATCATATTTCTTCAGTGTGGCTCTTTGTGGCAGATGGTGCCAAGATATTCTTATGAGGTGGCCAAATCATTTAATTTATTGTTAATGAGTGCTTGACTGGATTTCACAACAACTGATGGATGTTTATACATTTATGTGCATTTGTTCTACCTGAATTCATAGAGAATAAAGACATGTCCAGTTATGAACTTACTGCAAAGATCTGCTGCAGCTCAGGAGCATCAAGATTCCAGTCATTTACATGAGAGCCAATCTGAACCCCAGGAAACCCTGGAAAAGTCATACGGGTGGATACATGATGAGGCATTGAAATAATTTTACATAGACACCAAACTATGTTAGACAAGACAGCAAACTAAAATGTTACAGAGATAGTAAACTGGGAAATTCTCTATTACACATGTCTTTTCATTAAAATTTGATATTATTATCATTTCACCCAGTGACTCAATGAGTATGTTCAGGAAGATCGAGATGGGCTAAGCTTGAAGACAGCAGATGAGGATACCTGTTTAAGACATAAAAATCAGTTTCCATTTTGTGCCAAGCCACTGGAGTCTAAGAAGAAATAAACAAGCTGGTAAACTTGCCAGTTGGGCAACTGTGGAAATTGGATGAGCTATGGACCAGGCTCAATATTGTGAATGCCATCAGAGAGGCAGGATGATTAAAGGAATCACGTGATGAACTGTGAACCTGCAACCTTGACCAGGCTGCAAAGACATCAAGTAAAAAGGGGTGAAGCCAAACAAGATTTATGCACGGGGTCAAAGAAATATAGTCAACCAACAAGAACTGGTGTAGATGATAGCTAAACACTGAAGGAGATCATGAGAAGGGGATCCGAGAACTATGGACTGAATGGTTTGATCTGCAGTGAGGATAATCTGTCAGCTAACTGCCCAGAACTTTATAAAGTCAGGACAATTCAACCAGTCTGCAACACAGAAAATCAGCATCCTTCGATATATGGTAGGTAAGACTGAGTGCTTGTGGGTTTGACCCAAGTTTAGTTACATAAATTCTTCAATGTAAGAAAATTCTTGTTTTTCCTAGGTCCATTAACTAAAACTCTTTATTTAGAACACAATAACAACTCAGAAACTACAAATAGTGATTGCATGGTAAAGGGCGAACAAGTATAACCAAAACCAGCTGTATATCATTAAGAACAACAATACAATTAAATCCTCTGAGACAATAGAGTCATCGTCAGCATATGCCCTGCCAACCAGAATATGTGTTCAAGCATCTCTTTTGATATCAGTCCATGGTGGGTCTGGATCAATTCTATTGATAACATTCCCCTAAACTCCAGTCCCAGTCTATCGAAAATTATCCTTGGTGTGACGCTGCCTCTACTACCCCTGATGTCATCATGATGTCTTTCAAAACCTCTCTTCTCTTTACATAACCAAAGAATATTGTTTGGACAACACAGTGCATCAATAAAACATACGAATATAACCATATACAATAATTAATTAACTGTTTTTCATTTGTAGTATTAAGTAAGTGCAATATTTGAAATGTTAAAAAGATATTTTGAACTTTGAATAATGTCAATTAAAAACAAACTCTATGCAAAGATTGCAATAATTCAGCAACAAAGCATTAGTACATACAATATCACAACAATGGTCAATCTTTTACATATTGAGAACAATGTAATTGATTGACTTACTTAAATAAGCGCTGCAGTAATACAATGGTAAGCACACTCACATTAGCACATACACCATCACGTTACAATCTTTTACATATTGAGAACAATTTAATTGATTGATTGACTTAAATAAGAGCCACAGTAATGCAATGGCAAGCACATTCACCACCAGGTCCAGTCTAATAAAAATGGATACCAGAACATTTTCTGGGAAGTTAAAGTGGCCAGCATGAGACTGATCACATCGCTTCTTGAGTGGCGGTAGGTTAAAAAATATAGAGATAAAACCATATCACTAATATATTATATGGCACGGAAATAGGATCCTTAGCTTAACTTCAGTTCACTTACCTAAGTCCTTGCAGCACCTGATAAGTTCTCTGACAGCCAGATCTGGAGCTTGCATGGGAATCGTACCAAATCCAATAAAACGTGATGGGTATTTCTGGACAACAGCTGCTATCTGGTTGTTCAGAATCTGACACAAATCTAACGTGTCCTTGGGTTCCGCCTACGTAAGTAAAACACACAATCATGAAACTTATATCATATAATAACAATGTATTAACAATATGCACAAATACATGAAAAATAATTAAAGTGAAAATAAACTGTTCAGACATTTAAGAAATGAATGTAAAGAATGAAGCTGAACAAATGAAGGACATATACAGAAAAACATCAAAAATGTCCACCAGTGTTTTTCAATGGAAAATAAAAAGAAAGAAAACAAGAATACTTAGCTGAAAACAGACGGGCTCAAAGACCCCCATGCCATACACCGCAAGGCACTATAGTGGCAGTAAATGACAGTTTTTATGACACATTATAATCTGAATTCCACATAAAATGATGGTGTACAAATAGAATAAATACTGGATACAAACTCAGAACAATTAGATGTAAAAATTCATAGAAGTAAGACAAAGATAATGAGAATAAATCAAGCAAATGATTCATATTTAAACACTGAAGCCAAAAACAATATGTTGCACGATTTATTGCCTGGCATATTTTGCTGCATCTCATCAGGTCTATACTGCAGAGTTGTTTTTTTGTGTCTGCTCAATTTTAACTCATGCATAGTCCATACATGTGCTACTACTTCCAGTACACTAGACTAATTTGTGTGTGTGTGGATTAGCTTTCCCTATTACCAATTCTCCTTGCCATGAGGCAAACCCACTTGGACTTCTGAGGTACTTGTAATTTACATCCCAAAGTCAAGGATGAGAAGTCAACATTTTAGTCCAAAATGTGTAGTAATTTGACGGAAACACTTAAAACACAGAGTCATGGTATTATTTGAATGTGGAGCATTTGTTATCCCCAAGGTAATTTCAAATGTCAAGGTTGAGGGCCTATGCTATAACCGGGAAAAAAGAAAAAGATAATGTGTCACACACCAACAGTAGTATCTTTCATGGGGTGTGTGTGTGTGTGTGTGTGTGTGTGTGTGTGTGTGTGCGCGCGCGCGCGCGCTTTCACCTTTTGTTTATGTAGCACGTACACATGTTTTCCCCATGTCATATGGTGTCATTCTCAAACACAACACAAATATGGAATGGAGTGCTTATAATACTGAACCGTCCAGGTGAACATGCAGCTGGTATCAACTAACTTTTTAAACTTGCCTAAATGCAAATGTGGACCAAAAGTCACCATCAACTTGGGAATAGATAATCGACAGCAAGCTTACATCAGGTTACGGTCGTTTCAATGCATGTACTGACAGGTGTGAAGTTTTAGACTTTCACTTATACTTGGTCCCAGCAATGTAATGTTAGGTGTGCAGTTCATTTTCTCACTGCCTCTCCTTCCCAAAAAACTTAGTTTGATACCCGTTTCAAGACTAGGTTCACATATATTAGATGACAGTAAAGTCTGAATTTATCCCTCCACAATCTTCATGTGTACTAGGTCCCAGAAAATTCTGACAATTATTTGATACTAATTTTTCAAGATTGAATTTATCCCTCAACAATCTTCATGTTTACTAGGTCCCAGAAAATTGTGGCAATTATCTGATACCCATTTTTCAAGATTGAATTTATCCCCCCACAATCTTCATGTGTACTAGGTCACAACAATCAATATAAGATGAGGTAACCAGATAACTTCCTCAGCTTCTCCTTCCCAGAAACTTCTGACAATATCAGGCACCAATTTTGCAAGACAGTACTGGAAAAAAAAAACTGAATCCCTCTACTGCTAGAAAGGAATCATGAAGCACAGCAGTTAGTATGCTTTCCTACCAGACTTGGTGGTCAGGGGATAGAATTTGCATTGAGGCAGATGATTACAATGGGCACAGGATCCCAGGACAACCCAGCCTAAAATTGGTCATGGGAAATGATCTCCCTCGGCACTGGATTAGAGTATGTTGACAATGAAATACCCAAATCCTGTTTGGAAACATTACAGATCTAGGCCTGATGCAGCCATTTCATATGTCGCTTTAAAAAAAGCCATTTCATATGTGCTGCTATGAACTATGACTTTGTTACTTTCTAATATACCACTCTGCAGATGTGAAGTTTCAGAACCAGTCTTGCACACCACCCAGTTGTCTTGGCTTGGAGAGGGGAAGCAAGCTCTGTAATACAGTCCCCATTAAGATGGTACTTTAGTACCAAGTCAGTAGAAATGTATCTCTCACTCCGATAGATGCAAGCCCTTTTCAGGAATTAAATTACATGACATCAATGCATCAGACTTAAGAGTTAAATCTCAGTCTCCTGTAGATTCCCAACAAAAAAGTTAGCTGCATATCCCTTACAGGACTCACAGTCAACACCAGCATTGTTTGCTGTTGTGATCTCTTGGTAAGTTAACGTTCAGCAGTTTGCCATTGCTTTCTGAACAACCGGCACCCATACCATTCCGTAAAAAACCAACACAAGGCGGTCTACTGCCAAATCGCCCGCAGCTGTGTTTTGGAAACAGGTATGCAGGGTTATGGATTGTGTCCGTAACCCTTTAGCCATGGAGATTCCCAACAAACCAACAGAAAATCTGTCATCAAACCGTAATTTTGTCACATTTAAGAATAGTACATGGCAGCTATGTCACATTAAAGAACAGAATAAATCCAACTTAGGCAAATCAACAAATCTGATTACTCACCCAGTAACCAAACATTACAGGCACTGTCGACAGAACTTGAACATCAACTCCTGAAAAGTCAACAACAGCAACACTTGAAATATTTTTAAAATATGTAATATTTGATCTGTTTGTAAACAAATGTACAAGTTCCCAGTATTTGAGGATGACGTGTTCTAGGCAAACATGATGGAAGACCAGCATTGGTGGTTGAAACTTACATAATTTTTATTGCATTCTGTCCTGGTCACAATTTGGCAACATTTCATTTACAGTTATAGATAAAATGTGTAAGGCTTTGTAAAAAAAACTAACACTGCACACTTAAAAAAAAATAATTTAGATTTAGAAATATCATCAGCAGAGTTGATCCAGAACACATAGGACCAAGATCTGTGCAGAGGCATAACAGCTTATGCCACTTGGCAGGATACATGATCCCGGGAAGGCAATCCCGGTCAACAAATGCCTGTCAAAGTCGGGTGTATTGCCCTAAGGGCGCATAACCTGACATACTGCAATTACATCTGAAAAAAACACTCTGGATAAATGCAGAAGAAGAAAGGATACATGATGATGATGATGAATTCTCTCAATGACACACGGCAATCGGCATGCAAATTCCTCTCAATTGTCAGTACAATATCAGTTGATGTAAAAGGATGCCCGCTGCTGGTTTTATCTGTTACACCAACTAGTAATGTAAAAGTAAAGGACTCTTTTATATGCCCTGAGGCCTAATGGGTAAATGGTGTTAGCCCTATATTTTACTGACCAATCGGCACTCAGCGGGTGATGCGGTGAATTATACACCAGCCGTCTTTACCTTCCAGGACATGCCCTGGTACTCATCTTAGGCTGGGCGACCTTGGAACCCAGGTCAAATTTTAAAATGCCACCTCAATGAGGTTTTGAACACATGACCACAGGGTTAGCAGGCAAGCATGCTCATCACTTTGCTACCGCAGCTCCCCACACTAACTTGACCAGCACTAAATTCACAATAGCATGCTTCACATGCTGCACAGTCATGTTTGGGACCATGCACAGTTTACAATCCATGAATAATTTGAATTGGTGCTGTGACTTTTGACCACAGAAACCAAATTACTTTGTATGTCCACTCTATCAGTGCAGTGTTCAGTGCTGAACTACCTGGTTCAGAAAAATGGTGGAATTACAGTTTGATTTGTAAGTAGAAAGTCAGTAAAGGGCACTTTTACACGCATTAAAGTGTATTGGGCATACGGTGCTAGACTCATATATTGGGCATACGGTGCTAGACTCATATATTGGGCATATGGTGCTAGACTCATATATTGGGCATACGGTGCTAGACTCATATATTGGGCATACGGTGCTAGACTCATATATCTATAGACCAACTGGCACTCTGTGGGTGATGTGCCACCTTTATTTCCCAAGACATTCTTGGGACCCATTTTAGACTAGGAGCTTAGATCAATATATATCCCCTTTATGCCATGTGGCCAGGTCTACCAGTTATTTACTTCATTTTCCTATTTTACTTCTTCATCAAAATTGCCACTTATAATGAGTTTTCACGTTTATTTCTTCTCATAACATGCCAACAAAATCATGGCTCTCTGTCTAATTTCTCTAATCAATTTACAGTTTTCATTTGTTTCTTGAATGACTGCCTTATTTGTTTTTTGTTTTCTTGAAAACATTAGAAATTAAATAAATTTATTTAAACAAGTTTTAGTAACTGTCTATATTAACTTACAAGGGGTTTTGTTAACAAAATAATGGAAATGTAGCTCTCAATACTGTTGTGTTAATATGTTACTTTAGGTGTTTCTTCTTCTTCTTCGTTCTTCCAAAATGTTTGTTTTGGATATAATTGCATTGAGCCTGTTTACAGTAGAGCTACGATATTTGTGACTTTAGTCCAACACACCCAACTTCTTCAGGCATTTGTTGACTGCGTTAGTCCTCCAGGATACTTTGGTTGTTTAATACTTAATACAGAAACAAATCCTATATAGAACCTGTTTTGCTGTATGACAGTGTATCTTGGGATATAAATGAACAAATTAGGAAGAACTTGGAAGCAACAGATATGTGGTTCCTCAGACAAATGTTGTGAATTCCTTGGACTGCCAGAGTAATTAAGATTGCCTGAAAGAGGCTAATGAAACTAGAACATTACATTAAACAATAAGAATGAGACAAATAGCTTTCTTTGGTCATGTGATGAGAAAAGGGGCATTAAAGAACATCGTGACAACTAGAAAGATCAAGGGGAAGAGAGGCAATGGCAGACCAAGAGAAATGATTCTGGATAGACTGAGATGGTCGCATGGAGGAATGTCATCAACAGAGTTGATTCAGAACACCAAAGACAGAGATCTGTAGAGAGACACTTATGCAAACTGACAAGGCAATTGTCAATGATGAGAAACAAATGGTTACAAAAATAGTTAAAGGTGTGCAGTTTAAATCCATACAACAGTTCTCTTGTTTTGCTCCTTTAGGGATCAGCATTTATTTTGCATCTACTCAGCTCTAGCCATGTACAAGATGATGAGCCTGGGTGTGTTTTATCTTCCACCCTCAAACTTCTTTTGCAGGGTTGTTCCAGTGAGCATGACTTCCCCTCTCTGCTTGGAAAATTCTGGCAAGTTTCCTAGGATAGGTGCAAGTGGCACTCTCTCTCTTAGGCCCATTAGGTGATGACCACAGGGTTCAATTTTGATGTACAGTGTTTAGTATTTCACTAATTTGCAATCAACTGCAATTCTGTATTTGTAAATTACACTTACTTGTTATTCTGGCTCTACGCTACTAAAGTAAAGACAGCCTGTTAGCAAACAGGAAATTGAAATGTAAGTAAAGCAAGCAAAGGACCCCATTTTTACCATGCGTAGGGGCAAAGTGGTCTCCCTGGCGAAGGGGTTAACGACTTTCTCCGTAATCCTGTATATTCATGTCTGTAACGCAGCTGCGCAAGATTTGGTAGCGGATCACGTCATGTGGTTACTTACGGGATATATGAGCTGGTCGCTCAGAAAGCAATGGCATACTACTGAGCATAATCTTGCCAAGACATCAACAGCAGCTGAAAAATGCTGGTGCTGACTGCAATGTCCTGTAAAGGACATGCGGGGAAAAAATAGGGGCATAGTGGGCATATGGTGCTAGCTCCATATTTGTACAGACCAACAGGCATTTGATGGTTGATGTCATCAATATAAGTGGCATTTGATGGGTGAAGTAATCAATATAAGTGGCATTTGATAGGTATGTAATCAATATAACTGCTATTTGATGGGTGATGCCATCAATATAACTGGCATTTAATGGTTGATGTCATCAATATAAGTGGCATTTGATGGGTGATGTAATCAATATAAGTGGCATTTGATAGGTGATGTAATCAATATAAATGCTATTTGATGGGTGATGTCATCAATATAACTGGCATTTGATGGATAATGTAATCAATATAACTGGCATTTGATGGGTGATGTCATCAATATAACTGGCATTTGATGGGTGATGTCATCAATATAAGTGGCATCTTCTTCTTCTTCGTTCATCCGGAGTTTTTTTTTCCGGATGTGATTGCGTTGTGCCTATTTACAGCAGAGCTGCGTTCTTGCGCCGTTAGGCCGACACATCCGACTTCTGCGGGCATTTGTTGACCGGGTTAACCTTCCCGGGGTAAGTGGCATCTGATGGGTGGTGTCATCAATATAAGTGGCATTTGATGGGTGATGTAATCAACATAAGTGGCATTTGATGGGGGATGTAATCAACATAAGTGGCATTTGATGGGTGATGTAATCAATATAACTGGCATTTAATGGGTGATGTAATCAATATCAATGACCAAGTACTACAGGAGAGAAATGAAAATTGTAAATTGATAAGAGAAATTAGATGTAGACAGTCAAAATTTTTTGGACATATGAGAAGAAATGGATTGGAGAACTTAGTGACAACTGGCAAGATCGAAGAGAACAGACCAAGAGGAAGACTGAGAGGAAAATACCTGGATGGCTTGGCCACGTGGCATGGACAAGACAGGAACACTGAGCTGATCCACGACGCTGGTGATCGAGTGAAATGGCGAGTCATGACTGCCCACGCTTTCGGGCATGGCACATGACTGACTGATTGTAATCAATATAACTGGCATTTGATGGGTGATGTAATCAATATAACTGGCATTTGATGGGTGATGTAATCAATATAAAGCTAGCCCCATATTTGTACAGACCAACAGGCATTTGATGGGTGATGTCATGAATATAAAGCCAGCTGCCTTTACTTCCTAGGATATCTCCTGGTACCAGTCATAGGCTGGGTCCACCTGAAAGCCAGATTTAAAAATACACCCTGATGCAAATTCAAACCTATGATCGCAGTGCAGGCAGGCAGGCAGGCATGCTAGCCACTGCATTAATGAGCCTTCCAAAAGTGGAGTGCCAAGGGTTTCAAGTTGACAAGGTCATCTGTCTTTCAGATCAGTAGTTAGGAACCTACTTTACCATTTAGTGTGTGTAGAATGATGCGGTGACTTTAACATATCTACAAGTTGTGAAAGACACTACTTAAACATTTTCATAACTGAGAAGCTCTAGTGCTGGTAACAGTTACTGAACATTCTACCTGTGGCATCCATTTCCTTCAGACGAGCCTCGGGCGACCAGCAGTTTTCTTCAATCTCTCTGAATAATTTACCATCTTTCATCATCTTTGCCTTGCCAGCACAATGATGGTGTAGTTGGACCCATCCACCATATCCATACCTCTGAAATATTTTTGTTTTCATTATCAGGTAGTTGAAGCAACAATATAAACTGTAAAAAAGACAATAATATAAACTTTGTCTTATCAGTCCACATTCGCTACCGCCTTGGTTGTAGTTATTATGCCTTTTTGAAGCACAATGTAACAAACTATCGTCTGTCAAGATGGCAAGGTGCCAATGAATGAATGAATTAATTAATTAATATAAACTTTTAAAAACCAATATAAACTGTAAACAAGACAATAATATAAACTTTTATAAAACTAATATAAACTGTAAAAACAATATAAAATGTTTAAAAAAACAAAACAATATAAACTGTAAAATAATATAAAATGTTACAGCACACTTCTAATGAAGGGGGGGGGGGGGGGGGGGGGGGGGTGTGTGTTTCCATGGCGAAGTGGTTAAGCCACCTACTGTTTGGAAGGTTTTAGGTTCAATTCCAGACCCTGTCATTCGGCTCATGAGTGTAATTTTATTGGAGACTCCAAGGGGTTGTCACTGGAGCTATGTAGTTCGTGCAGAGCTTTTGGCAGGCCACCCTGCAGCAAGAGATCTAGCCATATAGGATAAAACCCGGAGCAATGAAGTCAATCCTCTTTAATGAATATACTGAAAGTGAAAAGCCAACTAGAACCACAAATTATGAGTAGACTAATGGATTTGGATGACAAGCATTCTTGGATAAGGGGAGGAAACTTGGGGGCCCCATGTTTAGTTAAGTTTAGTTTAGTCGATGGATCAACATCACGGCACACGGGTGCAACCCATAAGTGCTCCATTCTCCTCCTAACTTAGAAAAGTATTTCTCAGAGACCCATGTAAACTTAGTAGACAAAATAAATGATTTGATGGTTGGAAACTGAAAATAAGAGGTTAAATAAAATAGACTGCTGCACTGGATTAATTTCAGAATTATTAAATCTACTCACAAAAAGAATATTTACTACATTTGTTATTCTGAGATACGCATTACATGCATTTGGATCCTTGTCAATACAACGGGGATAGCTGTGGCAGTGCAGTGATGATACCAGCCTGATGGCCAGCTGGCCAAGTGTTCAAAACCCCATTGAGACAAATTTGTTAAGTGATCTGCTTTCCCAGGTCAGTCCTACCTAAAATGTTTTCTTTCTTCAATATCACGACACTCAAATATGAATATCTCCGCTTAGAATTTACATCCAGGCATCATTGATGTACCGTTGGATTTGGCTTTTCAAGGCCTATCTAACTGTCTCAGTTAGTATAAAACCCCATTTGAAAAACGTGATCAAAGTACCTAAATAACTGATAATGACTTGAAACAATTGGTGGCTATTTTGAATCTCTTAATCTGGTCTGAACATTTAATATTAATTAACAATATGACTTTTATGTTTGGTTTATTGGCCTGCACTAAAATAATACATGGTTCATTCAATTATTAATTAATATATCATGGATTAATGGCTTGAAACATTAATTGTGGCCATTTTGAACCTCTTAATTCTGGTCTAAACATTTAAGATTACATCCGCTATATGATTTTTATGTTCCGCTAATTAATCTCCAAATTGAAAACCTTGGTTTTCAAGGCACTTGGGTTTTTTAAACATAATAATAATTCTATTTATATTAATCAATAACAATTGTTAATATTAATGTAGTTAAATGACTCAATATTTCAAAAATTATTGTTTACTTGATTAGGTCTCACTGTCAAGAGCCAGAACATATTGATATATGGTTGCTAAAGGTTAAAGGTCTGTGTTCACAAATAACAAAGTTACATCCACGTGAGTGTTAAAAAAAAGTTATTTATGTCTTCTTCTTCTTTCGTTCGCTTGAAATATGTCTATAACTGCAGTGTTGTCTCTTGTATGAATCTAACAGTCTTTTTTAGTTCACTCAGCGATCCATAGAGTTTATCTTCCACTGTTGTCTCTCTAGGCCAGAAGGTTCGCCTGGATATGTTGTAGTTTGGGCAGTCCTGGAGTATGTGCTCTGCTGTCTGCGATGCCAATCCACATGTGCACATGGCTGAGTCACCAATCTTGAATTTTGTATACATGTGGTTGCGTAATCTATTGTACCCTGTTCTGATGTGCAGAATAATGACCTGTTCTGGTCTGTCCATAACGTGGTAGCCGTCTTGAATAGGGTTTGGTGGCCTTATGACTGATTTTATCATTCATTTCCTTTGGTGGAATGTAATGGGCACATCTGGCATCAGACTGTTCTTCTTTTGCTCCTTCCTTAGCCAATCGATCAGCTCTGTCCTTTTATTTATGTGTTAGGCCACATGTTATCCAAATCCTCTTACTCTCCTTTACTCTTTGTTCATATTATTTTTATTAATTAATTAAATGATGTAACTTAACTGACACACAAACATTAACTTAACATATCATAATGTATTAATGATAATGTCAATATCGTCTTAGAATTGACCTTCTAACTAATCTATAATCTATAATTTTATAAACTACAGACTTGAATAAGGTATCGTTGGATTTGACTTTTCAAGAGGTATCCGACTATGCAGCTTGCATAATTAAAAAGCAATTTAGAAAATGTTACTAAGATGGCTAAATTAAAGTATTACTATAACGCTGTAACAACTGTTGTACTGTAACGTAATTGTATTTAATTATTTAATAAATTAATTATACCAACCACTATTTTAATTTATTTAGACACAGAGCTGATTGTATTGATATTTTCTTTATTTTAAACATAGATCTCAGTATACCTCTTTCAAATCGGGCCAGTTTTCATGGTAAGATGTGAGTGTGCAAGTCGATCTTCATGTTGACGTCAAGAATGTACATCTAACCGTGTGTTGACTGTTGATGAAAACAGAACCATTGTTTACCACGACCACACTGGCCTGGCCTGGCTTATCTGCAAGCGCCGCCTATGACCTTTTTATCCACCAATCAAATCGAGTCTCGGGCGATTGTCCGGGTCAACTCATTCAAAGTATTACTCCATAGTTGCCATTCTAGATATTTTATATCCAGATCTAGAGGTTTTTGCCGGCGTCTGGATACCGTTTTCTGACGTTTGGATGCTGGATGCAATTCTAGATACTTTCCATTTGGAGTCGGATATTTTGAATACTTTCTAGATATTACTTTTCTTTCGGTGCATTTACCCATTTTATGTTTGGTCTGAATGGTCCTTCGTCTAAGGAGACGAAGCCTTGTTACAAACCTTTGAGAACAAAATTTTAAGACGCATCTTTGGACCCATTAGGGATACACAAAGTGGAGAGAGGAAAAGAAGAACAAAGACATTTATGATCTGTTTAAGTCCCCGCTAATCACTGGTATCATGAGAACGCAGAGGTGTTTCCAAGGCACCAGGGCCGGGATATATACTGGCCAAGACCTGCTGACACGTCCACGTCGTGCGTCCTGGGCAACAGGTCTCTTCGGGGACCTGGCTAACATCAGTAGGATCGATGATTCTTCCGAAGTCGGAGAGTATCTGCCTGCATGGCGAGGAACCACCAGTCTGCACACCAATAAGCCAGACATGGGACAACGGATACTCACGCAAACCTCAGGTCCTGTGTGACATCACAATGATGTTTGGACAACAGGATGCCTTCATCCGACATACAGGACTTTTGCGTTGGAGCTCAAGCCAACGAACACAAGCAAGCAAGCAAGCAAGCACTGGTATCGTGAAGGCTAATAGACTACACTGGCTGGGGCATATAGAAAGAATGGAAGATAATAGGGAAACAAACTCGCTTACACTCAGGAAATAAATGACCGTAGACCAAGAAGACGGTGGAGAGATAATACATGTACAGACCTACAAGCACTTGGAATCAACGACTGGCAAGAGAAGGTCCACCAGAGAGACGAATGGAGACGGATTGTATTTGCAGCAAAGAACCTCAATGGCTCGAAACGCTGAAGAAGAAGAAGAAGAAGGAGAAGAAGTTTGGTCTGGACGCGCGTAAATTATGGTAACTGCCATTATTTAAACTTTGAACTGACTTGGGTCAACGCTCAACAATCTGGCAACCCCCGGTAATGAGTAAAAGGGCGCATAAATTATAATAACATTATTTGAACTGTAAACTCACCGTGTTGCGAATTATTGCTGTGATGCCGACTTTGTGATTCTTTTTCATGTGATTTTTTAATAATTGCTCACCTTCATATGTGTCTTCCACTTTGAACAAATCTTTCAACATGCCAAAAGTAAAGCAATATGAACAAAAATTTCGGAAAGAGTGGCTGCAGGATGACATAATTAAAGATTGGGTGATGTCAATTCATGGAGATGCGACTAAGGCTCATTGTAAGTACTGCAAGTGCGAAATGAAAGCGAAAATACAAGACTTGAAGAAACATGCAGAGACTAAAAAACATAAAAATGCAGTGCCATTTAGGGATATGCCACCGTTGACATCTGTTTTCAGAACTACACAGAGTAATGAATCATCAAAAGTTGAAGGATCTGTCGCAATGTATTTTAACTTGTCATTGTGCAATCGTGAACTGTGACCATTTGATTGATTTGTTTAAAAACACTATTTCTGACAGTAAAGTGCTAATGGACGTGAAAATGCACCGCAGCAAGTGTACAAATATGATCAGAAGTACTTTGTTTTCGCACTTTGAAGAAGATTTGATCAGTGATATTTCTACAAATAAATATAGTTTATTATTAGACGAATCGAATGACATTTCTGTTCTGAAAGTGCTTGGTGTATGTATTATATATTATAGCAACAGCAAAGACAAAGTAGTTTCTACATTTCTTGGACTAGTTCACTTGGAAGAGTGTGATGCAGAAAGTATAGTTCAGGCACTAAAGAAACTTTTGGTCAGTAAACATTTAAACTTGAAGAATTTGGCTGCAATTGGAACCGATAATGCATCGGTAATGGTTGGTATCAACCATGGCGTTTATGCAAAATTGAAGGAAGATATCCCATCTTTAATCCTCATAAAATGTGCGTGTCATTCCTTGCAGCTAGCATTATCACATGCCTCATCAGAATGTTTACCAAGGAATTTGGAATTCCTTATTGCTGAAACACATAACTGGTTCTCCAAATCATCTGTCAGACAACAGCAATATAATAATTTATATAAAGCATTAAATGATAGTTCCTCACCACTGAAAATTCTGTCATATTGCAAAACTAGATGGTTATCAATTCAACCAGCTGTTGAAGTAATTGTGAACCAATGGTTGGAGTTGAAGACACACTTCGAAATAACAAGACAAAGTGAAAAGTGCTACACAGCTGAAATACTATATGGAATGTATAGTGATGAAAAAAATTTGGCATTCCTTCTCTTTTTACAACCCATTTTAAGTGAAGTGCAAAAAGTTAATAAACTGTTTGAATCTCAAAATGTTGATAAAGTTAAATTACTTGACGATCTCACTTTGCTATTTCACTCAATTGGTAAAAGACTTATATTGCCAACTTCTAAAGCTGACTTGTTCACTTGCACTATAGAGAGCTATTTGGCTCCTAAGCCATACCTGGGATACCAAATCGAATCAAAAATTGATGGTTTAAAAACAAAAGGACTGTTAACAGAAAATGAAGAGAACAACTTAAGAAAGCGCTGTCAAGATTTTCTTCTCTCATTATTCAAGCAATTGAAGCAGAGACTTCCTGAAAATTTAGATGTATTGAAAAATATTTCACTCTTTTCTGTTAACAACATACTTCAGCCAGTAAAGGACATATCAAAATATTGTCAAGTTATGAAATTTTTAGGGGCTACTGATAATAGTGTGGCGGAAGCAGAATATCAGTTAACCAAAATAAATTTGGTTGACTGGAGAAACAAAACAGAAACTGAAGCCTTTTGGAGTGAAGTAAGACAATTTAAAGATGCCTCAGGTAACAGTCCATTCTGTGAGCTCTTTGAATGTGCGATGTCTGCCATGATACTACCCCATTCAAATGCTGATGTGGAAAGAGTTTTCAGTACTATGAATTATACAAAATGTAAACTAAGAAACAGGATGAAACTTGACCTCTTAAATGCTATCTTGACAATAAGATTTGGCCTGATGAGAGCAGGAAAATGCTGTTCAACATATCAGCTCCCTGACCGTGTATTAAAAGAAATTGGAACAGCTAAAGCATACCAGAGTCATTTTGAATCTGAAGCTTCAACTTCATCATCCAAGCTAAGTGCATCTTGTGAGACAGACATCAGTGAAGATGAGGACATGATTCTATAGGGTAAGTCACATCAATGTTTTTTTATGTTGCATATCTCTTACAGGATGTTGCAGTCAACATTAGCATTTTTCAGCTGCTGTTGATGTACTAGGCAAGATTACGCTCAGTAGTTTGCCATTGCTTTCTGAGCGACCGGCTCACATACCCCCGTAAGTTACCAGCGCGGCTCGAACCGCTGCCGGTTCGGGCGCAGCTGCGTTACTCACGAGAATATACGGGGTTACGGCGAAAGCCGTAAACTCTTCGCCAGGGAGACCGGCAGTCACATCAATACATATGTAATTTCTTACTTTCTCAATCTGGATATTTTTCCTAGATACTTTCCAACGAAATCTAGATATTTATGGATGTTGTTTGGGCCGTTTCTAGATATTTTTTGTCAAAAAAAAGTGGCAACCCTGATTTTACTGTATTACCTGTATCCTGTCGAAAGTTCCCCTACGTCTGCTTCCTCTTCTTTGTACACCTTCAGGCGGCACCGATTATAGCGAATCTATTTTCACAGAAAAGAAACACAATAAGGGTCCCAATTATAACTAATTGATAAATCGACAGTTAAACGGTGCATGAATACGTTTTTCTAGATAATGGACAGCACGAGGTTGTTAGTTATGTCTCTAAAGATTGTCCTACAGACATGAATCAGATACCGTTGGATTTGATTTTTCAAGAGGTATCCAACTATGCAGGTTGTATAATTAAAAAGCAATTTAGAAAATGTTACTAAAATGAAAATGGTCAAATTAAACACTGTACTGTAGATTCTAGTAGTTATTAGTAAATAAGTAATGTCCGAATGCAAGAATCTCCAAGGCCAGCGCGGCCTTTGGCAGACTACAAGAATGTGTGTGACAGAAATGGAATAAGCCTGCAAGCAAAGCTGAAAGTCTACAAAGCAGTCGTATTATTCGCAATGCTAGCTACATGCTTGTGAAACATGGACCGTTTACCAGCGACACGCTAGGAAATTAAACCACTTCCACACAGTCTGCCTTAGGAAGCTATTAAAGATTAAATGGCAAGACACAAGATCCCAGACATTGAAGTTCTAGAAAGCGTGTCCATGCCCAGTATCCACACTCTATTAATTGAAGAATCAGATTCGCTGGGCTGGTCACTTGACTCGCATGCCAGATCACAGGCTCCCTAAACGATTTTTTTTTAAACGTCGAGCTGCGTTGTGGTAAACGCTCCCAAGGCGGTCAGAGGAAACGCTTTAAAGACACTGAAGATCTCACTAAAAGCTTTTGGAATTCATCACGACACTAGGGAGACTGCTGCCAAAGACCGAAATTCCTGGCGTACATCATTACGCAAGGGTGCAGTCACTTGTGAAGCAAACAGAACTGCAAGAGCTGTGGAAAAAATAAGGCTGGGCAGAAAAACCACTGCAGGAGATCCTCCTCCTGGAACGTCAAGCATTCTTTGCCCTCATTGTCAAACAACATTTAGAGCCAAAATAGGCCTTGCCAGCCATCTTAGAACTCACGGCTCCATACTTTTAACCCCACTGAATGAATTGAATGGTCATCATCATTCTTGATTGACAAACAATAAAGATTGTCCTCAAATTGAGACTAAAGTAATGACCTCTGTTCTGCACACACATAAAATGTTTAGAAGTCGTGTTACCAATTCCGCAGTTCATGCATCGGTCCTGTCTCTAGTCTACCGAACAAGTGGTATTTCGGCCTATATGCTGTTGGTAGTTTCCCATGGTCATATAATGGGAAGATAAGCATTGGAAAACACCGTGACGACTGGAAAATCATCGATTGGAAGAGGCAGATGGGGAGAGGATGATAGATGGACTGAGACGGTGGTCTTTGGGAGTTAACTCGTCAGCACAGTTAAACCTGAACTGTAAGGATCGAGATCTGTGGAGAGACGTGTTCGCCTACGTCACTTGGCAGAGCACGTGATGACGACGATAATGATGACAATGTTCTGTGTGGAGTCTGAATATTATTAGTTTTTCAGTTCCATGGAACTGGTAATACGCATCACCTTTCCGGTGGCCTGGACGCTATGATTCTCACCTGGTTCTATAAGTGTTTCTTAGAAACTTATATGGTTATGGTTTCACCATAGGCTATGTCTATATCAGGCCGGAGTAGTCTTCCACCTTTCTTAGCAAATATGTCAACTTCTTAATTTCCAGGTATATTGCAGTGTGAGGGAATCTATTGTATAACAATCCTTTTTGATTGCTGCCATAGGTCATGAAGTGCTGCTCTTAGGTTTGCTAGTTCTGCAGTTTTTACTCTAGTATTGAGACAACTGACTTCGCATCATTAAAAAGGGCTGTGTGTTTATCTTTATATTTCTGTCGATAACATTTCTGCTGCAGTTTTCAAGGTCTTAACCTTGTCTCTGATGTTTCTTGCGAATGTCCCAGTTGTCACTGACTATTTTCTTCGCACCATTTTTTACTCGTATATTCAGGAGAATACTTCAGCCTCTATTTCCCATTGAAATGTTGGCGGCCCCATCTGTATGTGCAGGAGTATAGATGCTATCTTAATAATTTTGCTGCTCTATATAGTTTAAGGTTGTTTATCTTCTTTCTGTTTCATTAGAGTTCTTTTTCCCAATGCCAGGGATGGTTTCTACCACCTCAGACACGCTGCTGTTCCCCCCCCCTTTCCCCCAAGCTGAGAATCTGTGTGCACTGTACTTAGATGTGGCTGTTGTTGTGTTAAATATAGAATGTGTCCTGTTTGTGTGTGCAGATTCTACAGTTTTTTGGGTTTTTTTCGCTTTAATCTTTGCAGGATTTTCGGTAGCTTACTGAATACTGCACGTCGTAGACGTTTGAGACGAGCTATCATTTAACAGGATTTTCATTCGGTGGATATTTGAATCTGACATCTAGTAAATTGTATTTGATGGATATTAGAACCACTTTGTCAATTTAGTAGGGCGCACGTTCGGCGGACATCATTTACCCATGATTTGAGGCGTGCTGATGAGTGTCAGAAGCGATTAAGATCACTGCATCTCTAGGGGTCACCATCTCCGAGATCTCCTGCCAGTTTGATTTAGGCCAGTGATGACCATTTATCCATGGTGTATGGCGTGGACGTATGACAGAAGCCTTGCATGGCATCACATCAGCCTTAACTTTTCACTATGCCTGTGACCGAAGTCACCACACGACGACTTGTCCACATATACCGGTGGTTACGCGTTAAATTATAGCATTTAGTTAGTTCAATGTATCTTTACTAATCTTTGCACCCTTCATCGTCATTCATGTCCTTGCCGGCTGGCGTGGGACGATCACGCTTCTCTACAAACTGCTATCTCCGACTGTATGGATCAATTCGTCTGTTGACCCCCTTCCGTGCCATGACACAAGACTATCAAGAAATTTCTTATGCTATCATCCTCTATCTCTCTTTCCACAAATCTTTCCGGTTATCACAACATATTCCAGTTTTTGTCTTCTCATAATGTGGTCACTGCTTTTTTGTGATGTTTGTGGTAAGTTGTCTTTCCAACGTAGCTCCCCCCAAAATGTCTAGATTGCTCATTTTGGCTGTCCAATTAATTGTCAGCATTCTTCTATAAAACCACAGATACAAGGCTTTCACGCATTTTTTTTTGGGGGGGGGGAGTGGGGGGAAGGGCAGTTTACGAATTGTCTACTATTCGCAGCCGTATGTCAAAATTGGTTCTATTAAAATGCAAGAACTCTTTTTCTGACTTTCAAGGACAGTGACTTATTCCACAAAGTGTTCTTCGTTTGACAGAATGCAGTTTTTGCTTGTCCTATTCTGTTCTTTATCTCAGTGATGCATCTTCCATCTGATGCCATCCACGTGCCTAGATATCTGAATGTCTGCATTTGCCCCCAAATAAAGTCATTTACTTTAATTACACATTTAGGCACAGTCTGTTTCTTTGATATCACCATAACTTATACCTTTCTATTATTCAAGCTATGGCTTATATTGTTTTTTACTTTATACAACTACTGTATCTATCATTTCCTGTAGTTCCTTCTGACAAGTCGCTATCAAGACCGTGCCGTCATCAAAAGGTACATTATTTATATTACGTCCATCAATCAGGATCCCTGACATATTTTCTGTAGATCCCATTATATGTTCACTGTACAATGAGTACAAATCAGGAGACATTGCACCCTTACTTAAATGTAATGACTAAACTAAGGTGTGCTTATGTGTATATCAATTATATTTAGACAGTCGCTTATAAAGGCATTTAAATGTGTGTATTTCAAACATATTCAGAACGAAATATGAATAGCAACAGCAATGTATATGTTTAACCTTGCTAGTCCAGTAACTGAAATAAATCCGGAACTAACCGAAAGAAGGCAGGCAAGCGTGCCAATACATAAATTGTCGATTTATTTGGTTGTTTCGGGATTTGAAGTTTGAAGATTTGGCACAATCCACTACTGGCAACGCTTATTGTATTCCGATACGAACCTTGAGGCTTGTCCACGTCGGAATGGAACCGCAAGTGGTTACACACCTCCCTCTCATCCCGGGTCCAGTCAGGGATGTGCACTACTAACGCGCTCAAACGAGAGCGAAACTCGAGTCTAGTGCTTCCAATCCGACACGGAGAAGGTCCTTTGTTCGTACCGCAATACGATCAACTTAAATAGTCCATTAATACTGTTGACTCTTCATCTTTTTTTCTTAATGTCTTGAAACTTCTAGTGGAGTACAGGCCCACAAACACACATGCCAACCCCTCTACAGACCAGTGCGTGGCTGGTTAGAATAATCAGTTAACACCTAACCATTAGATGTTAACTGATTATTTTTCCTACGGAGTGAGACAGCCGTGAGGTCTACAATGTGACTATTCTTTACTTTCTCTTTGGTGCACCGATAATTCATGCAGTGCAGCAAAGAATGCGCGCGCACAAGTCAAATTATCATTCATGAACTACACACGCTCGCACACTCACACACAGAAATAATTCTTAAAGAAGGAAATTGCCATTTTACACACCTTTTGTGTATTTGGTATATGGTGCTAACGCCTAATTTTTATAGACCGATCGGCAATCGATGGGTAATGTAGTCACTATCATGCTTGTTGCCCGTACTTCCCAAGACATGTCGTGGTGTCTTTATTTAGCTTGGTTCGTCCCGGAAGCCTAGGTTTATGTTTTTATGTTTTTTTAATCCGCCACGATGAGCATTTGAACATATGACCGTGCAGGAAGGCATGCGCGCTAGCCATTAGGCTCTCGCGGTTCTCTTTACACACTTCTTGGCATGCTAAATTGTACTCCACTCAAATGGAAACCATCCCCTTTCACTAGTAGAGATGAATCTACCGTAAAGCTTGAGTTTCATGGCCTCGACCCCAAAGATTGATCGTCAAATTCTTTGCGCAGTCGGGCTTACAAAAAGTGATATCCGTATCACATTACAGATCTACAACGGAAACTGCTTCGAAACAAATTAAAGAAAAATAAAATCAGTATTCCGTTAACAGAATAAAAGACTGATCACCTATTCCTCCGTGCACTCAGGCCTACAAAATGTGATGCCCTGTCACACCAACCCATAGCAGATTCCAACTTCGGGACTTATTTATTTATTTATTTATTTATTTTTAATCGGATAAACCCAAACATTTCTTATTCATTCACAAAACTGTTTCAACAAAATGATTCTCCACAGTTATGCATTTCGAAACTGGGGTGGGGTGTTGTATAGTGATAGAATTAGATGTGGTTCCAGAGACGAATGTTGCAAATACCGTGGACTGCCTGAGCAACTAACAACGATCGTCTGCTAGAAGCTTATGAGAGTAGTGCATTATTTACAACTATTAAAACAAAGAGGAAAACGGCATTTACTTGTGAAGACGTGGCCGAGCCGGACAAAATTTGTGATACGAGGAATATTCGTTCTCTTGCTGTACCGTATTGTTACCTAGCGAAATCAAGGATTTCTCCATTACGCCCAGATACAGAGCTGTCACAATTGACCAACGCATGGAATGTGACTACGTGTTAATTCATTGCTTGGGTTTTCAGTTCTTTGCTTAAATAACATTGCATAGCCGTTATATAGCATTGCGTAGCCGTTATATAGCATTGCGTAGCCACTATATAGCATTGCGTAGCCGTTATATAGCATTGCGTAGCCACTATATAGCATTGCGTAGCCGCTATATAGCATTGCGTAACAGCTATATAGCATTGCATAGCCGTTATATAGCATCGCGTAACAGCTATATAGCATTGCGTAGCCGTTATATAGCATTGCGTAACAGCTATATAGCATTGCGTAGCCGTTATATAGCATTGCGTAGCCGTTATATAGCATTGCGTAGCCGTTATATAGCATTGCGTAACAGCTATATAGCATTGCGTAGCCGTTATATAGCATTGCGTAGCCGTTATATAGCATTGCGTAGCCACTATATAGCATTGCGTAGCCGCTATATAGCATTGCGCAACAGCTATATAGCATTGCGTAGCCGTTATATAGCATTGCGCAGCCGTTATATAGCATTGCGTAGCCACTATATAGCATTGCGTTGCCGCTATATAGCATTGCGTAACAGCTATATAGCATTGCGTAGCCGCTATATAGCATTGCGTAACAGCTATATAGCATTGCGTAGCCGCTATACATCATTGCGTAACAGCTATATAGCATTGCGTAGCCGCTATATTGCATTGCGTAACAGCTATATAGCATTGCGTAGCAGTTATATAGCATTGACGTAACAGCTATATAGCATTGCGTAGCCGCTATATAGCATTGCGTAGCCACTATATAGCATTGCGTAACAGCTATATAGCATTGCGTAGCCGCTATATGTGGTTATCTGATAACCCTAAGATAACATATATATATATTACCATAAAAGATATCAGCAGTAAATATAATTTTTTTGTTGTTTTTTTTGCGCTCGCTCGCTCGCTTTGAACTCAAGCGTAGTCCATACACACTACTTCTAGTAGTGCTGGTCTGAATTGTGCGTGTGTGTTAGCTTTACCTATTAACAGTGTCCCTCGCCATCAGACGAACCTACTCTGACTGCAGAGGTACTTGTAATTTACGTCCCCAAGTCTAGAACTATAGGTCAACATTTTAGTCCAACTGTCTGGTGTAAGGGTTGAACCCTTTACGTCGACATCAGCACACCGGATGTTTAGAAACACGCGTTCTTATTCATTCGGCCATGCTGACCTACTAAGTATACAATGAAAATATACATTACTGTTCAGTGCAAATGGAGGTAACATTTTACTGGTGATAAACCAGTGGTTTGTTCATTCATTCAGTAGCATGTCCTTTGCAGAGCCTGGCTCCCATAGCAACCTTCCGGAAAACATCTCGATCATAAGCAAGATGTCCCGCGTTCGATACATCCGTTTGGAAATCATCTACCACATCCTGCACCCATCTTCTCTTTGGCCTTCCCCTTCCTTTCTTCCCAGGCACATACCCCTCCATTATTGTTCACTCCAAACTTTCGTGAAGTTTCAATTTTCTTTATTTCATCTTGCCAAGAAATCAACAATCAGCTGAAAGATGCTGATTTTGACAGCGATATCCTGTAAAGGATATGCCAACAAAATAAAAATTAAAAAAAATCATCTTTAATAGCCAACGATCTTCAATATTCAGCTCTTGAAGTGGTTTGTTACTCAGGGGAATTAACCTATGTGTTTAGCCATATAATTTAAATTAGTGCGTATTGTCCCATTTCGCTGTAAAAAAAATCTCTCCATTTTGCCACGGAGAGTGGTACTGATAATGTCACGAGACGACCGGGCACCCGCGTAGCGTCGTCTCGCTAAGTGAGGAAAAGATTGATTATATATCCCTCCGTGCAGTCAGACCTACAAAAAGTGATGACCATATGACATTACAGGCCTAGAGCAGGAAACTGCTTCGGGGCAAATTAAGCAACAATAAAATCAGTACTCCGTTAACAGAGAAAAAGACTGATCACCTATTCATCCGTGCACGCTGGTCTACAAGATGTGGTGGCCCTATCATATCACATATCTATAGCAGGTTCCTACTATGGGACTTGTTTGTTTATTTGTTGTGTTTTGTATTATTTTTTTTCAGTGTGCATTTCATTTATATTATAGTAAATACTTATACATAATTTGTTCCCCCCCCCCCCTCCTATGTGATGCTGTCTTCAATAGCAAATTGTATGTGTGTGTGTGTGTGTGTGTGTGAGAGAGAGAGAGAGAGAGAGAGAGAGAGAGAGAGAGAGAGAGAGAGAGAGAGAGAGAGAGAGAGAGAGAGAGAGAGCGCTCGAGCGAAATGGAGAATGTATGGTGCATTTTTTCAGCACATCCAAATATGTTAAAAGAAATCAAGCGTCACCAGTCGACTGCTGACCGCCTAGGCTGACACAGTTACTCTAGAATTAACGTGCAAAGCTGCTGGGCTCTTCTCTACTTGTCACAATCTATGATCATTAACATCATCGTCATCTCCCACTTGTGACGTCAAGCGTCGTGGGAAAAATAGTTGACGTTCCAGCGTCTGATAGGCGGCACTGGATATTATCATTTCGTGTAATTGTACAATGTCTTTGATTTCAATCAATTTTAATTTCGGGCGTCCTCTTACTCTCGTAGCAGATCTTCTTTAATGTAGCGCCAGTGCTGGAAGTTGATTGTATTGACTGTGAAGACAGACAGACAAGACAAGGCGGACGGACGGACGAGACAGACAGACAGACAGGCAGGCAGGCAGGCAGATAGACAGACAGACAGATCGACCGACAAACAGACAGACAAGCAGACATCGGGTGGCCTAGATGCAAACATGTGTGAACCACATAATTCAGACTAACACAGTGTTATTGTGCGTTGTCTAGATGGAAACTGATTGGCTGTAGCCAACTGTGATCAGACCACCACAAACCTTGAAGGTACGTACAGCTGTTGCACGCCAATAACAGGAAGAAAACCAATATACCGCAACAATACAATCAATATGATATTACACTAATACATTTTGCAGGGTTGTTCTATCGCATTTCGTGGCTCTGTGAAGGAAAGCTGTTGTTGACAAACACCGCATGTATGTTTACAGATAAGTAATTTGACACTGACCCGATATATCGTGTCAATCGAACTGATAAGGAACAATATCAACGTATGCACCTCGAATTCGGGTACAGGTTTGATCTGTTTATTGTGTGCTTTGTGTTTTCGTGGGAGCCATGAAAGCTTGGTGTCTAGCTCCCGTGGTCATGGGTTCGAATCCCTATCCTGGCGGATTTAAAAACAAAATTGGTTTGGGTCCCTATGTTGTCCCAGTCTAATATGGGTATTAGGAAATGTATTGGGAAGTAAAGTCGGACAGTGTGTTGTAGACCGCATCACCCTTTCGAGTGGCGGTTTGGTGTATACAAAATATAGAGCTAGAGTCACCTACATAGTATGTCTCAAGGTGTGTAAACGTGTTTAATACTGCGTTTACTTAGATCTTGCGTGTTTGTATGAGTGTGTGTGTGTGTGTGTGTGAGTGAGAGAGAGAGAGAGAGAGAGAGCGCGATAGGAGAGAGAGACTGGGTGATTGAGAAATGTGATACATGTATAGTGGACTTCCGGTCATGAACATGGAGGATAGGCAGTGAAACGGTTAAGGCCTCTGGGTGTTTATGCTCGTGGCTACCGTTGCATTTACATTTACCTCATGTTGGACTGGTAGTTTATGGTTCCGTCGCCTTACTACTGTGCTGAGTGGGTGGCGCGACGCTGAGAGCTGTGAAATGCTTTTAAATCTGCCCGAGGTTGTGGGGCGTGACCTGTATCTTCAGGGCAATGGCGGCTGGCTATGTCCCAGAATTAACCGGTTTTTGTGTCTTATGCAGAAATGTGTGGCTGCTGGTCTTCTGGTTGACTGCCGCTTCCTTTGACGATGAACTGTGCTTTCGTGGAGGACTGTTGTTTTGTCATTCTGGAGACCGCATTATGTACAGTGACGGTTTTTTTTTTTTTTTTACATCTGTCCGAGGTGTTGTGGCGTGATCTGCATGCTTGAAAATGGCGTAGCTGGCTAGATAAAATCTATAAACGGAACGACAACATCTAGAAATATCTGCATGTATGGCGGCTGTGGTGTCGCAGAAGCGACCAGTTTGTCTTGCCTTATGCAGAAATGTGTGGCTGCTGGTTTTCTAGTGATTGCCGCTTCCATCGATGATGAACTATGTTTTCGAGGAGCTGTCAGGGTCTTGTTCGATATGAACACAGGCTCGTATTCACTAACAGGCGTGAAAACAATCATACACAGATAATGAGTGTACAAACACTCGGCGACATAACTCAAACACTTTTAATCACACTTCTCACAACAGCAGTCATATCAGGCATCGCCCAAAGTCAGCGATAATGCCATTTCCAGAAACATACAATGCAATATATATATCAATTCATTAATACAATATAATCTAACACTCACTCAATCTTTACTCTACTCAACAAAGCATACAGGCTTTCGTCCATCAAGCATCGACTCATACATAGCAACATTCTTTCATGTCCGTCCAGTCTCGAGGTCCTAGGCTGTCTGACGCTACCAGCAGTGATTCCTCGTTGGCCCTGCATACCTCTCTCGTGGTCTGCGTGCACCACGCTGACCCCTGGCCATTACCTGCGTAGTAACTGTTAGTCCAGTTCACGGTCGTACCTGGTCGTTGCCGCCAGGCGGGGGAGATGAAGACTGAGAAATCTGGGAGATTATGACAGGAGCACTTTTGTGTTGGCATTCTGGCGACGGCATTATGTACAGTGAAACGTTTCTTTACATCTGTTCGAGGTTGTTTCGTTGCGTGAATTCGGAAACAAAGTGGCGTGGCTGGCTAGAAAACATCGATAAATGGAACAAAGACATCTAGAAATATCGAGACTTTGTAGGCGAACATCTGGTTGGGAAAGTGACAGTAAATTCTATCAAGGATGAACTATGATTCGGAGAGGGCTTTTGTTGTGACATTCTGGCGGCGTCATTATGCACAGTGTGCCTGAGCGGGCCGTAGTTTGTCTAGACTCCTATCTTTTCCACTTTTCACATGGGACAGTGGGGAACATTGTATGTGATATTCACTGGCACGAGAACGGAACATAATGGGGACGACCCTTTGCTGTGATGTTGGAACCGCGACTAACAACTAACAATAGATGGATAGTAGTACTAATATTGACCGTAACAGAGACGATTATGATTGTCATTTGTGAAAAGATGTTTGTGTTTGTTGAGATAGAAAGTTGTGTGTATGTCTTCATGTTTTTCCCCTTCTTCTTCGTCGTGCTTCTTCTTTTTTTTTTTCTTTTCGTAATGTTGTATCTTCTACTGCATCATAAACCTTTCTTTAAAAACACTCTTTTGTGGTTCCTTCCATCTTCTTCTTCAGCTTTCCGAGCCATTGAGGTTCTTTGCTGCAAATACAATCCGTCTCCATTCGTCTCTCTGGCGGACCTTCTCTTGCCAGTCGTTCATTCCAAGTGCTTGTAGGTCTGTACATGTATTATCTCTCCACCTTCCATAACTTTCCTTATTTTATTTCTTGAGTAAAGACATTTTGCATTACTGTTTTGCTGGTTCTGCCAAGAATGGTATATGTAATGAGGTGAGCTGATATATGTATGTGTGTATTGTGCGTGCGTGCGCGCGCGCGCGTGTGTGTGTGTGTGTGTGTGTTAGAGAGAGAGAGAGAGAGAGTGTGTTTTTTTTAATAACACAAACAGTTCATCTCCTGATAACCATTTTTTTTCCTAACACAAACAGTTTATCTCCTGATAACCATTTTCAAGTATAGACAAACAAACATTGTGTTGTCACAAAGATTTCCTATCGCTGATTTTTTTTTTTTAAACCAATTCTATACTGCTCCTAATAATATACACTTTTAACTCATTTATTCCCAGAAAGTTAGATTACAAAATAAAATGGAGTTAAAATGATAACGAAAACAAAAGGGACTTCGGTAACAAAATACTGGCGACCACAGTTGTTAAATTAATAATAACGAGGTCAACGCATCCGTTGACTGTGACAGAAAGAGCTGGGTAGTGCACCGAGTTCATTTAACGGGTCACTGCGATGGGAAGAACGGAAACGGGTTTCACATTGACCAAATCTCGGAGCAGTTTCTCGATCTTTCCACAGACCGTATCCCCAGTCAGGCTAACTTTCTCAGGATCGACGTGCCTCTGCGCACATACGAACCTTCACTTCTTACCTTGCACACCCCACCTATTTAATGAGATTGGAGAGGGGAAGGAGAACATTGCAACACAGCCCCCTGTAGAGATGTTATATTGGTCCGGAGAAAAGTCTCTAAACCAACTTCACTTCGATAGATGCAAGCCTTTTCAAGGCTCGGACGAAAATGAACGTTAACGCTGCGAATTTGAAAGTTACAACTAAGTCTTCATGTAGATTCTCAAATAGTCAGAAAACCGACAAACCAATTAAACACTCAATCGATTAATCAACAAACCAGTAAGTCAACTCACTCATCTAACCTAGCTACAAGCCAACCCACTGTCTGCCTGCCTGCCTGCCTACCTACTTGTCTGTCTGTCTGTCTGTCTGTCTGCAAAAAATGAAACGGAAATGTATGTTACGATTATGCGATGAAACAACCACCACAAAAGCAGACGAATCTTACGAGGGTAAGTTAATAAATAAGTCACAAATGGCTGTAGAAAATAACGATAACAACTTGAAACCAGTTTATTTTTATAGATACATTGTCCCTTTATTTCTCAATATAAGTTCCACCAACATCGATGCATTTATCCCATCGTTTTATTAGTCCTCCCAAACCGGCTGCATAGAACTGCGTGCTTTGTTGTCATTTACCTGCTATCCCACAGAACTGTGTGACTTACTTATTGACTCGCCCTCGAAACTTTTTCTACGCAACTATGCACCGCTTTACGGGAAATCACTAAGGGCTACGTCCACTGAAAACTTACCTTGGCGGGAGACATTTCGCGAGTGACGCCGAAGTTGAATGTGAAGTGGAAACGTGGTTTAGAAAACAGAGCACGCAGTTCTATGCAGCCGGTTTGGGAGGACTGATAAAACGATGGGATAAGTGCATCAATGTTGGTGAAAATTATGCTGATAAATAAAGAAGCAATGTATGTATAAAAATAAACTGGTCTCAAGTTGTTATCTTATTCAATTATTTTTCTATAGCCATTTGTGACTTACTTATTAACTTACCCTCGTACAATAACCGCAGGACAGGTGAACAGAGTCGCAGTGAGAAAATGAAGAAAAATAGTATAATAACGACCAAGAAAAGCAGTAATAAATACTAGAAAACACGCAACACGTGGTTACAACACACATTTTCAAGAATAATCAAACGTTACTAAGAAAATGTACCATCATTTCGAAACCAGGAACAATTGAATTGGTACAATTATCTTGGAACAATCATAACTTCGGACGAATTAGGCCTTGTAGAGATTAGAACAAGAATCACTGTAGCGAATGTAGCCCTTTGCAAGATGGAAAACATACTCACTAATGAAAAGTGTCAATTGTAGTGAGATAATGAGTGCTAACATTTTTCTTCTTCTTTCGTTCGCTTGAAATATGTCTATAACTGCAATGTTGTCTCTTGTATAAATCTAACAGTCATTTTTAGTTCACTCAGCGGTCCACAGAGTTTATATTTCACTGTTGTCTCTCTAGGCCAGAAGGTTCGCCTGGATATGTTGTACTTTGGGCAGTCCTGGAGTATGTGCTCTGCTGTCTGCAACGCCAAACCACATGTGCACATGGCTGAGTCACCAATCTTGAATTTTGTATACACATGGTTGCGTAATCTATTGTGTCCTGTTCTGAGGCGCAGAATAATGACATGTTTTGGTCTGTCCATAATGTGGTAGTCGTCTTGAGTAGAGTTTTGTGGGCTTCTGACTGATTTGATCATTCTTTTCTTTAGGTGGAATGTAATGGGCACATCAGGCTGTTCTTCTTTTGCTCCTTCCTTAGCCAATCGATCAGCTGTGTCGTTTCCGGGTACTCCACAGTGGGATGGTATCCACTGTATGGTGACCTTATGCTGACTGCTAAGTTCAGAAAGTGCTAACGTGTTCTGCTGTGTGCATATAAAACATGGGCAATAAACAGACAATAAGAGAAACATCTTATTACAGTCGTAATGTAGTTTCTGAGCAAATTGCAAACTATACCATGAGCAGACAGAAAAATGAATGAGGACAGTAAATTGATTTACGAAATTGGACGCAGATAGTCAAGATTTGATTGGTACATTATGAAGCTGAAATATACTTGAACATTTACTGACAGCTGGATAAATTGACGGGAAAAGATCACTCGGAAGGCAATGAGATAATGGCTTGACCACTTGGCACGATCGAGACAATACGACAGATTTGATCCAAAACTGTGGTGATCGTTTGAACCGTGACAGCTCACGATTATCGGCATGGCACATGATGATAATGGTGGTGATGATGATGATGATGATGATGATGATGATTGCCACCATCCTAGATATCTAGGGGAATGAAACTCGGGCTCATACAGGCAACAAACTCCGTTCATATGCAATCTAACATCATTTATTTATATTATGTTACAGTAAGCTGGCGAAGAGAGTTTTCGCAAGCCAGCAATCTGCAAGTTGCGTATCACAGGAGTTTACAATAAACATGATTATTACAACAACTCTATCAGCTATCTAACATATGCATAAGACCCCTAAATACACTTGGGTTTTAAGCTATCAAGTCCCCCTTAAGGTAAGCCCTGTTGCTTCCTCGATGTCCAGTCCGTGTCTGCCTTTCCACACGTGTCGCAATCCGACACGGGTGGTAACTCTCTCTGAGTTTCTCGTGGACCCCGCAATCGGCGGGCCCCATCGGTGTCCACGGGGCTGTGGACACCCTGACCCAGATGATGATGATGACACGAAAAATTAAACATAGCAGTAAAAGTGATTAAACAAGCAAAAATTATCCATTGAGGCCTCAGAGATCTTTTGCAGAAGAATATGTGCTGTTATGATGTCCACAGTTGATCTACTGATAATTGTACTATTTAAGCTGACCATTTATCTTACCTCTCACATTTTTACCACACGCATTTTAAAATCATTTTCTCCTTACTTCTTTCGAGGTCATTGGGTCATGCCTAGTAATGGTTAGGCCATTGCGCTGAGCATGGCATGAGCGCAGTCGGATGAGGATTCGAGCCAGCTCTCCACGTTCACTATGGGAGGGACAGATTGACCACCTCCTCCGCGCTCTCAGGCCTACAAAATGTAATTGTCCTAACAACTCCTCCGCGCTCTCAGGCCTACAAAATGTAATTATCCTAACACGTCCTCCGCCCTCTCTGACATAAAAACAAGTAATCGTCCTAACACCTTGCATGAAGAACGGCATGTTTCTGCTACGGGACTATTTTTTTTTTTTTTAGTTGTGCGTCTACCTGACTCAGAGATTTTCATACTGTAACATATGGCTGGCTTCTTCCCAACTGCCCTGGATAATATACTTTATAACTTTACATGTATATAGTTGCTTGTGTGTCAGGTCTTTGTCAGACATGACTGAGCTCCTGTATGACAGTAGACAGTATGTCACGGAAAAAACTGCAGTTTAGTGATTCCTTGATAACTTACATATTAAAATACAAGGAAGGAGAAGGGTTAACAATCGTGTACTTCATTCTGAGAGGAGGACGAATAAAAGATCATTGACCAACACAGATATGAAAATAGGATACAGGTGTTCGCAGAGTCATTGCCTGACGATCGGAACGGACACGGAGAAAAGGGACGATCGCGCTGGGGACACACGACCGGAGAAAACGATCAACGAGTGAAGTTGCTTTGAAGTATTCGCGTACGGGGAAACTCAGGGAACAGCGTAACAGCGAATGAAACGAGCAACTAATCACTACGTAAATTCACCGCCTTGTGATGTACAGGATACGTCAAGATGCGACTGTTGATGTATGGACATCCAACAATCACGGAAGAACGGGAGACCCAATATAAATAGTAGCAACTGGGGTTGCTAGTTAGTGTGTGTTCCAAACTGGGCTGAATGATATATGCCTCCTGAGTGGGGAAAGAAATACACGTCCCTAATGGTTGAAAGAATATGGGATATTAGTGTGTTATTCGCTAGTGTATTTCGATTCCAGGAGCATAAGTGCATATATAAGGTATTAATATCTTAGTGTAATAGTAGCATAGGGATATAGGTGTTTGTTCTTAACGTGTGAAATTGCATTCGTTTATCTAGTCGTGTAAACTTTAGTGCACTCAGAAATCGTATGTCCGTATGTTTTTCGGAGGCTTTTCAGTATGGCTAGAGAAGGACTCTCACATAAGAACATTATATGAAGCAGACTCATATCACCAGATTACCTATCTTCTCCACAGGTTCAAATCCCCCTATTGAAATCAGAGAAGAGATGAAGGTTACTGCACTTGAGCAAATAAAGTACCTACTTAGAACAACAAGAACATAGACATGTTTTAATATGAAGAAGTGATAACTTAACGTCAAATACAGAACACTGTATGCTCAAACGAATATACAACTAAAACCCTTAAAAGGAAAAGACGTTAACCTGTGGCAAGCAGGGATACTTAAAACTGCATGCAATTGCACTGTGCCGAAACATTAAACTTTATTAACAATAGACATGGTGTAGAACATTCATAGTAACTCTAGACAATGTTGGATAGTGGCGGTGTGTATTCAGAGGTGGATTATAATACCGTCCAAAACGGGAAATATATGAACTTCAGTGACTTACCAAATCGGATTATTTTCTGGTGATAAGACATTGAACAGTTGTTTTCTTCAAGAATTGGATTAAGTCCAGACTCAAGCAGGAGGAGATCATTCAGGGTGAGATCACTCCATTTCTGTGTGTGCTGTCCTGTGTTTTGGCCGACAGAAGAGGCGAGAAGAACTACGGCACATACGAAGTCAACCGTCCTATCTTGCATTCACACTAGTGGACAATACCAACTACATATACACAGTCCATACATACACCAGACATAGTTTTTATTAATAAATCTTTTATTTATCGTTGAAAGGAACTGTTGTCGGAGTATGTGTTGAGGGAATAACAGAGAGAGTGAAAGAAATAGATATATGGAAGGGAAGACAGAAGGGAGGAGTGTAGACAGAAGTCAGTCAATAATCCCAACAGATAATAAGTTTGAAGATGTGCTTGTTGATTCCACATTCCTCCCGGGAAAACAAGTGACATAATTGGTGGAGCGAGCGGGTACTACATAATACCCATATGACCTGGAGGCATAACAGAGCATATGCATAGAGGGGTACCTGCATATTGGCACAGGCATAGCGGAGTACCTGCATGTTGGGACATACTGATTGGAATAAATATAAGTATACATTGATGACTTTTAATGGAAGGACGTCCATTGGATATATGGTGCCATTACATTTATGGTAGAAACATTTCATTAATGCTGGTGACTTTACAGTGAGAAAGTTCCAGACAGGGTGAATGTGGATAGGTGGTAAGACACATTACATACCTAGTCACACGGTCACACGTCTACATAAGTCTTTATCCTATATCTCCTCTTGTGGATGAGAGAGTGGTTGTGATGTACTGTGTGGTGTTGTAGACATTATAATATTAGATAGACATAGATAAATGATATAGGTTCTAGGTAGATTATCTGTTTATAGGAAGGACTTCTTTACTGCTTTGAAGGTGTCTGTACTCAGCCTGCTGACTTACATTCTTAACTATGGCAACTCCTAAAGTAACTACAGCAGAACTAAGGGCCAACGGGGAGGCAATTGGTTTAGCTGGTTCGGAACTAACTGATTACATACAGGAAAGAGAAGGGAAATTCGTCAAGCGGAACGAGAAGATCGGAAGACTGAGTTGGAATTGAAACGCATGGAAATGGAACAAATCAACAAGCGGTTGGATGCTGAAGTGGAGCAGACCAAAAGGAGGTTGGACGCGGAAGAGGCCAACAAGATACGGGAACATGAATACCGCATGAAAGAGATGGAACTCAAAACACAAACTAAGGGAGAAATAGATGGCGCGGAAGGCGGATCATCGTTACATGGTTCAACCAACATGAGTGGATCTAGCTACCATGCAATGAAGTTTCCCTTAGCTGTTTATGAGGAGTCTAAAGAAAAATTTGACAACTTTGCGAATCGATTCGAGGCTATGGCAGTCGCTATGGGACTGGATAGAAGCCGATGGGCTCTTAAATTATCCCAGGCCTTACGTGGTTCAGGGTACGAGGTTTATACACGCCTACCACCAGGACATGAAAATCAGTACGAGGAATTAAAAGCCGCTTTGATGAAGCATTATGAAGTCACAGCACAAACGTATCGGAAGAAGTTTAGATCGTCTAGACGAGAGCCGGGAGAGCTATTCGCCGCCTACAGTCTAAGGCTGAAATCCTATCTCCAGAAATGGATGGACTTGGCAGAATTCAAGAGGGATTATGAGAGTCTCGAAGAGATGATGGTGGTCGACCAGATGCGAAAGCAAATGTCGAAACCTCTCAGAACCTTCTTGGGAGAACAAGGGGCGGAACGGATTGATGTTGTGAATAAGCTGGCGGAACGATTCGTAGAGGTACATGGGGAGGCTGCGGAACTCAGTATACAAACCAAAGGTCAGGAGAAACAAGAGAAAAAGAAACCTAAAAACTGGGAAGGAGAAAAAGTGGAACCTTATATAAAGGCGTCAATGGAGAGTTCAGAGAAGGTGAAGGAAGGAAACCAGAACACCTCGAATTCTCCAGCGAAACGACAGTGGTCTGAGAAGTGGTGTTCATTCTGCAAGGTGCCATCTCATAACACGAAGGACTGCAGATCGAAACCTAAAAGTTCTTACTTCGCAGCATGCAAAGTGATTCCTACGACGGTGATCACAGACAAGGCTGAGGTCGGCGAAGGAGATAGGAACAAAAAGGACACACGGAAACCTAGGAAGGGAACATGGTGCACACACTGCCAGTCGACAACACATAATACTGTGGACTGCAGATGCAAGGCAGAAGACGCCAATTGCATAACCAACCTCGAGGAATCAAAAGAGGAAGGCAAGGAAACGGTCAAGGAGATGGAAGACACTCCGGACCAAGAGAGGCCACCTGTGGTCGAACTGATTGAAGTCAATGGCCAGCAGGTTGTTTGTCTCTACGATACCGGTTTGGATGGGGAAGCGGTGGTGGACGCCAGCTTGGTAAGCCCAGACCAACTTACAGGGGAGACCATAGAAATACAGCCGGCAATGAGGAGTGCTGTTACCATGACGCTGCCAATCGCCAAGGTGGAGATTAAATCCAGGTACGTCACGGGCATTATTCCTGCGGCTGTATTAGCTGACTCCCTATTCCCAATGATCATTGGCACGAAATATGTCTTTTTGGGGATGCCCAAACAGCCAGCCCACAAGGGAACAGTAGTCAGTGGATCTCAAGGGAAGGAAAAAGAGGCAGAGACACTATGCGACAACTCAGGGATAGGAGAATTGCATACTGCCCAGAGGAAGGATACTACGTTGCGTCCTTGCTACAGGAAGCTGCAAAGAAGTGCTGAGCCACCAGAACGGGGACAGTACTTTCTGAAGAATCGACTACTCTATCGGAGAGCTGGGAGGGGAGATAACCTGCACGAGCAGTGGGTGGTTCCAGAGACCCACCGTCCTCACATTCTTCAGAGTGGACACATCATAGGCGAGAATCGACATATGGGTGTCAGAGAGACCTTGCAGCAAATTTCCGGCCATTATTGCTGGCCAGGAATGACCGGAGATGTACGCCGGTGGTTGAAGTCTTGTTCGGAGTGCCAGAACGCACCACCCAACAAGCGGACTAAGAGTAACATAGCTCTTAAAGTGGAAGACAAAGTGGAAGTGTGGAGTCCAGCAGAGACCAATATACTTCAAGTAGGATGGAAAGGACCTTATCCTGTGGAAAAGGTGGTGTCCAAGAACATCTACAAAATACGGATCGGGGAAGAGCAGAAAAATCTCCCTAGACATCTCATTAGGAAATATGAGGAGAGATCCGGGAGCAAAGCTTCGCACTTTATGGTGATGGCAGCCATTGGGACAAAGGTTACCAGTCCAGACGAAGACCAGAGATCGCCAGTACAACATAGGAGGGCCTATGGGACAGTACGTGATAGGTCAGATTTACCCAACGAAAGGAGGAGGGAAATCAGCACGTCAGGGAAAGGACAAGAGTGAAACTGTCACTAGTAACCAAGTTCAGAAGGGGTGGGTAACGTCGGGTAAAGGCGAGAAATACCCAGGACTCCAACCGAAGATTGGCTGACCAGATACAATATCGCCCAAGATGGTCCTGGAAGCAAAAGTCCAGGAGATTTGGGAAAGACGACTCGGTCCAACGAGGACGAGGTGGAACATCCCCAGAGGCAAAACCGGGGGAAACCAAGAGGACATGGAAGCAGTGTTACAATCAGGATGGGACAATCCGTCTGTATTGTGAGCCATCGCTTACGCCAGTCGGAAAGGAGGTCGACTGAACGTACAGGAGCGATGAGCCAACACTAGTTTCAGTCATGAGTAGTATGGTAGGGTGCATATGAGGTCGCCTACTGGATGAGGTGTTGATCCATGTGAGGATCCAATCATATCATCAACACGTGATGTTAATAGCTACTTCGCAGAAGCTCAACGCACGGTGGATGTGATGGACGTTGTTGCTGCAACAGGAACTTCACAGTGGAATACATCCCTGGTAAGGAGAATGTAGGAGCGGATTTCTTATCTAGACATCCAACTCCAGAGGAAGAGGAATAAGTTGGAGGATCATAGGAATCAAAACTACAGGGATGAAGAGTCGACGCGGTCAACTCTCTTAAGAGGGGGCCTATGTCACGGAAAAAACTGCAGTTTAATGATTCCTTGATAACTTACATATTAAAATACAAGGAAGGAGAAGGGTTAACAATCGTGTACTTCATTCTGAGAGGAGGACGAATAAAAGATCATTGACCGACACAGATATGAAAATAGGATACAGGTGTTCGCAGAGTCATTGCCTGACGATCGGAACGGACACGGAGAACGGGACGATCGCGCTGGGGACACACGACCGGAGAAAACGATCAACGAGTGAAGTTGCTTTGAAGTATTCGCAGTACGGAGAAACTCAGGGAACAGCGTAACAACGAGGACACGAACAACTAATCACTACGTGATTTCTCCGCTTGTTGATGGCAGGATACGGCAAATTTGATTGTAGATCAAACAATCAACGGGAGAATTGAGACCACTGTTATAAATAAGTAACAACTGGGGTTGCTAGTTAGTGTGTGTTCCAAACTGGGCTGAATGAGATATGCTCCTGAGTGGGGAAAGAAATACACGTCCCTAATGGTTTAAAGAAGAGGGGATATTAGTGTGTTATTCGCTAGTGTATTTCGATTCCAGGAGCATAAGTGCATATATAAGGTATTAATATCTTAGTGTAATAGTAGCATAGGAATATAGGTGTTCTTAACGTGTGAAATTGCATTCGTTTATCTAGTCGTGTAAACTTTAGTGCACTCAGAAATCGTATGTCCGTATGTTTTTCGGAGGCTTTTCAGTATGGCTAGAGAAGGACTCTCACATAAGAACATTATATGAAGCAGACTCATATCACCAGATTACCTATCTTCTCCACAGGTTCAAATCCCCCTATTGAAATCAGAGAAGAGATGAAGGTTACTGCACTTGAGCAAATAAAGTACCTACTTAGAACAACAAGAACATAGACATGTTTTAATATGAAGAAGTGATAACTTAACGTCAAATACAGAACACTGTATGCTCAAACGAATATACAACTAAAACCCTTAAAAGGAAAAGACGTTAACCTGTGGCAAGCAGGGATACTTAAAACTGCATGCAATTGCACTGTGCCGAAACATTAAACTTTATTAACAATAGACATGGTGTAGAACATTCATAGTAACTCTAGACAATGTTGGATAGTGGCGGTGTGTATTCAGAGGTGGATTATAATACCGTCCAAAACGGGAAATATATGAACTTCCGTGACTTACCAAATCGGATTATTTTCTGGTGATAAGACATTGAACAGTTGTTTTCTTCAAAAATTGGATTAAGTCCAGACTCAAGCAGGAGGAGATCATTCAGGGTGAGATCACTCCATTTCTGTGTGTGCTGTCCTGTGTTTTGGCCGACAGAAGAGGCGAGAAGAACTACGGCACATACGAAGTCAACCGTCCTATCTTGCATTCACACTAGTAGACAAGTAGACAATACCAACTACATATACCCAGTCCATACATACCCCAGACATAGTTTTTTATTAATAAATCTTTTATTTATCGTTGAAAGGAACTGTTGTCGGAGTATGTGTTGAGGGACTAACCGAGAGAGTGAAAGAAATAGATATATGGAAGGGAAGACAGAAGGGAGGAGTGTAGACAGAAGTCAGTCAATAATCCCAACAGATAATAAGTTTGAAGATGTGCTTGTTGATTCCACATTCCTCCCGGGAAAACAAGTGACACGGTACTACTTGCTTTCTGTTAGCGCTAAATGTTGAGCGGCGCTTACTAAGCCCAGCACCCCATATTGTGCCACCGGCTTCGGGCGGAGGAGCGCAATTGGGAGGGTACAAGTCTTACCATAGTGCGAGGAAATGCAGTATAAAGACTAAATGATATGGCAGGGCAGACCAAGCCCTAAGTCTTGATCGGCAACTGGTCTAGGATGAAAGCTCCGACAGGCGGTCAGTTACAGAGTATTGCTTTGCCGATCCGGCAGCTTCTGCAGCTTGTCTTGTTCCAGACGTATTGGTGTTACCTTTCCTCTGGAGTAAACTGGGCAGGCGGTGATATCATAATGCATGGGTTACACAGTCTCTAAACTATCTTTACATTCTGTCACTTACATCGCGCCTGGATTATATGTACAGCTAGCTGTAAGCCATTACCAAACAGGGTCACTACAAACAGTTAGTGCGCAAAACTGCACGTACAACGCCTCTCTACTAAATTGTTAGCTACCGTCTACTCGTGACCGAGAAACCGCTAAAACAGATGTGTTGGAGACTGCTGATTTTTGCTGTGTGTCCATAGGCTTTTACTGCCAGGAGGTGTCAGTTGCATGTCGTGAGGTAGTGTCAGTTGTTTGTCGCTGACAAGACACGCTGATATGACACGTTGACTCCAAGGCAAGTATGGGCACAGTATGGCAAACAAGATTACCTAGCTGCCTTATGAAATATTTATGGAATCTAAAAGATGCGCGACTCCCGAGTAAAGGGGACCATACGAACATTTGTGTTAGGCCAAGGAGAGGGGGAGAGAGTGAGACAGACAGACAGAGAGACACAGAGACAGAAAGAGGCAGACAGTCCTCCGGACAAACCCACAAGTGCTCAGTCTCAAGCAAAGACAGACAAGACAGATAGCGATCTCTTTTACATTCAGGAAGATTGCTGGACAGATTGATGCCAATAAAAGATCAATTTTTCACCTCGACGGACCTGGAGAGAAGTAGTCCATGACCTACTTGTTCAGGAGGAGAGCCCTTTGGCACCATGGACTAATTCTTGTTTTTTTTATTTTTTTTAAGTCAATGACATTGAGGTGGATGTTGATCCGGGTGATTCATTGGCATCCCCCACAAGGCTAATAAGTTATTGCGCGGACCGCAGAGAGAAGTGTCGCAGTAGACGATCATGTCCAGAAGCCCGCTCTTAATGCGGACCTGCCAGGGGTGTACACGGGCAAACAGCGCCGTCCTCGTGGTATCTTTCATAATAAGCGAGTGGATGAAGGCAAGTGGTCGAATAGCCACCTATTATCGACAAGCACGAATGTACCTGCAAGAGTTGCAAACTATGTTTCCTTGTCCTTATTATCATCACTGCTAGTGACATAACAAGTATTTTTCATGGCTGTGATTGCAGACATATAGGCAGACTGGCAGACAGCAACAGATTAACAACAGGATGGAGAAACGCGTGTATTAGCCGTCAAGAGACTGCCAAACGACCAGTGTGCTGGTAACTACACAGTGGTAGTTTTATGATGAAGATGATTTGTATTTGTATCTAGCGCCAAAAAAAAATTTGGTGTTTGTGTTTTTTAGCCGTGTACAATTTTTTTTTTCTGCCCGCCCGTTCCCCCAGCACTGTAGCACTCCCGACAAATCTACAGGTGTTCAGTCTCCATGTGAAACCCGCCACAACAACACAACACGTGTTGCTGGGCCTCTTTTGTTTTTAATTGTCACCCCCTTGAAGATTTTTTTAAATTATGGGGTCTGTTTTAAGTAAGTCCCGGGGTTTCTAAAAACTATAGCCCTCCGGACAACCCCGCAAGTGCTCATTTTCACACATAGACAGACATAGCGAACTTATGAATCCAGGAAGATTGCTGAACTGGTAAATGGTGATGGGGCCCTGAAAAGGGCCGTGATGTGGGGAGGGGGGGATCGCCGCGGGGAGTTTGTCGTCTACTTGGAAGTAGTGTACTTGGTGACGACCTTGGTACCTTCACTAACAGCGTGCTTAGTCAGCTCACCGGGCAGGAGGAGACGGACAGCGGTCTGGATCTCTCTGGAGGTGATGGTGCTGCGCTTGTTGTAGTGAGCCAGGCGGATGGCTTCGGCTGAAATCCTTTCAAAGATGTCGTTGACGAAGGAGTTCATGATGGACATGGCCTTGTGTCACATGCCTGTGTTCAGTGGCATTAAGGTGAGTGGCCGTACAATATAAACAGTTCACGAGGTGAAAGGGCATTCACCGGAAAGAAAATATAAGGAGATAAACGGTAAGTGAGAGGGGCTGCAAGAAGGGGCAGACAGTTGGAGCAGTGAGGTTGTGTGTTGTGTGTGAGGCATTGTGGGGCATAGAATTGTTTAAAAAGACAGGGACAAAGATTGACGGGGCAGTTGATGTTTGGACTCCGAGCTGAGAGGGAGTTGAGTCTAGACCGGACCAGGAGAAGGTCGTGGTCTGAGAAAGTGAAGAATTGTGACGGAGTTCTGAAGATAACTCCGCACTGTGGGTTCCAGGGATAGTGAGTGGAATTCGAGACCCATAGTGGGTTACTTTGAGTCGGGCCTAGAGAGAGGCTAGTATACCTGTCGTGTGGGACGATATTTTAGTAGCCTTGAGAGGCAGTGTTATTCGACGTGTTCCATTGGGATGGAGATATATTCTTAGAGAATTATTGTTCCTGGATTTATATGTTACATGTGTCTGTGTTAATTCAGAATTAAAGGAATATTATGTGCGCAAATTAACGCTTGTTCACTGACTGGTGTTTGGTGGTGATGCATCTTGATTAATCTGTTGTTCAACATCACATTGTTACAAGGACATACCCTAGACACAACCATAGCCACTCTATCTGTCACTTAGTCAACATTCACTTTGTGTCAGAGTAGATTTCTGGGAGGCTTCGTCGATTAGAGAGAACACTAACATCAGAGACATTAGTCGGATGCCCAATTACAACAACAATAATGAGAGCTCTCCTGTCAAGAATAAACACCATTTTCAGTAGACAACGCATGTCAAAAGTGTCGGAGAATTAATACAGAGTCCACGAGAAACCAGGTAAAAATATCATTTCTCACCCGGAGTGGGGAGAGTAGACGGGGAAAGACTGTCCACGATATAAACACTGGTGTTTCTCCTGTGCGGGAATTGGCTAGCGGAGAGTTCACGAAAGCCCACCACAGGTAAAACCATTGCCCACCCTGAGAGGGAGAGGGGCCAGCGGGGTTTACTCACAGTACACAGACAAGATTCGCGCTACTGAGAGAGGCGTCTGGCCGACAGCAGGCGAAAAAGTCAGCGCGGTTTAGTACAGTTGTTCACGAAAAATAGACAGGCGCCAAAGGTGAAGGTCAGGTGAACTTGTGCACAGCGAGTGTGTGTGTTTACGGCGTCTTCAGAGTTCGGTGCAGATAATAAGATGGAAAGGGGCGCCAGAGGAGTTACGAGGGTAATTCATGGTTAAAAACTCGCCAGGAGGAGGGGAGTTATAGGAGGAAAGTGTGGGGAACACACAAAGGTGACAATCGTTGCTCCACAGAAAAGGAAAAGTTTCTACACGGATTATTGTGATAAAGAGAAACAGAGATGACCTTGTGAGTCAAGGCCGAGAACCAGGGAATTTGACGGAAAAATTTCCACGGAGAATAACACGTTGGGTTTCTACTGAAACTACGATTCACATTTAACGTCTTTGTGTGTGTGTGTCATCATCGGCAAACAAACCACAACAGTCATTCAGGTGCCGTCTTCGCAAATATGAGCGCATTTTTTCACCAAAAAAGACTTGCGAAGCGGATTTAAAGCGCGTGATCATTTTCTGCTATTCGTTGGTTTAACCGGGTCAGCAACAGTGAAACCATACCATCACTTCAAAGCGACAGTGACTACGCAGAATAAACATTCATTGATTTTAAAGGTATTTTCGGCTCCCCAAAACGCAACGAAAACCCAATATTTCTGGCAAAACAAGAGCGTTCACATACATTATACAATCACAGGCCAACTCTACAGGGAGGGTTACAAAAACGTTACGGACTGTGTAAGAGACAAGGCGTTGGGATAATTATCATCATCTTCAACTTTTACGACAGTCGAAAATCGTGTCACCACGTCAACAAAAAGTGACAACGCATCAGAACTTTAATTCATTGTGGGAATCTAACGTCGTAATCTTTTCAAAACAGTAACGGACAAACATTTCCAGGCGATTTTCGGACACTATTGAAAACAAACTTAAGGACTTTTGTACAGATTCTACCATCAGCATTGGTGGCGGCAACCCTTGTTTGCTTCTGTTGTTCTCATCGTCCTAAGTATTGTTGTTGTTGTGCGTTACGTAAATATTTGTATGTGGTCCAGTGTTCGTTATAAGTAGGATATTTTTGCATTGTTTCTCGAAATGCGGGAGACGGCGCAAAGGTGAAATTGTCTAGGTACATATTGTATGTTGTTGAGAGACAGCTGACGAGTCAGTTTGTTTTGTGCTGTGGCATTGGGTCGTCTCGACATTATACACGGTGTCCAAGTGTCTACGTCAGATCTATGTACATTATTCATTTTATATTTGTTCTTTTTACTGTTTTCTCGTTACTGTTACATATAATATTTGAGTTCTTTGGATATATGGTATTGTTGTAATGCTTATGTTAATACATCTTCTATCTAGATGGTATTTGTCAGTTTATATTATGCGCACGGTATGGTCTTTCATGGGCATGTTTATGTCAGTGGTTTTTATTTCTATGTAATCATCCGTCTGCGTGTCACCGGCCTATGCGTCTAGCGTTTAATAGTTGGCATTTAGTGTGTATCATTCATCTGTGTATGTATATGTATGTTTACAACTATTTCCAGGATTTGTTCTACAGTTATTTGATATATAGATATATATATATATATAGGAGGGAGTATAGTTTATATTCCCCCTCACTACCTAGTGCTTATAGAGTGACTGGGTGAGTACAGAGTGATATTTTAGCACTACGAATTTACGTACACTACGAGTGTGGGTGTACTTAGGGAAGTGACACAAAGACTAACAGCAGAGTCGTCACATTTATAGTTGGCTGACAGACAGCAACGTGTCCACAAGTACAAGATGCCTACTTTAATGGAATATATTGAAGCAGGTGAACGAATAGGCCTGAAGGGTAAAGAGTTACAGGAGTATGCCGAAGCAAAAGAACAAAAACAGATTGAAAGAGAGGAGAGGCATAATGAACGCGAGGCAAAACGTCTGCAGGAAGAAAAGGTAGCTGAAGACAAGCGTCTACAGGAAGTAAAGTTAGCTGAAATAGAAAACAAGCGTCTACAGGAAGAGACACAAATGAAAATGGAAATTGAGAAAGAGAAGATCAAGTGTCAGATGCAAACTGAAATCGAGTTAAGAAAACTAGAACTATCTTCGAAAGGTCAAAGTGAGGAAAGCAGAAGACCGTCGCAGTCGTCACAGAGATTAAAACTGCCATTTTTTACGGACCGAGACAACTTGGATTCCTATTTGTCGAGATTCGAAGCATCAGTGAAGGTATTAGGCATCCCAGAAAGCGAGTACGCAATTAGATTGGGCGAGTATTTAACGGATAAGGCTCTAGATACAATGTTTAATTTACCTGTAGAAGAAAGAAACAACTACACTATCTTACGTCAACGTTTGCTGACAAAGTTCCAACTAACTGAACATGGATATAGAACAAAGTTTAGACAGTTAGGGCCAGAGACAAATCAAGATTTCACAGATTTTGTTAACACAGTAAAGAACACATTTAATAAGTGGATGGAGCTGGCAGAGGTAGGAAAAGATTTTAATAAATTAGTGGATTTAATGCTGAGAGACAAGGTGTTATCATCGTGCAATACTAATTTAGTGGCTTTCTTCGAGGAACGTAAGCCAAAGGACATAGACACAATGTCTCAGTTAGGGCAAAACTATATGACTGCACATCCTAACAGTTCAATGGGGAAACTAATGAGTGAGGAAATAGTCTGTGCAGCGTACACTAAACAGGACCAGAATCCAGTCATTAGACCAAGGGCGAAAAGTGTGGATTCAGCACAGAAAGGTGAGCAACAAGAACTTCAAGATAATGGTTTCCGAGGAAACAATGTTGGTAGAGTAGGACGGTACCCATATAGAAGAGGGAACTTCCAGAGACGTCCAAATTATGCCGGATGTTGGAATTGTGGGAGCTGGAGACACAAAATGGCAGATTGTGATGCACAACCATCAGATGGACCAACGAACAACAGTAAAAGGGAGATCACTTGTTTCAAATGTGGAAGGAACGGGCATGTCAGTCATCAATGTAGGATGAGAGAAACAGAGCACTCAAATGCAGCACAAGTAATTGAGACGCTGAACAATGAAGATTGTAGTGGGTGCAAACCTCTTTTTGAAAAAGACAGTCAGCCAGTCTTAATATGTGGTCACACAGTTAAAGCAGGATCAGCAGTGCATGAAGGAGGAAGTCTGAAGATGCATCATGGGTTTGTTAATGATAGGCCAGCGTTAACAATTAGGGATTCCGGATGTACGTCCATCGGGGTGAGAAAGAGTTTAGTGCAACCCTCGGATTATACAGGGGAAAAGATTAGATCCATAACATTTAATGGGACAGTAGAATTCTACCCAATAGCCGTGATAACAGTAAAAACACCATACATAACAGGAAGAGTGACAGCATGTGTTTTAGACTCACCAGTGGCAGATCTCATCATAGGAAATGTTATAGGAGTTAAAGAGTGTACAGAAGAGGAAGTAGTTTATTGGGACCAAAAATATAGTGTAAGCAGTAATGAGGTAGTTACCACAAGAGAACCTAAATTAGAGAGTATAGCTGAGGTAGAAGAGGCACTTGAAGTAGACACAGGAACTCAGGACAAGGGTAGTACAGTTGAGCAGATGAGAATGGATCCCAAATATAGTGCTAGTGGCTCCCAGAGACAAGATACTACTCTGAACAAATGTTCCCAAGGGTGTAGGAGAGTAGAACATAGGCAGTCAAAGAAAGGTAGATGGTGCTTCGAGAGGAAGAACAATGTTCTTACTCACCGCTTTTCAGATAGTGGAACTGCACGTGGGCAAGTAGCAGTACCTTTAGCACACAGAGACCGATATACTAGAACAGCTCAGGATAGTGCATGTGCAGGGCACATAGGCATAAGGCGTATGCAGCAGAAAGAAAGGTGCCAGATATATGGGCCAAGATTGAATAAAGAGTTCAGACTAAACAGAGACTCAAGTGTAACGGTGCAATATACAGATAGGAAAGTTGAGTCAGGTCAAAAGAGTGTTCGTGACATTACTGACCCAGGGCTAGGGATAGCAAACAGATGTTGTAATTGTAGAGGTACCATGAGTGATGGGTACATGAAAGGTAGACACAGCATCGACAGGAATCAGAGGTGGGTTAATGCAAGAACAGAACCACCTGATATAGTGGTCGGTACACAAATAGTATTGTGTGCTTCGTGAAGATAGTAATAGACCTGTGGGTACATAAGTATAATGCTTTTCTATGATGTATTATTATTATGTGATGTATTAGTTCATGCATTGTATACAAAGATAGAAAGTTGTTTGTATTTATGTGTGGGGAATATGGGAGTTTACTATGAGTATTTGATATATTATGTAAGTGTGGTAGCTAGAGTAAGTTGGATTTATACTAACGACTACCCAGGCAATGTGTCTGGGTCACATATTTGATAAGTATGAGTCTCCCAACATTTGAAAACGATGTTTTCTTTTGAGGGTGGGGTAGTGTCACATGCCTGTGTTCAGTGGCATTAAGGTGAGTGGCCGTACAATATAAACAGTTCAAGAGGTGAAAGGGCATTCACCGGAAAGAAAATATAAGGAGATAAACGGTAAGGGAGAGGGGCTGCAAGAAGGGGCAGACAGTTGGAGCAGTGAGGTTGTGTGTTGTGTGTGAGGCATTGTGGGGGATAGAATTGTTGAAAAAGACAGGGACAAAGATTGACGGGCAGTTGATGTTTGGACTCCGAGCTGAGAGGGAGTTGAGTCTAGACCGGACCAGGAGAAGGTCGTGGTCTGAGAAAGTGAAGAATTGTGACGGAGTTCTGAAGATAACTCCGCACTGTGGGTTCCAGGGATAGTGAGTGGAATTCGAGACCCATAGTGGGTTACTTTGAGTCGGGCCTAGAGAGAGGCTAGTATACCTGTCGTGTGGGACGATATTTTAGTAGCCTTGAGAGGCAGTGTTATTCGACGTGTTCCATTGGGATGGAGATATATTCTTAGAGAATTATTGTTCCTGGATTTATATGTTACATGTGTCTGTGTTAATTCAGAATTAAAGGAATATTATGTGCGCAAATTAACGCTTGTTCACTGACTGGTGTTTGGTGGTGATGCATCTTGATTAATCTGTTGTTCAACATCACATTGTTACAAGGACATACCCTAGACATTACCATAGCCACTCTATCTGTCACTTAGTCAACATTCACTTTGTGTCACCTTGCTAGAAATGCCGGTATCTGGGTGCGCTTGCTTCAACACTTTGTAAATGTAGATGCTGTAGCTTTCCTTTCTCCTCCTCTTCTTTTTCTTGTCTCCGGTCCTCAATGCCTTGGCCTCGCCGGCCTTCTTGGCCCCTTTGCTGCTGACTTTGGTTGGTATAGCGTCGTCTTCTGTTCAAATCTGTAGTATAGAATGAAACAAACTGTGAAAACGCGCTTGCTTGCTTGCTTAAAAACAAATATTCCAAACTCGGTCTCGTTCAGCCTGCTCCCTCAGCGTTGGTTAGAATGGAGATCCGTGGGTTTGTACGTTTTGATACTGTTCCTCTTTGTGACCTCTTTCGAGTGATTGCTGGTTCGTGCTGGATATTGTTCTCGCTATAGTAACGTGGAAGATTGGTTCGTTTGTTGGCTTTGAATTAGGTTTTTGACTGTCCGGCCCTAGTTCGGGTTTGTACGGTTCCAATTTCTTTCGGACGATGCTTCCTTGTTCTAGTAGACTTCGTGTTTTTTCCCCTCCTTTTCTTCGGTTGATTGTTTTCCGTTGTTCTTTCTCGGGTACGTTATCTTTCCAGTTTGTTCTGTCTTTTCTAGGCCCTCCGTTGCCTTGGTTGAATCTTATGTGGGGTCCTCACTGGTACTGATCCCCGAGCTGTTCAGTCCTAACAAGGACTCGTCGTATGCCAGGGCCGGAATCTCGTTGTCAGTCGTTCTTTCTCTCTGTTCGATTCCAGCGCCTGCGCTATCCACGCCAAGATGTCACCCTCAGTCCCCCAGAAACATGCAGTGGCCCCTCAAGGATAGACGAGCCCCGTCCAAGCCATCATGTCCGCTACCACCCAACGTCCCTCTTTAGGACCACCCCAGGACATCCACCCTATGTCAAACAGATGGATGTCCTGACAAAAAGAGGAAAGGAACGGGAATTTCGGAGAAAAAAAATTATTCGAGATAATAATAATAATAATAATAATAATAATAATAATAATAATAATAATAATAATAATAATAATAAAAACAGAACGGGGACGAAAAGGTACGAACTGACACTGAACAGATACAGACATGTAAGGTGTTCTCTCCTCCTCCTGGTTTCTATCTTCTTTCTTGAGTTGTGGTTATATCTCTATTCCTGTACGGCAGATGTACTGTCTGACTAGCCTCTGTATTTCTGCATTACTGTCTACGTGCAGGCAGCCCGTCATTGTCAGTGCTGTGTTAGTATTTGTGACGTATTCTCTTAATTCTCTTCTTTCGTTATTGTATTCACTGCATGCTATTATATATTGTTCGATGGTGTTTTCTTCCATGCAAGCTATGCATTCTTGGTTAATTCTTGTGCCTTTCCAGTTGCCCAGTCTGAGTTTCCACAGTTTTTTGTTGGCTGGTGCTTTTATGTTGTTACTGACTTGTGGTTTGTTACTGGGTTGACCCAGTACCTCGTAGGCATGTCTACCTCTATCGCTATCTCGTCACTGCTTCCTCCATTCTAGAAGTATGCAGGTTTGTATAATGCTATTTACTTCTACTGTTCCTAGCCCTGTGTTAATTTTATTTGTGCTGGTGAGGCCTCGTTTCGCCGCTCTATCTGCTTGTTCGTTTCCCGGAATACCCATGTGAGGTGGTAGCCGGCCGATGGTAACTTGACATCCCATGTACCTGAGGTTGGTGGCTGTCGCTAGTATTGCCTCTTTTATGTCGGGTCTATTATCTCTAGCGAGACTTCCGAGTGTTTCCACTGAAGACAGTGAATCTGTTAATATACATAGATTCATCGGTGGCTTTTCGGCTGCCATCTCCGGGCATTTCAGTATAGCTACTAATTCGGCTGTGCACACTGCTGTCTTGTCTGTTATTTTGAACTCTTTTTTTTTTTAATTTCAAGAAAGGTATTACTACTCCTGCACCTACCACACACTGTTCATTCTTTGACCGTCAGTGTATATTATGAGGTTTTCTATACTAATTTCGTCTATACAGGCCTCGGTCACGTATCTGGCCTCTATATCCTCTGTGTTCTTGGTGATGATTTTTGCTAGGCTGGTATTTGTTTTTGGTATTGTTAGTTCCTATGGTGGGATTATTGGCTTATAAAGTCTTGTCTATTTTATAGTTTCGTTTATTTCTTTTTCTTCTTTCATCTTCTCTGCTGCATCCCAGCCCGCCGATCTTTGCAGCTTTACTATCGGATGCCTCCCCATTTGCTGCGGTTGTCATTGAATGATTGGAATGCCGGTTGTGCTTCGTCTTGTGCTACATTTAACCAGTAGTTGTAAGTCAACGGCTTCCGTCTTAGATTCAGTGGCATAATCCCCAGTGCCACCTCCATTGCTTCTTTGGAAGTACCTTTGCCAGCGCGTAGTATGGTGGTTAAGGCTTGGGTTTGAATGGTGTCCAGCTTCATCTTGCTGGCTTCTGACGCTGCTTCGTACACAATGCTGCCATAATCTAGTTTGCTTTTGATGAATGCTTTGTAAACCATCAGCATCGTTTTGGTTTGGGCAACTCATCCATTACCCTTTATCACCCGCAGTAGGTTGTTACTGCGCTTGCGCTCCCACCTATGCTACACCCTTCATGTGTCTTCACAAAGTCGGACTAGAGTCAACTTTTATCGTTTCTTTACTTATTCAGTTTCAGTTAGCTTTGGCGGGCCCATTCCCGCTGGTCGCGGGGGCCGCCTAAAGTCAGGTGGAGAGTCTGACGATAGTGCACGCTTTACACAGGTCCGGACACCTGTGATCGACGGATGTGCGCGCCCCCATGGTCCGGGCTCGTTCGAGGCCCTCACCTGCGGGACTTGGCTGAACGCCTCTAAGCCGGGTCCCTTGGGTGTCAGGGTCTGGCCATAACTCGCCACCGGCTCGTGGTGGTGCGGTCTCGGTGGATTGACGCTGTGCCGCCAGCGTCTGCAGCCTACCTTGTGCCAGACGTAATGGTTACCTATTCCTCTGGGAAACACAAGGTTAGGCCGAGAGAGGGGTCATGTCGTTTGGGCGCCACATGTTCCTCTGAAGCTCTGCCCAGACATTGTGATGGAATATTGGCCACATTCCAACTCACATACTTTGGTCTGTCAAGACTGCAAGGTGTCAACAAGGTTGTTACTGGTCTTGCTTATATCCACTGTCTTTTGTATGTGTTTTGCCCAGTTCATCTTCTCGTCTAGAGTCATTCCGAGGAATACTGTGCTGTTTGTTCTTTTGATTGTTTCCCCTTTTATTTTTATGTCATTCTCTGTGCTCTACATAGGTAGAACTGAGCGATAGTTACATTGTAAGGTTTCGGAACACATTCCGAATTGGGTGGACAAGATACTACACACAGCATGTCTACTCGGTACTGCAGACCATGCTGACTGTTTTATCGGTGTTTATTTGGAAACCCCATTTGTCCATCCAGTCAGCTAGTTTCGTTATCTGTTTCTGTAGCTGAATTTGTATTGATTTTATGGTCCTACCACTTCTCCATATGGCGCAGTCGTCCGCAAATTGTGACAGCCCAGTGCTCTGGTCATTGATTCCTTCTGCTAGACCATTGACTGGTATTGAAAAGATTATTGGAGAGATGACTCAGCCCATCGTCTTATCTCCTCTTTTGAATCCTTTCTTTACATGGTTTTCTAGTTTAATTATTTGATCCATCGTACACCTGTTTGCTCTACATCCGGATTGTGTATGGCTATAGAGTTCGTTCTTCTCCATGTAGAATGTTACTCTCTTGTTTAAAACAATGTTTTCCCGTGATGAATTTGAATAACGAAGACACAAACAATAGATTGCACGATTTATTGCCTGGCATATTTCTCTGCATCTCATCAGGTACATACTGCAGAAATCACACAACGTAAAGTGAATTAACAAGATAAATCCCTCAAACTGAAATATACACATGTTCGCACAGTAATGTCGATTGTCTACCACTGTAATTTTAAACTGACTAACACGTCTTTCTGCTTGCACAAGGACGACTTACGAAGGTTGATTATTATAGCTTCAGCAAACTTTAACAATCGACTACTTTGTGTGTTGAACACGAACACAACGAAGCGTTGCCGTTTCTAGATAATGTCACAAAATAAAACCTGGCGTTTACCCAGTTGATTATTATAGAGGCTTTCTGATAAAACGGACTATCTGCCAGCGACAACTATTTTAACTAACAGTAAAAACAAATCGGATGTCAAAATCCCAGGACAATATTTGTAGCTGCACGTGTACATCTGGTCGACGGATTGGGAGCATTCGGTGGTGATTGAGACAAATCCCGGCATCGCTTTGACAGTTTGTCAACAATTGAATACAGATGGAACCCGTGGGATCATGGTGGCAATCGGATGTCGGCCATCACACATCGGGCAAAATTAACAGTTGCAGATGTGTAGAGGAAGTGAATGAGCTGAATCATACATCGCTTTGACAGATTATAAACAAGTCGGATTGGAAGCGGAAGTACTCAGCTCGGAAGAAAACAGTCCGTCTGTCAATTTATAGTTTCCGGAAATCAAGGAGATTGGCAGCTTGTTGGGGAAAACTGTTGTTGGGATCATACAGTAACTCGTTAGTTTGTTGAGGAGGTCAAAACAAGTGATGACAACTTTGACAGTGACTAAGCCAGGGAAAGGGGATTCTTGACAATGGATGATATGCCCAAATAACACCTGCAGGACGTCAACCATGTCACGTGACCAATTTTAGGTTTTGCCATAAACCATGATTGGAGATGGGGAGTTGACCAAAGCCGTGGATTATGATGGACGTATTTGTGGGAGAGCTCTACAGTGTTAGATTAATTTAATATTAACTAGCATGTGTCGTTATGGCAAAGTGTAGTAGTCATCCCGGAATGAGGCGGTTTTGCATAAGGTAGTCAATATAGTCTATTAGTTCTAATTAATATAGACTGTAGCCTTGTTAAAACTATAGTGTGATGATTAGCACTGTTAGTGGAAAACTAGTTAGAGTAGAATAGTGATATTGGCTCTGCTAGGGTGAATAGAATACTGAGGTTGCACTCTGTTTATTGGTCTTTCCTTATCATAGCCTGATTCGGACGTAGGTGAGAAGCTATAAGGCTCTCTGACAGAGTAGTTAGCTGTAAAATAACAGAGCAGGGTAATAAGCTTACACCCAGCCGGTAGGATCAGTGACTAGTGCTCTCACATGATGTGTTGGTTTTCCCACAGGTTCCCCACCAGTTACTAGGAAACTCAACACTGGTTTTGAAGAAGTGCACTCCAATTGGACGACCACCAGTTGGACTCTTGTTTAAGGAACGAGAACATTAACGGATAAGTCATATCGTGTGGTAGATTCCAGTGTAATATTACATAGGACATATACTTGAATCTATATGAACACTAGTTAGGATCAAGTGTAGAAACATTAACAGTAAAACCTAAATACACTACAAAGGATTTGTGCATTCTTTAGGACCGATAGGAACTTACAAAGTTAGTTGACAATCAGTCCGTAATCAATCTGTACTTACAAACAGTATCTATTTCGGATGATCATGAAGATGGATTACCAGGTGGCTACAGATGACAGTCAGTATCCGGCAAGAGGGTTTCGACACCGGGTGAGGTGCACTGGTTATGATTTAATGTGCTGTGGTGTGCCCTTGCAATGAAGAAACTATGCTATTATCTGAAAGTCCGATCATACACACAGTATAGAACACATCACGCATTTTCTTCGCATACACGTCTCATATACATTACACTTTTCTTTTAATAAATTAATCTTTATTAATTTTTAGAAGCAAGAGTTGTTGAGTATGTTGCGTTGGGGAAGTATGAGAGGGGGCATAGTACGACAGTGAGAGAGTGATATGAAAAGGTGTTCACGGGCTGATGGAGTGTGTTGGACGGAAGCTGGTGGATTCTCCAGGATATTGATAGGGGAAAAAAATATTATAATGTGGGTGTTGACTCTCTTCACTCCAGGGACGACACTTTAAAGGAGGACACGACAGATAACCTAATGAGACTTAGAGCAGACGGCACAATTCAAAGATCGGTGTACCGTAAAGAAACATGGACTGGCCAATACTTAAATTTTCAGAGCTTCGCACCTGTCCAGTACAAACGGGGCTTAGTACGGACCCTGTTTAACCGTGCTAGGAAAATATGCACCCAGGACACACTGACAGAGGAATTTGAAACTCTGAAGAATGCCTTAAACCTGAATGGGTACTCCACAGGATTTATAAAGCGCCACTGCCAACAGTCCAAACCGAAACCAGAAGTAACTACAGTCTCTAAACTCAAGGTATTCATCCAGCTAACCTTCCGAGGAGATGACGCAATGTAACGTCTACGGGACCGGCTCATCACAGCAGTTGGGCGAACATTCTGTGCTGCAACTCCAGTCATCAGGTACAGAACCAAACCGATCCCATACCAGCAGTAAAAGAACCTGTAGCTTTGTACGCCAAATCTAATTGTATTTACCAATTTACATGCAGATGCGAGGCCATCTACATAGGTAGAACTGAGCGACAGTTACATTGCAGGGTTTCGGAACACATTCCGAATTGGGTGGACAAGATACTACACACAGAAGATGGTAGCCTAGGTAGGCCGACACACCGGAACAGTCCGGCTTCATAGGTCGCGAGACATGTGCTCGAGAGTGGTCACGTGGTTGATAGAGACAGTGCCTTCCGTGTTTTGTTTGGCACACAAAGTAGTCGATTGTTAAAGTTTGCTGAAGCTATAATAATCAACCTTCGTAAGCCGTCCTTGTGCAAGCAGAAAGACATGTTAGTCAGTTTAAAATTACCGTTGTAGACAATAGACATTACTGTGCGAACATGTGTATATTTCAGTTTGAAGGATTTATCTAGTTAATTCACTTTACGTTGTGTGATTTCTGCAGTATGTACCTGACGAGATGCAGCGAAATATGCCAGGCAATAAATCGTGCAATCTATTGTTTGTGTCTTCGTTATTCAAACTTTCTTGTTTATTATCGTTTAGTGTGTGTGTGTGTGAAATGTCCAGTTTGTGCTTTAGCTAAGTGTGTGTGTGTGTGTGTGTGTGTGTGTGTCAACTTCCAGCACTGGCGCTATATTAAAGAAGATCTGCTACGAGAGTAAGAGGACGCCCTAAATTAAAATAGATTGACATCAAAGACATTGTACAATTACACAAAATGATACTATCCAGTGCCGCCCATCAGAAGTTGGAACGTCAACTATTTTCCCACGACGCTTGACGTCACAAGTGGGAGATGACGATGATGGTAATGATCATAGATTGTGACAAGTAGAGAATAGCCCATTACTATATTGATTATATTATAATCAACACTTATACAATAACTTGTTTTTCCCCCTATGTGATGTTGTCTTCAATAGCAAATTGTGTGTGTGTGTGTGTGAGAGAGAGAGAGAGAGAGAGGGAGAGAGAGAGAGAGAGAGAGAGAGAGAGAGAGAGAGAGAGAGATCTTCAATATTCAGCTCTTGAAGTGGTTTGCTACTCAGGGGATTTATCTATGTATGTAGCCATATAATTTAAATTGTGCGTATTGTCCCATTTCGCCATCAAAAATTCTTTCCATGTTGTCACTGAGAGTGGTGCTGATAATGTCACGAGACGACCGGACACCTGCCTGCGTCGTCTCGAATAGTGAGGAAAAGAGTGGTTACCTATTTCTCCGTGCAGCCAGACCTACAAAAAGTGATGGCCGTATCACATTACAAGCCTAGAGCAGGAAACTGCTTCAGGACAAATTAAGCAACAATAAAATCAGTATTCCCGGGAAGGTTAACCCGGTCAACAAATGCCCGCAGAAGTCGGATGTGTCGGCCTAACGGCGCAAGAACGCAGCTCTGCTGTAAACAGGCACAACGCAGTCACATCCGAAAAAAAAAATCCGGATGAACGCAGAAGAAGAAGAAAATCAGTATTCCGTTAACAGAGGAAAAGACTGACCACCTATTCATCTGTGCACTCCGGCCTACAAGATATGATGGCCCTATCATATCACATATCTATAGCAAGTTCCTACTATGGGACTTGTTTGTTTATTTGTTGTGTATTTGTTTGTTTATTTGTTGTGTGTTTTTTTTCTTCAGTGTGCATTTCATTTGTATTATAATAAATACCTATACAATAACTTGTTTCCCCCCCTATGTGATGTTGTCTTCAATGGCAAATTGTGTGTGTGAGTGTATGTGTGTGTGTGTGTCTGTGTGTGTGTGTGTGTGTGTGTGTGTGTGTGTGTGTGTGTGTGTGTGTGTGTGAGTGAGATAGAGAGGGAGAGCGCGCCCGCCCGTGCGTGCACATGAAATGGAAAATGTATGGTGTATTTTTTCAGTACATTCAAAAATGTTAAAAGAAATCAAGCTTCACCAGTCGGCTGCTGACCGCTAGGCTGACACAGTTACTCTAGAAAAAACGTGGAAAGTTGCTGGGCTATTCTCTTCTTGTCACAATCTATGATCATTAACATCATCGTCATCTCCCACTTGTGACGTCAAGCGTCGTGGGAAAAATAGTTGACCTTCCAGCGTCTGATGGGCGGCACTGGATAGTATCATTGTGTGTGACTGTACAATGTCTTTGATGTCAGTCTATTTTAATTTAGGGCGTCCTTTTACTCTCATAGCAGAGTTTCTGTAATGTAGAGCCAGTTCTGGAAGTTTATTGCATTGACTGTGAAGACAGACCGACAGACAGACAAGATGGACGGACGGACGAACGGACACACGGACGGACGGACGGAAGGAAAACGGACGGACAGGCAGGCAGGCAGGCAGGCAGGCAGGCAGACAGACAGACAGACATCGAGTGGCCTAGATGCAAACATGTGTGAACCACATAATCCAGGCTAACACAGTGTCATTGTGCCTTGTCTAGAAACTAATTGCCTGTGGCCAACTGTGATCAGAGCACCACAAACCTTGAACGTACGTACAGCTGTTGCACGTCAATAACAGGAAGAAAACCAATATACCGCAACAATACAATCAAAATAATATTACATTAATACATTTTGCAGGGTTGTTCTATCACATTTCGTGGCTCTGTGAAGGAAAGCTGTTGTTGACAAACACCGCACGTATGTTTACAGATAAGTAATTTAACACTGACCCGATATATCGTGTCAATCGAACTGATAAGGAACAATATCAACGTATGCACCTCGAATTCGGGTACAGGTTTGATCTGTTTATTGTGTGCTTTGTGTTTTGGTGGGAGCCATGAAAGTGTGGTGTCTAGCTCCCGTGGTCATGGGTTCGAATCATTATCCAGGCGCATTTTTAAAGATTGGTCTGGGCCCCTATGTTGTCCCAGTCTAATATGGGTATTAGGAAATGTATTGGGAAGTAAAGTCAGCCAGTGTGTTGTAGACCACATCACACATCGAGTGTAGGTTTGGTGTATACAAGATTTAGGGCTAGCGCCACCTACATAATATATCTCAAGGTGTGTAAAAGTGACAGAGACAGAGAAAGAGAGAGAGAGAGAGAGAGAGAGGGTGAGAGCGATAGGAGAGAGAGACTGGGTGATTGAGAAATGTGATACATGTATAGTGGACTTCCGGTCACGAATATGGAGCATAGGCAGTGAAACGGTTAAGGCCTCTGGGTGTTTATGCTCGTGGCTACTGTTGCATTTATATTTTCCTCATGTTGGACTGGTAGTTTATGGTTCCGTCGCCACTAGACACCCGACGTTCAAAATGAGCAGCGTGGAAGCCGCCAACACTATCAAGATGATGAAAGAAGACAACGTGTCTGCTAGCCGCAGCACATGGAAAAAAAAAACCTGAGGAAATATTAAATGAAGCTACCACTTCTACACCAGATGAAGCCGCATCCACAGCTCAATCGAGGTCAGAAACAACAACTATAACTGAAGCCAGCAGCAGCCGTGAAGTTGCCAACATACACGTACGACGCCAAGATAGAACAAGAACACCCGAACCATTGGCACCTTGGCGTCTTGACAGACGATAGTTTGTGCATCAAAAAGGCACAATAACTTTTACCCATGGCGGTAGTGGATGTGACTGATAAGGCCAATTCGCGCTGTAAATGTCCGTTCACAGTGGGTGCATGTGAACATGTGGTCATTTCCACCATCATGCACCATCTTACGTCTCACACGCTCGGTGTGTGACTTATCTGCAATAATTTTCTCCTTTGTCTTTATTCCATTTCTGATGTTTGCCCTCCATGCAACACGTTCAGCGGCGACTTGCTCCCAATGTGCATTATCAATGCCTGTATCATTCATGTCCCGCTTACACAAGTAGTATGTCAGAGGATAACTAAGTAGGAAATAAGGATCTGGATCCTTCTGGTGACGTCATTTTTTACTATACGAAGGGTGTACCTCCATATTGATGACGTCACCAAACCGGATCCTTTTCGGACCACATTTTTTCAATAATTGACGGGTATTTTCTTGGGTCTGGTTGTCACTTCCGGTTGTCACAACCGGTCCCCGGGTGGGCGGGTAAGCGGGCGAACCGATCCGACGCGAACGAACCGACGCGATCCGACACGAACGAACCGACTGGGCGGGTGTGTGGTGCGGTGTGTGGTCACATGGTGTAATCGGACTCCACTCATATTGATATCGACCCCTTCGATGAGGAGACCGAAGTCAATATGACAGAAAATTGATTTATTCCATCTCTCGAGTTACCCCGAGTAGGTCAAGTAATGACCGTCTTTATGTTTCCAACTTGAATGTTTCATGTAGAAAATTAATTGTTAATTTTTAATTTTATTTTTGTCCATAAATTATAGTGACTTGTTACATAAGATACGTTTAATTTTCTGAAATACCGCTGGTGTTTGCATAGGGGACAGGCGAATATCTTATAAGTATCGATGGACTTTGGTCAAACTTTTCACATTTGGTTAACAAAGTTTCCTACTATTTTATGAGTTTTGTTTGAAATTTGGTCAAACTTATCCAAAAATTTCACCTTTGGTTAACACATTTTCTTACTTGGTCAAGATTTTTACCATTTGGTTAACAAAGTTTCCTACTTTTCATAAGTGTGGGTGAAATTTGGTCACACTTTTCACAGCTGGACAACAAAATTTCCCACTTTTCATAAGTTTGGGTGAAAGTTGGCCAAACTTAACAAATTTTTCCTACTTTTCATATGTTTGACTGAGATTTTTATAAGTTTGGTTTGAAATTTGGCTAACTTTTTCACATTTGGTTAACATATTTTCTTACTTGGCCAAGATTTTTGCCATTTGGTTAACAAAGTTTTCTACTTTTCATAAGTTCGGGTGAAATGTGGTCAAACTTTTCACATCTGGACAACAAAATTTGGCTAACCTTTTCACATTTGGTTAACACATTTTCTTACTTGGCCAAGATTTTTGCCATTTGGTTAACAAACTTTCCTACTTTTCATAAGTTCGGGTGAAATGTGGTCAAACTTTTCACATCTGCACAACAAAATTTCCCACTTTTCATAAGTTTGGTTGACAGTTGGCCAAACTTTTCACGTTTGGTTAACAAATTTTCCTACTTTTCATATGTTTGACTGAGCTTTTTATAAGTTTGGTTTGAAATTCGACTAACCTTTTCACATTTGGTTAACAAATTTAGCCTACTTTTCATAAGATTGGGTGAGCTTTTTATACGTCTGGATGAAATGTCGCCAAAATTTTTCCCCTTTGGCTAACAAATTTTATTACTTGGCCAAGCTTTTTGCTATTTGGTTAACAAAGTTTCCTACTTTTCATAAGTTTGGGTGAAATTTGGTCAAACTTTTCACATCTGGACAACAAAATTTCTCACTTTTCATAAGTTTGGGTGAAAGTTGGCCAAACTTTTCACGATTGGTTAACAAATTTTCCTACTTTTCATATTTGACTGAGATGTTTATAAGTTTGATTTGAAATTCGGCTAACCTTTTCAAATTTGGTTAACAAATGTTCCTACTTTTCATAAGTTTGACTGAGCTTTTTATAAGTTTCGTTGAAATGTGACCAAAATTTTTCACTTTGATTAACAAATGTTCCTACTTTTCATAAGTTTGGGTGAGCTTTTTTATAAGTCTGGTTGAAATGTAGCCACAATTTTTTTTTCTTTTGGCTAACAAATTTCATTACTTGACCAAGATTTTTGCCCTCCATTCTCTCATCACGTGACAACTTTATACATCGTAAACACTAAATATTCAACAACCAAGCCGTAATTATAATCTGTGTACCTGTTATTTACAGTATTTCAGTACATTTTACAGTATTTCAGTACATTTTACAAGAATAAAAAAATGCATAATGTCATTATACGAAATGGATGATGTGATATGAGCCGGTATACATAGTATCATCACAACATTTTATTTTCACATACAGAGCTATACACATTGTATGTTGTTTCTGGGTTTCTTCACACCATTGTCTGAGTAGGTTGGTTTTTCCAGCTGGTAGCCTGGTATGTATATATCACTTGGCATGTAGTCATAAGGCTGGTCTCCTGAATTGTGGGCTGACATCTGAGTAGTGTAGACAACAGGGCCATCAATCATCTGAGTGTCGTGCACATCAAACATCTGGCTATTGGGCTCTTCACATATCTGGTTGCTGGGGTCATCACACATCTGCCTGTAGCTGGGTTGATAACTGGTGGTATAGTATGCGTCTACTTGGTGGCTTCGCTTAGTACCCTGTTTGACTTGCGTACTGTCTTGAGTGTGGTGGACTTGATTGGTTCGGCTGGTGTCTTGTTGCACATCAAACAGCTGACTATTGAACTCATCACACATCGGGTTGCTGGGGTCATCACACATCTGACTGTAGCTGGGTTGAAAACTGGTGGTATAGTATGCGTCTACTTGGTGGTTTCGGTTACTTCCTTGTTTAACATGAGCACTGACTTGAGTGTTTTGGACTTGATTGCTTCTGGTAGTGGCTTGTTTGACATGAGCACTGACTTGAGTATTTTGGTTACTGACTTGCTTGTCCTCTGTTAGTACCTTGTTTGACTTCGTTACTGGCTTGGTTAACTTGGTTGAGGCTGTCAAAGTCAGTTAGGATCTCGCGAAGCATGGTGATCATCTGTTCATATTCTTGCCGAGTAAGTGTCATTCCATTCTTAGTCGGGAACTTCTTGTCGGATTCACCGTAAAATCTTCGGATGTGTAACGCACTCGTTCCTCTGTAGGCTGAAACAAACACGGCCTTATCACCACTGCCTACTGGTCTAATAGTCTCACCACTACGAATCATTATACCCAGTTAGCAGGCACAGTCTTGAGGTCTGTAGTCATCTTCTGATCACAATACTTGAGTGTTACCAGCCTCGGGTTTATATACTAGCTTTTGAGCCACGCGTAAAACCGGTTTCAGCCAGTTTCTAGGTCAAGCAGTTCAGATTACGCTGACGTGGCTGTTCGTTTGGCGCGACTAGGCGTTCTACTACCCGCTCGTTGACTTGTTGTATGTTTGAGCTGGGTTGGGGAATGCGGGTCATGCTCGCCACATGACCTCTAGCCATGATGAAATAGATAGTGTAGAGGGCGCCGTGTTACTTGTGATGTAGCCGCTGTGAGGTATAGTCTGCAAAGTCAGAATTCCAGTGATATAATATACAGTCTCCTCACACACCTTGTAGTTTTCTTCGTATTGAGGCCTTTTCAGCTATTAAAGACAGGACTGTAAGTATATTACAATCATTTTGTTTTTATGTAGGTGTTTTAATACTCGTCTACTTGTGTGGATTGATTAAAGGTTAAGAATGCCGGTGATGCTGTTCGCTCGACGTTTTGTGAGGCTGGTTCTGGAGTATCCTGTTGTTGATTATAGTCGAGGATGCATTCCTCAATTCTATTCAGGCTTAATGTGATTATTTCTTGTTTGGTGAAGTTCTGTTGTAGTACATCCCACAATCGAACCGTTACTAGATCTGCAAAACTACCACCCTCACCATAATCACAAGAATGAGTGAATGGATTCTTCTTGATTTTGTGGGACATTAAGACACGCCATGCAATAGCTGTCTGGTTCAGCTCTTAGTATGCTCCACAGTTTGCTAATTAGGTATTCGTGGGCCTCGGTATCTGTAGAACAAATAAGAATAGGGTACGTTATCAGCGTTATAGACATTGATATTACAGTTAATAGCTATGAATCTGACATGCACTTTCTGTTACACAGTTCATATATTTCTATCGATAATGGGTATGTGGACCCTGCGGTCCACTTTCACCTTCCCCTACGATTACACATTACTGCCTATATTATTAAGGTACCACTATAGTGCTGTGTTCAAAAGTTCGAATACCAACTCATGTCGACCCAGCCTACAATACTATAGGAAGAAATGGCTTGTCTCTTAAGATATAGGTGTCTAGCACCATATATCCCGTTTATTATACTAGTATTGTTAGGAGAAACACAACGAAAATGTGAAAGCTTTATCAATAAACCAACTTACCGTTAGCGAGTTGTAACATTGTGACCTGTTTACAGTTCACTGAGACCGGTACTTCTATTCGACGAATGCTGGTCGTCTTAGCCCCGCTATTTGCTGACGTAGAATGACTCAGCAGAAAATTATGTACTGTCGGTCATGTGACCAAATGTGACGCCCTCTTTTGCTTTCGGATGTATCCCATAAGACACGTGACCGGTTACAGCGCCATATTTGAACAGTTTTAGCCATGTAGTTGTACCCTTACCCATGTGATCGAGTGCGACGCCATCTTTAACCGGTGTTAGTCACGTGTTTCGATTGTATACCTTAGACATATGACCGGAAGCATCGCCATATTTGATCGGCTGTATCGTTATGCTGTCAGTACACTCTGAGTCATCCTCCAGTTTTCCCCAAAGACATGTCTGAACACGTTCCCGTACGTTCACTCCGCCGACATAGCCCTGTGGTGAGTCACCCAGTCAGTCACCCTCAGATGATGATGATGTTTCCGATGATGATGATGATGATGATGAATTTGTTGGTGGTGGTGGGTGATGGTGATGATACTGGTAATCGTGTTGATAGACACTACAAACGATCATATGTGCCGGTCGTGCAGAAAGACAACGGCAAGCTTGCCCAGGAAGCATGAATGCTGGGGCTGACTGTGATGTCCTGTAAATGCAACACATTAAAACTTGACTACCATCTGTAGTAGGTAGACACATAGTACGGGGCAAACATTTGCTCGTGGAATGACATGGCAAATCATGATGGCCCACAAGCAACCAAACAATGTTGGGGCTGACTCCCACGTCCTGTAATAGATAGCACACACACAAACACGCACGCATGTACATACGCACGCACACACGGATGTCACGATGGCACACGTGCAACCAATCAATGTTGGGGCTGTCTGCAACGTCCTGTAAATGTATTGGATAAACAATATTGGGGCTGACTGCGACGTCCTGTAATAGATAGACATCTAGCTGTTGATACACACTCTTCACACGCATATGACTAGTACAAGGCATACATTGTGCCCTGACATGGCACGACAAATCAGGATGGCACACGAACAACCGAACAATGTTGAGGCTGACTGCGACGTCCTGTAATAGATAGCACACACACACATGCATGTACATACACACGCACGCACACACGGATGTCACTATGGCACACGAGAAAACCTATCAATGTTGGGGCTGTCTGCAACGTCCTGTAAATGCATTGCATGAACAATGATGGGGCTGACTGCGACGTCGTGTAATAGATAGCACACACACATACACGCATGCACATACACACACAAACACGGCTTTCACGATGGAACACGAGCAACCAATCAATGTTGGAGCTGTCTGCAACATCCTGTAAATGCATTGCATAAACAATGTTAGGGCTGACTGCGACGTCCTGTAATAGCTAGACATCTAGCTGTTGATATACCCTCTTCACACGCATATGACTAGTACAAGGCATACATTGTGTCCTGAGATGGCACGACAAATCAGGATGGCACACGAACAACCGAACAATGTTGGGGCTGAATGCGATGTCCTGTAATAGACAGCACACACACGCATGTACATACACACGCACGCACACACGCCTACATGCGCGGACACACATACACACACACACGGATGTCATGATGGCACACGGGCATCAAAACAATGTTGAGGTTGACTGCGACGTCCTGTAATAGATAACACACACACACACACACACTCATGTACATACACACGCACACACGCCTACATGCGCGCACATATACACTTTGTGTAACGGCTTCGTATAGCTATATTTTAGAATAACTTATTTTTTTTAGCGCAAATATTCCCTTCACAGCCCCGGTTGTATCATGTCGTCTGATCTCTGTCTGTGATAAGCATTGAAGTCCGTTGACGTTAATTGAAAAATGCCCTAGACGTTCTCGCTGACCGCTATCAGATAATCTCGTATGACGGTCGGTGGGCAGTCTTTACCAGTGCGTTCATGAGGAGCTTAGTATGCAAAAGGGGTCGACAATTCTGGTTGAGCCAATGGACCGGATTTGTCTCCCTTGGTTACTTATATTTATGTTTGTAAAAAGGGACGTTATTTGTGGTGTTTCATTACATGTGTTTATGATTATCTTGGTAAGTTATGGTTTAAATTAATGGAGACTCGTGGTGTTTTATTGACGTACCTATTCTCCACTAATCATACAAGAAATTTTGGTGTTTAATTAAGTTTTCGTGTTAATTTTTAGTATTATTCTATAGTTGTCTAGTATATTTTTAAACCAGATTTTCACCAAGCGCTTAATGTTGATACCTGGGTCGGGACTTCCACCGAATTAACTATCATGGTGGAAAGTTTATTAAGGCGGTCATTACTTGACCTAAAAACGAGAACGTCTCCAAAATGATCCGTACAGATTTTTCAGTGGTCGGAAAGAAAATGGTATCGTCCGCATAAGCACGCAGCTTTTGTTCACCCTTCCCTGGTATGAACGTACCCCTGACATTGTCGTCCTGTCGTATCTTTTCTAGAAGTGGCTCTAGAGCGACAACGTACAGTAAAGGGGACAAGGGACATCCCTGTCTCACTGACCTAGTCAACCTGAAAGAATTGGTTAGGGTATGGTTTAATAGAATCCGACTTTCCGGTTTCAAATATAAAATTTTGACCCATGTCCGAAAATAATTTCCCACGTTGCAGTGTGAGAGAGTTTTGTGGAGGTATGAGTGAGATATTCTGTCGAATGCTTTTTCTTGATCTAAAGAGAGAATTGAGGACTGACAGTTTTTCAGATGTGTGTAGTTGATGATATCCCTTATGAAGTGTGTGTGTTGCTGGATATTCCGGTGTTGCACACTACATTGCTGGTCTTCATGAATGAGAGATGCCATTACTGGTTTCAATTTATTCGTCAAAGTCTTTGTTAAAATCTTGTAGTCTAGATAGGTCTGTAACTCTTTAAAAGTGTCTTGTCAGTGTTCTCCTTCGGAATAAGAGTGATGTAAGACGTGTTGAAACTGGATGGGAGTTCATGTTTGTGGAAATATTCAGAGAATACTGCTAGTAAAAGGGGACCTAGAAGAGGAAAGAAAAACTGATAGAATTCAGCAGTAATACCGTCAGGGCCAGGCGATTTGCCCTTCTGCATTCCATGAACCGCTTGTGTTATATCTGTTAGTGTTAATTCAGTATCTAGTGTTAGTTTCTGTTCCTCTGTGAGTTCTTTTGTGAATTTCATAAAGTGTTCTTGCACGTGCGCCTGTGTGTTTTCCTCTGTATAAAGGTTCCTGTAATAATCTTCAAAGGCTATGGCTATTTGTTGTGGCTCGACTTGTATATTTCCTTCCCTGTCAATTATCTGGCCTATTTGTCTGCTGCGCTGTATGTTTTGTTCTAAAGCTAGGTATTGTTTACTCGGTATCTCTTGTGTTATAGTTTGTAACTTTGTTCGCAGTAAAGCCCCCTGAAATCGATGATGTCTGTGGAGATCTAATTCTTCCTGTAATGCTATGATGTGTGGTGAATTTTTGTCTGTCTGTAGTAAGAGCTTAATTGCATTTTCCAATACTTTTTCTTGTTGTAGTTTTTGCTTGTGTATTACTGCTGCTAGTGTTTGTGTTCTCTCTCGTATAGTTTGTTTAAGTGTTTCCCAGAGTTCTCGCGCTTTACCCTCCGGTATATCGCTTGTGTATGTGAGGATCAGTTTTGTTATGCAATCTACATAGTCCTGATTTTGTAAAAGTGTGCAGTTCAGTTTCCAATGGGGAGATCTTCTAAGGTGTGGTGTTGCTTGTACTGTGTTTATTGTTGCAACTACCGCCTTATGATCTGTGAAGTTCAGTGTCTCCTGTAAATGCTTGACTTGTGTTATATGATGTGTTATGGGCGCATAAATTCTATCTAATCGCGCTGCTCTGTTATGCGCATTGTTTGTGTGTGTTGTATCTGTTCCATGGGGGTGCATCTGCCTGTATGCGTCTGTTAGCCCATGGATATCTAAAATTGTTTGCAATGTGTCTAATTGATGTTCCTCCTCCCCCGTTGTGTTTCTAATTTGCATTCTTACATCTCCATTTATAAGGTCATGCGCCGAAAGTACGCAATTAAAATCACCCCCTAGAATGATGTTGTGACCCTGATATGAGCGTGATAATAAATTTTCCAGTGTTTGGTAGAAGAGCGGCTGATTTCTGTAGTCAGGCGGTGCGTGTATGTTGACAATTGTGTATTTATTTATGTTATTTCTCACCTGTACTATAGCTATCCTACCCTGGCAGTCCCTGTCCTTCTCTATAATCTGCCACCTGTCCGATGTCTGTATTATTGCTGTACCCAATCCGATATGTTGAGTACTAAGACTAAAACATGAGTGTCTTAGACCTAAGCATGTTGTGATATATGATGCGTGTTAATCGGTTTTAACGTTAGCTTCCTGAATGAGTATAAAATCAGGTTTATATTTGTGTATGAGTGGTATAAGATGATTAATTTTGGATCTTATACCTCGAATGTTAATACTCATTATTTTAATTTCCGCTGCCATTTTTGTTGTAAAATAAGAAACGGTTGAGCATAATTATGTTTCTTGTTTCAAAACTGTCTGTATTCCTGTTATCATTTCTGGAGATTGTCAGTAGATTCCTTCGCCGGTCTCGAAATCTCTAAGTCAATAACGAGGCGTGGTGAAGAATCTGACAGGTTTCTTTGTCGTGGTGGTGTGTTAATGTTATCACTGTCTATTTCGGTCATGGCGCTGGTCGTTATCTGTTCAGTATAATTACTTACGCATTTCTTTTTGTTTGACCTGTTCGCTTCAGGCGGTGTAGGGTAGTCGTGGTTGTTGAGGGGCGGCAGCGTGGTAACATGTGTTTGGCAGGCTGGAGGTGTCGAGCTCTCACCGTCAGACAGGCTCTTGGTTGAGCGTCCCCTTTTCCGACTGACCAGCTGGAAACCGTCTTCATCTTCCTTACTATGTTGATCTGTCTGGGAGTTCGAGGTGACTTTTTGTGCCAGCATAGGTGCCTTCTGAGTTTGTATTTTGGCCGGACATTTATTACTCCAGTGGGAGTCTTCCCCACAGACTGTACATGCCGTACGGCGCCCCGGAACTGTGATGAAGAGACGGTGTAGCTTGTCTTCTACCCCGTCCAACTCCATGTCCACGTAATGTGGCAGAGGTTCTTTCGGGTTGCACAGAAATAACCACTTGTCCGTGCTGTTTTTCAGTTTATGCACTTCCGCGTTTATATCTCCCGAAATATCCGCGGCTATTTGCTTCACTGTCTCAATTTTTGCGGTTGTAGGCATCCAGTGAATCATAGCCTTGGTCTTTTCTTTCTCTTTGCTTCCGGTGTTAGCGTAGCGTACCATCTTTTAGGGTCCTGAAAGCGGTAGATGGATTTTATCCCTTCCCTACCAATCCCGCAAGGCCCCCTCAAGACGCTCGCCATCAGCGAGTAGTTGAAACGGAATACATGAGGTCCTGATATAGAAAACACAAGTGTGTTCGCTTGATGGAACGCTCCTCCTTCGAAACCTTCACTTGTGTTGACTTTGACACGTTTAACAATTTGGTTTTCCATCTTCGATAATCCGTGACAGAGGAAATCTTCAATACGGAAGCACAGATACAGATACACGTGGTGAAAATAATCGAAAACACTTCCACAAAATTGAAATCACTGATATATTTGAATAATCCGTGACAGAGGAAATTTTAATCCAGATCTACACGTGGTGATACACTATCGAATTCACTTCCACAAAATGAATATCACTGATATGTTTAAATAATCCGTGAAAGAGAAAAACCTTTAATCCAAATCTACACGTGGTGTTGACACCGGAAAGTTCATTATCTGTCTGTCTAGCGTTTTTCGGCAAAGGGAGTGGGGCAAAATTAAACGTCCAAAAATCTACTATAATGGGCTTAGGCAAATGGAAAAATAAGGCGGATTTTCCATTTGACTTAACATCAAACAATCTTATAAAAGTGTACGGAATAGTCTTCCCATGTCAACCAAATCAGACACACAAAGACACTTGGCAAAATCTAGAGAAGAAAATAACAGATATGTTACAGAGATACAAATACAAAACAACTACCATATTTGGTAGAAGTACCATTGTTAATACATATATAATTCCAAAAATACTATGTCTGTGCACAGTCCTAGATCCCCCACGTCAAACAGTCACAAACATAAACAAAGAGATTAGACGCTTTGTGTTTGGCAGCACCATCTACAGTATCAAACATACTACACTCATACAAGACAAAAAAGATGGAGGTATTGCCCTCCAAGACATAACAACCAAAATACAATCACTTAGGATTAAACACGTAGGTGAAATCCTACAACACCCAGAAAAACACCATTTAGCACACTATTACATTGGAATTAGGCTATCTTCTTTAAGACCTATTAGGAATACATCCTCACATTATTTTGGCACTCTCCCAACGTTCTACAAAACATGTATTTCAGCCATTAAAGGACATGAAAAATTACTACACAAGAAAACACATACAATCTACAAGCATTTAGTTAAATTACAAGCAACTCCGGTACATCTCAGAATTAAAAGAGGACATAGATATTTCATAAAAGATTATACCGAAATTTTCTCAAATATTCACAACAAGCAGATTACTCCAAAAGCAAGGGAAATTACATATAGGCTTGTTTACAGCATGACTCCAACAACAGAGAGAACAGCAAAAATAACTAAACAAATACTACAGTGTCAGCTTTGTAGACGGAACGTCCAAGAATCAGAAGAGCACATCTATTACGAATGCAACACAATCATGCCAACAAGAAATCTCCTACAAAACATCCTAAACACTCATTTGAAACAAAGAACAGATGTTTACAAAGCAATCATGATAAATTCCATTCCTTACTCCACAAAAGACACCCACACAAAGCTACTTGTTCTATTGGCAGAGTACAGAAATCTTATATGGACATTAAGAAACAAAGCACTATACAATTACAGAACAATCAACAAAGAAATTGTCCAACAACTTTATCAACAAAAAGTCGCAAACATGCTAATCCTAGCCCCACAAGCGAAAACCTCGTAAAATATTTGGCTGAAGACAGCACATATTACAGAAGAAGCAAATAACTTGTTTTAAATAAAGGATACTACAACTGTAAATGTATTTATTGATGGTATTAATAATCTTACAATTATTATTATTATTATTATTATTATTATTATTATTATTATTATTATTATTATTATTATTACTATTATTATTATTACTGCTACTATTATTATTAATTTTCCCATTATTATATTTGAATGTGCAACATGAAATATATTGTGGATGGGTGTCTGTGCCGTGGCAGCAACATTTGTATGCGTCTGTGTGTGGATGCAGGTGTGTGCGCGTGTGTGGTGCATGAATTTGCACGCGCATGTGTACGAGTGTGTGTGTGTGCGCACGCGCGCGTGCGTGTGTGCGTGTAGCAGTCTTTAAACCAAGTCGGTATCTTAAGTATTAAAATGATGTTATACGGTAATGATATGTTTCAAAAGAAAAATATGCACCACCATGTATAAACCAATTCGATGAGCCCTTTAAGTACCCAGTAAGCTAAGGTGGCTTTTAGTGGCCAGGTATTAAGTCCTTCCCATTGTACATAAAACCCAGACACTATCACAATTTTGGACCAATTATCTCCCTGGGGACAGACCATGGACCCTAATTGCTAGTAGTACATCCTTGATTCTTGTCCCCCAAACAAAAGACATCATGGAATAGAGCGTCACCCTGAAATTTGTCATCAGGCAACAACACCAACGGCCTTCGCCTCGGGAGCTTAGTGACCCAGAAATTACAAGGAAGCCACATTTTAATGGAACTGATAGTTTAAAGTTTATTGTCCAAGCGCGGGGCATTTAAATGTACTGCGGTCTCCAGAAAGCATGAGATTGTGTGTGCGTGTGTGTTTGTGTGTATGTGAGAGAGAGAGAGAGAGAGGAGAGGGAGAGATGGACAGGTGTTTCATGCATTCCGCTTGCGGAAGTGGAAGTGAAGCATATGCAAGGAATGTGTATCTACATGCACTATGCCACAAATGTCATATTAACATAACTGTATATATGTATGTATATGTTTTATTCACAATGTCACACTTAACACTAACAAACGGCAACGCTCTGTAATATACACAAACAAAAGAAACAAACAGTACAACTTGTAAATACACATTGCTTTGTATGAAATAAACGTTGAAAAAAAAAAAAAAAAATTTTTACTGGCCTCCTAGGGCCACATAAAAAAAAAAAAAAACATTACTTGACCTACTCGGGGTACCTCGAGAGATGGAATAAATCAATTTTCTGTCATATTGACTTCGGTCTCCTCATCGAAGGGGTCGATATCAATATGAGTGGGGTTCGATTACACCACGTGACCGCACACCGCACCACACACCCGCCCAGTCGGTTCGTTCGCGTCGGATCGGTTCCCCCGCTCACCCGCCCACCCGCCCGGGGACCGGATGTGGCAACCGGAAGTGACAACCAGACCCAAGAAAATACCCGCCAATTTTTGGAAAAAATGTGGTCGGAAAAGGATCTGGTTTGGTGACGTCATCAATATGGAGGTACACCCTTCGTATAGTAAAAAAAATTACGTCACCAGAAGGATCCAGATCCGTATTTCCTACTTAGTTACCCTCTGACATACTACTTACATAATCTTTGTATCGTAGTAGAGGCCGACCCTGAGATCTCTTACCCATCTGTAATATTACCCATCTGAAGCAACAGATGTCCTTTGGTATTCTACCATCATCCATTCTTCTAACATGTCCTATCCATCTAAGTCTACGAAGACTGAGCATGGAATAAACCGTCACACAACCTGATCTTCCCAATACTTCATTATTTGTTATTTTGTCTTGCCACTTAATACCAATAATTCTTCGCAGACACAGCATATGAAAGTTGTTTAAACGTTTCTCTTGGCGTGAGTAAGTTGTCCAGGTTTCACTGTCATAAAGAAGAGTACTAAGGACACAGGCTTGATAGACAAGGACTTTTGTTTTGGCAGTAAGCTTCCTGTTCTCCCAGACTCTTTTTCTTAACCTGTTTATTGTTGTTGCTGCCTTACCAATCCGGATGTTGATTTCCTGATCTAGGATAATTTGTTATTTACCACTGATAGTCAATAAAGATTGATGGTACACCATGTGCACCTTGTGACATAATCTGTGTCTTCTTTTTGCTAACTGTTAAACCAAATTCAGAACAAGCATTGGAGAATGCAGCTAGTAGACATTGTAATTCTTCCTCAGAGTGGGTCGTAACTGCAGCGAACACCCGAACCAGAAAATGCAAAAACCCAAACAAAAGAAGAAGCAACAAATGAAGAAGAACTGGATGAAAACGGCAGCCTAAAACCAAGAACAATGGCACGAGTTCACACAATAATTGGGTTGGTTTTTTTTTTTGTCATTTCCTAAGTCGGTTGTCGGTTTCTAAGAGAGAGAGAGAGAGAGAGAGAGAGAGAGAGAGAGTGAGAGAGAGAGAGAGAGAGAGAGAGAGAAACAGACAGTCCTCCGGACAAACCCATAAGTGCTAAGTCTCAAGCAAAGACAGATAAGACAGATAGTGATCTCTTTTGCATTCAGGAAGATTGCTGAACAGATTGATGCCAATAAAAGATCAAAGTTTTCACCTCGACGGACCTGGAGAGAAGTAGTCCATGACCTACTTACCCAGTAGGACCATGGACTAATTCTTCCTTCTTTTTTTTTTTGTGTGTTAAGTCAATGACATTGAGGTGAATCTTGATCTCGTACATTCAATGGCATCCCCCACGATGCTAATAAGTTATTGCGCGGACCTAAGAGAGAAGTGTCGCAGTAGAAGAACATGTCCAGAAGCCCGCTCTTAATGCGGACCTGCCAGGGGTGTGTGTATACGGGCAAACAGCGCCGTCCTCGTGGTATCTTTCATAATAAGCGAGTGGATGAAGGCAAGTGGTCGAATAGCCACCTATTATCGACAAGCGGGAATGTACCTGCAAGAGTTGCTAAACTATGTTTCCTTGTCCTTATTATCATCACTGCTAGTGACATAAGTATTTTTCATGGCTGTGATTGCAGACATATAGGCAGACTGACAGACAGCAACAGATTAACAACAGGATGGAGAAACGCGTGTATTAGCCGTCAAGAGACTGCCAAACGACCAGCGTGCTGGTAACTACACAGTGGTAGTTTTATGATGAAGATGATTTGTATTTGTATCTAGCGCCAAAAAAAAATTTGATGTTTGTGTTTTTTAGCCGTGTACAATTTTTTTTTTCCTGCCCGCCCGTTCCCCCAGCACTGTAGCACTCCCGACAAATCTTCAGGTGTTCATTCTCCTTGTGAAACCCGCCACAACAACACAACACGTGTTGCTGGGCCTCTTTTGTTTTTAATTGTCACCCCCTTAAAGATTTTTTTTAATTTTTGGGTCTGTTGTAAGTAAGTCCCGGGGTTTCTAAGAACTATAGCCCTCCGGACAAACCCACAAGTGCTCATTTTCACACATAGACAGACATAGCGAACTCTTATGCATCCAGGAAGATTGCTGAACTGGTAAATGGTGATGGGGCCCTGAAAAGGGCCGTGGTTTGGTGAGGGGGGGGGGGGGGGGCGCCGCGGGGAGTTTGTCGTCTACTTGTAAGTAGTGTACTTGGTGACGGCCTTGGTACCTTCACTAACAGCGTGCTTAGTCAGCTCACCGGGCAGGAGGAGACGGACAGTGGTCTGGATATCTCTGGAGGTGATGGTGCTGCGCTTGTTGTAGTGAGCCAGGCGGATGGCTTCGGCTGAAATCCTTTCAAAGATGTCGTTGACGAAGGAGTTCATGATGGACATGGCTTTGCTAGAAATGCCGGTATCTGGGTGCACTTGCTTCAACACTTTGTAAATGTAGATGCTGTAGCTTTCCTTTCTCCTCCTCTTCTTTTTCTTGTCTCCGGTCCTCAATGCCTTGGCCTTGCCGGCCTTCTTGGCCCCTTCTGCTGACTTTGGTTGGTATAGCATCGTCTTCTGTTCAAATCTGTAGTATAGAATGAAACAAAATGTGAAAACGCGCTTACTTGCTTAAAAACGAAACTTCCAAACTCGGTCTCGTTCAGCCTGCTTCCTCAGCGTTGGTTAGAGTGGAGATCCGTGGGTTTGTGCGTTTTGATACTGTTCCTCTTTGTGATCTCTTTCGAGTGATTGCTGGCTCGTGCTAGATATTGTTCTCGCTCTAGTAACGTGGAAGATTGGTTCTTGTGTTGGCTTTGAATTAGGTTATTGACTGTCCGGCCCTAGTTCCGGTTTGTACGGTTCCGATTTCTTTCGGACGATGCTTCCTTGTTCTAGTAGACTTCGTGTTTTTTTTTTTCTCCTTTTCTTCGGTTGGTTGTTTTCCGTTGTTCTTTCTCGGGTACGTTATCTTTCCAGTTTGTTCTGTCTTTTCTAGGCCTTCCGTTGGTCTGGTTGAATCTAGTGTAGTCCTCCCTGGTACTGATCCCCGAGCTGTTCAGTCCTAACAAGGACTCGTCGTATGCCAGGGCCGGAATCTCGTTGTCAGTGGCAATCCGTAGCCCCCGTCCGTCGTTCCTTCTCTCTGTTCGCTTCCAGCGCCTGCGCTCTCCACGCCAAGATGTCACCCTCAGTCCCCCAGAAACATGCAGTCAAGGATAGACGAGCCCCGTCCCAAGCCATCATGTACGCTGCCGCCCAACGTACATCTTTAGGACCACCCCAGGTCATCCACCCAATGTCAAACATATGGATGTCCTGATAAAAAAATTATTCGAGATAATAATAATAATAATAATAATAATAATAATAATAATAATAATAATAATAATAAAAACAGAACGGGGGCGAAAAGGTACGAACTGACACTGAACAGATACAGACATGTAAGGTGTTCTCTCCTCCTCCTGGTTTCTATCTTCTTTCTTGAGTTGTGGTTATATCTCTATTCCTGTACGGCAGATGTACTGTCTGACTAGCCTCTGTATTTCTGCATTACTGTCTACGTGCAGGCAGCCCGTCATTGTCAGTGCTGTGTTAGTATTCTCTTAATTCTCTTCTTTCGTTATTGTATTCACTGCATGCTATTATATATTGTTCGATGGTGTTTTCTTCCATGCAAGCTATGCATTCTTGGTTAATTCTTGTGCCTTTCCAGTTGCCCAGTCTGAGTTTCCACAGTTTTTTGTTGGCTGGTGCTTTTATGTTGTTACTGACTTGTGGTTTGTTACTGGGTTGACCCAGTACCTGGTAGGCATGTCTAACTCTATCACTATCTCGCCACTGCTTCCTCCATTCTTGGAGTATGTAGGTTTTTATAATGCTCTTTCCTTCTACTGTTCCTAGACCTGTGTTAATTTTATTTGTACTGGTGTGGCCTCGTTTCGCCGCTCTATCTGCTTGTTCGTTTCCCGGAATACCCCTGTGAGCTGGTAGCCGGCCGATGGTAACTTGACATCCCATGTACCTGAGGTTGGTGGCTGTCGCTAGTATTGCCTCTTTTATGTCGGGTCTATTATCTCTAGCGAGACTTCCGAGTGTTTCCACTGAAGACAGTGAATCTGTTAATATACATAGATTCATCGGTGGCTTTTCGGCTGCCATCTCCGGGCATTTCAGTATAGCTACTAATTCGGCTGTGCACACTGCTGTCTTGTCTGTTATTTTGAACTCTTTTTTAAATTTCAAGACAGGTATTACTACTCCTGCACCTACCACACCCTGTTCATTGTTTGACCGTCAGTGTATATTATGAGGTTGTCTATACTAATTTCGTCTATACAGGCCTCGATCACGTATCTGGCCTGTATATCCTCTGTGTTCTTGGTGATGATTTTTGCTAGGCTGGTATTTGTTATTGGTATTGTTAGTTCCCATGTTGGGATTATTGGCTTATAAAGTCTTGTCTGTTTTATAGTTTCGTTTAGTTCTTCTTCTTCTTTCATCTTCTCTGCTGCATCCCAGCCCGCCGATCTTTGCAGCTTTACTATCGGGATGCCTCCCCATTTGTTGCGGTTGTCATTGAATGATTAGAATGCCGGGTGGGCTTCGTCTTGTGCTACCTTTAACCAGTAGTTGTAAGTCAACTGTTTCCGTCTTAGATTCCGTGGCATAATCTCCAATGCTACCTCCATTGCTTCTTTGGAAGTACCTTTGCCAGCGCCTAGTATGGTGGTTAAGGCTTTGGTTTGAATGGTGTCCAGCTTTATCTTGCTGGCTTCTGACGCTGCTTCGTACACAATGCTGCGATAATCTAGTTTGCTTCTGATGAATGCTTTGTAGACCATCAGCATCGTTTTGGTTTGGGCAACTCATCCATTACCCTTTATCACCCGCAGTAGGTTGTTACTGGTCTTGCTTTTATCCACTGTCTTTTGTATGTGTTTTGCCCAGTTCATCTTCTCGTCTAGAGTCATTCCGAGGAATACTGTGCTGTTTGTTCTTTTGATTGTTTCCTCCCTTTTATTTTTATGTCATTTTCTTTGCTATGGCATGTCTGCTCGGTACTGAAAACCATGCTGACTGTTTTATCGGTGTTTATTTGGAAACCCCATTTGTCCATCCAGTCAGCTAGTTTCGTTATCTGTTTCTGTAGCTGAATTTGTATTGATTTTATGGTCCTACCACTTCTCCATATGGCGCAGTCGTCCGCAAATTGTGACAGCCCAGTGCTCTGGTCATTGATTCCTTCTGCTAGACCATTGACTGGTATTGAAAAAATTATTGGAGAGATGACTCAGCCCATCGTCTTATCCCCTCTTTTGAATCCTTTCTTTACATGGTTTTCTAGTTTAATTATTTGATCTATCGTACATCTGTTTGCTCTACATCCGGATTGTGTATGGCTATAGAGTTCGTTCTTCTCCATGTAGAATGTTACTCTCTTGTTTAAAACAATGTTTTCCCGTGATGAATTTGAATAACGAAGACACAAACAATAGATTGCACGATTTATTGCCTGTCATATTTTTCTGCATCTCGTCAGGTACATACTGCAGAAATCACACAACGTAAAGTGAATTAACTAGATAAATCCCTCAAACTGAAATATACACATGTTCGCACAGTAATTTCGATTGTCTACCACGGTAATTTTAAACTGACTAACATGTCTTTCTGCTTGCACAAGGACGGCTTACGAAGGTTGATTATTATAGCTTCAGCAAACTTTAACAATCGACTACTTTGTGTGTTGAACACGAACACAACGAAGCGTTGCCGTTTCTAGATAACCTAATGAGACTTAGAGCAGACGGCACAATTTAAAGATCGGTGTACCGTAAAGAAACATGGACTGTGTTGCGAATTCGTTTAAAGTGTCGACCCTGGACTGAGGGGAGTCAACACCCACATTATATTTTACCCCTTATCAATATCCTGGAGATATCCAGCAGACTCCGTCCACAACACTCCCTCAATCTGAAGACACCTTCTTCTCACTCTTGCTCACCCCTGGATCATGTCCCCTCTCATGCTTCCCCAACGCCACATACTCAACAACTCTTGCTTCCAAAAATTAATAAAGATTAATTTATTAAAAGAAAAGTGTAATGTACGTGAGACGTGTATGCGAAGAAAATGTGTGTTGTGTATTCTAATGTAAATGTAGAGGTCAGACCACAAAGTTCATGATCAGAGTCCACTCATCATGGCAAGGATTACACGACATCACAAGAATCAGCACAATGGACCTCACCAAATGCCGCGTCTCTCCCGCCAGACATGTCCTCCTCCAGGAGCTTTGATAACCATGAGGTCTGATTCCCATTCAAATCTACAGTCCGGGAATGATACTATTTTTTGTTCCTAAAAAAAACTGTTCCTAATAGTTTATAGAAACTGAGACCACACAATTCCTGCCCAGTGAAAAATGGAACACTGTCCCATGAACATGACGTCTTTCCTTCTTGCGAAATGTTCTATAGTTTTCACTCTTAAAACAGTCATTGTATCTAGACTCAAATAGATCTCTTAATTTTCCAGATAACGTCTTAATGTTATGATTTCTTTGATACGTGGAACAACCACTCTCCAATGTTTTGGTTTCATGTAATGTGAAAATCAATCCCTACTGTTCTAGTAATAAGTGGACTGAACATCCATCACCACTGGGATATTCACGAATGGTATGAAAATCAAAACCCATTACCATGTTGCTGTCCACAGGTAGTGTGACATCTTCTTAGTAATGTTCTCAGTATTTATCCTGTGGGATACTTATACTATTCAGCTCCACCGAGCAATGTTTATCAACTTCTTCTAGCATAGGCCCAGTGAGAAAGTTGCTGGCCAATCTTCCTGCACCAAAAATATCCGGGATCGGAATTTTTCAATGTTTCTGTGTTCTTCATCCCAGCCAGAGGGAACCTGTAAAATATATAACACAGCTGGTGAGAGCCTCCCCGTCACTGATCCTTATTAGATGATCGTGGGCCATCGGCCTCGCTCAGAAAAATACAGTGAACCACTCTGTCAGGGACAGATGAGCTCAACACATAGGTTTTCATCAGGCCAAGACAAGAAAAAAAAAACATACAGAGTGCGGAACCACCCCCCCCCCCCCCCCAACCAGGGAGCACCCCACTGGAAGATCCCAATTATCCCCCATTACTCAATTCTCAACTAGTAGAGCTTATCAACACTTTCCTACTCTATTTTCAACTAACAGAGCTAATCATCACTTCACTAGTTTTAACAAGGCTACTGCCTATATTAATTAGGCCTAAATAGACTATATTTGGTACCTTAAGCAAACCCGCATTACTCCTGGATGGCATCTATAACTTAACATTAAGACATATGTTATTTTAATGTTGCTTAAATCTAACACAATAGATGCTCTCCGAATTTCCTAACTGCGGTAACACAACACGTCAATCCTAGTCAGTTTCCTTGGCCACACTAATGTACACAAGTCTTGTATCTGTCAAGAGCTGGGAGTGTTCTAGTCAAGTTCTTTTGATGTCACGCCGGTGTCTTTCAGGGGCACAAACTAATTCGAGAATCTTATCTCCCTTGTGTTTAATCAATGTCACCAGTTATTCCCCTTGTTGCAACTTCCAAAACAAGGTAGCGAATTCCTGCATTCTCCCAACAATGGGTTTCAATAACAAGCCGCCAATTCGTTTGATGTCGGAGAATTCTCAATGTCCCCTGGGTGTCTTTATCTCACCGCTACTCGAAGTAAACAAGTTGGAGCTGCGAACACAGACTGTTTTTTTTCTGTACCGGTTAAAAACAAGTGTGGCCTTGAAAACACGCCGTGAAGCAAACTGTCTGTATTATCATCATCTGGTTAATCCACGGTGATTTTCATGACAGACTGGCCAATACTTAAATTTTCAGAGCTTCGAACCTGTCCAGTACAAACGGGACTTAGTACGGACCCTGTTTGACCGTGCTAGGAAAATATGCACCCAGGACACACTGACAGAGGAATTTGAAACTCTGAAGAATGCCTTAAACCTGAATGGGTACTCCACAGGATTTATAAAGCGCCACTGCCAACAGTCCAAACCGAAACCAGAAGTAACTACAGTCCCTAAACTCAAGGTATTCATCCAGCTAACCTTCCGAGGAGATGACGCAATGTAACGTCTACGGGACCGGCTCATCACAGCAGTCGGGCGAACATTCTGTGCTGCAACTCCAGTCATCAGGTACAGAACCAAACCGATCCCCATACCAGCAGTAAAAGAACCTGTAGCTTTGTACGCCAAATCAAATTGTATTTACCAATTTACATGCAGATGCGAGGCCATCTACATAGGTAGAACTGAGCGACAGTTACATTGCAGGGTTTCGGAACACATTCCGAATTGGGTGGACAAGATACTACACACAGAAGATGGTAGCCTAGGCAGACCGACACACCGGAACAGTCCGGCTTCATCGGTCGCGAGACATGTTCTCGAGAGTGGTCACGAGAGTGGTCACGTGGTTGATAGAGACAGTGCCTTCCGTGTGTTGTTCAACACACAAAGTAGTCGATTGTTAAAGTTTGCTGAAGCTATAATAATCAACCTTCGTAAGCCGTCCTTGTGCAAGCAGAAAGACATGTTAGTCAGTTTAAAATTACCGTTGTAGACAATCGACATTACTGTGCGAACATGTGTATATTTCAGTTTGAAGGATTTATCTAGTTAATTCACTTTACGTTGTGTGATTTCTGCAGTATGTACCTGACGAGATGCAGCGAAATATGCCAGGCAATAAATCGTGCAATCTATTTTTTGTGTCTTCGTTATTCAAACTCTCTTGTTTATTATCGTTTAGTGTGTGTGTGTGTGCAAAATGTCCAGTTTGTGCAGTAGCTAAGTGTGTGTGTGTGTGTGTGTGTGCGCGCGCGCGTCAACTTCCAGCACTGGCGCTACATTAAAGAAGATCTGGTACGAGAGTAAGAGGACGCTCTAAATTAAAATACATTGACATCAAAGACATTGTACAATCACACGAAATGACACTATCCAGTGCCGCCCATCAGAAGTTGGAACATCAACTATTTTTCCCCACGATGCTTGACGTCACAAGTGGGAGATGACGATGATGGTAATGATCATAGATTGTGACAAGAAGAGAATAGCCCATTACTATATTGATTATATTATAATCAACACTTATACAATAACTTGTTTTTCCCCCTATGTGATGTTGTCTTCAATAGCAAATTGTGTGTGTGTGTGTGTGAGAGAGAGAGAGAAAGAGAGAGAGAGAGAGAGAGAGAGAGAGAAAGAGAGAGAGAGAGAGAGAGAGAGAGATCTTCAATATTCAGCTCTTGAAGTGGTTTGCTACTCAGGGGATTTATCTATGTATGTAGCCATATAATTTAAATTGTGCGTATTGTCCCATTTCGCTATCAAAAAATCTTTCCATGTTGTCACTGAGAGTGGTGCTGATAATGTCACGAGACGACCGGACACCTGCCTGCGTCGTCTCGCATAGTGAGGAAAAGAGTGGTTACCTATTTCTCCGTGCAGCCAGACCTACAAAAAGTGATGGCCGTATCACATTACAAGCCTAGAGCAGAAAACTGCTTCAGGACAAATTAAGCAACAATAAAATCAGTATTCCCGGGAAGGTTAACCCGGTCAACAAATGCCCGCAGAAGTCGGATGTGTCGGCCTAACGGCGCAAGAACGCAGCTCTGCTGTAAACAGGCACAACGCAGTCACATCCGAAAAAGAAATCCGGATGAACGCAGAAGAAGAAGAAAATCAGTATTCCGTTAACAGAGGAAAAGACTGACCACCTATTCATCTGTGCACTCCGGCCTACAAGATATGATGGCCCTATCATATCACATATCTATAGCAGGTTCCTACTATGGGACTTGTTTGTTTATTTGTTGTTTATTTGTTGTGTGTTTTTTTTTCAGTGTGCATTTCATTTGTATTATAATAAATACCTATACAATAACTTGTTTTCCCCCCTATGTGATGTTGTCTTCAATGGCAAATTGTGTGGGTGTGTGTGTGTGTGAGAGAGAGAGAGAGATAGAGAGGGAGAGCGCGCCCGCCCGTGCGTGCACATGAAATGGAAAATGTATGGTGTATTTTATCAGTACATCCAAAAATGTTAAAAGAAATCAAGCTTCACCAGTCGGCTGCTGACCGCTATAGGCTGACACAGTTACTCTAGAATTAACATGGAAAGTTGCTGGGCGCTTCTCTTCTTGTCACAATCTATGATCATTAACATCATCGTCATCTCCCACTTGTGACGTCAAGCGTCTGATGGGTGGCACTGGATAGTATCATTTTGTGTGATTGTACAATGTCTTTTATGTCAATCTATTTTAATTTAGGGCGTCCTCTTACTCTCATAGCAGAGTTTCTGTAATGTAGCGCCAGTTCTGGAAGTTTATTGCATTGACTGTGAAGACTGACCGACAGACAGATAAGACGGAAGGACGGATGGACGGACGGACAGGCAGGCAGGCAGGCAGGCTGACAGACAGACAGACAGACATCGAGTGGCCTAGATGCAAACATGTGTGAACCACATAATCCAGGCTAACACAGTGTCACTGTGCCTTGTCTATAAACTGATTGGCTGTGGCCAACTGCGATCAGACCACCACAAACCTTGAAGGTACGTACAGCTGTTGCACGCCAATAACAGGAAGAAAACCAATATATCACAACAATACAATCAATATGATATTACATTAATACATTTTGCAGGGTTGTTCTGTCGTATTTCGTGACTCTGTGAAGGAAAGCTGTTGTTGACAACCACCGCATGTATGTTTACAGATAAATAATTTGACACTGACCCGATATATCGTGTCAATCGAACTGATAAGGAACAATATCAACGTATGCACCTCGAATTCGGGTACAGGTTTGATCTGTTTATTGTGTGCTTTGTGTTTTCGTGGGAGCCATGAAAGTGTGGTGTCTAGCTCCCGTGGTCATGGGTTCGAATCATTATCCAGGAGCATTTTTAAAGATTGGTCTGGGTCCTTATGTTGTCCCAGTCTAAAATGGGTATTAGGAAATGTATTGGGAAGTAAAGTCGGCCAGTGTGTTGTAGACCACACCACCCATCGAGTGACATAATATGTCTCAATGTGTGTAAACGTGTTTAATACTGCGTTTACTTAGGTCTTGTGTGTTTGTATGAGTGTGTGTGTGTGTGTGTGACAGACAGACAGACAGAGAAGGTTAGAGAGATAGAAGAGAGAGAGAGAGAGAGAGAGAGAGACTGGGTGTTTGAGAAACGTGATAGATATATAGAAGTACTAATATTGACCGACACAGAGACGATTATGATTGTCATTTGTGAAAAGGTGTTTGTGTTTGTTGAGATAGAAAGTTGTGTGTATGTCTTCATGTATTTCCCCTTCTTCTTCGTCGTGCTCCTCCTTTTTTTTTTTTTTTAAAGTAATGTTGTATCGTCCACTGCATCATAAAGCTTTCTTTAAAAAAAAAAAAAAAAATCTTTTGTGGTTCTTTCCATGACTTTCCTATATTATATTTCTTGAGTGAAGACATTTTGTATTGCTTTTTTGCTGGTTGCTGCCAAGAATGGTATACGGAATGAGGTGAGCTGACGTATGTATGTGTGTGTGTGTGTGTGTGCGGGGGGGGGGGCCGTGTGTGTGTGTGAGAGAGAGAGAAAGTGTGGGAGAGAGAGAGAGAGAGTATGTGTGTGAGAAAGTTTTTTTTTTCAAGCGCGAACAGCTCATCTCCTGATAACCAATTTCAAGTATAGACAAATAAACAATCTGTTGTCACCAAGATTTCTTATCGTTAATTTGAGAATTGGTAGCGGTTCTCTCCGCGTCGTTAACTTACGGGGTATGCGAGCCGGTCGCTCAGAAAGCAATGGCAAACTACTTAGCGTAATCTTGCCAAGAAATAAAAAATCAGCTGAAAGATGCCGATGTTGACAGCGATGTCCTATAAAGGATATGAGAAGAAAAAAAAATGTGATTTTACCCAATTCTATATATTCTATATCTAACCGATACATATGACCCGCATCCACTGCTCCTAATAATACACGCTTGTAACTCATTTATTCCCAGAAAGTTATTAGATTACAAAATAAAACGGAGTTAAAATGATAACGAAGACAAAAGGGACTTCGGTAACAAAATATTGGTAGGCCACAGTTGTTAAATTAATAACGAGGTTAACGCATCCGTTGACTGGGACAGAAAGAGCAGGGTAGTGCACCGAGTTCATTTAACTTACGGTAACGGGTCGCTGCGATGACAAGAACGGAAACGGGTTTCACACTGACCAAATCTCGGAGCAGTTTCTCGTGGGACGATCTTTCCACAGACCGTGTCCACAGTCTGGCTAACTTTCTCAGGATCGACGTGCCTCTGCGCACATCTGAAGCTTCTGTTCTGACCTTATGAAGCTTCTGTTCTGACCTTGCACACCCCGCCTATGTAATGAGATTGGAGAGAGGAAGGAGGACACTGCAACACAGCCCCCCGTAGAGATCTTATATTGGTCCGGAGAAAAGTCTCTAAACCAACTTCACTTCCATAGATGCAAGCCTTTTCAAGGCTCTGAGGAAAATGAACGTTAACGCTGCGAATTTGAAAGTTGCCACTCAGTCTTCATTGAGATTCTCAAACAGCCAGAAAACCGACAAACCAATTAAACACCCAATCGACTAATCAACAACCAGTAAGTCAACCCACTCATCTAACCTAGCTACAAGCCAACCCACTGTCTGTCTGCGTGTCTGCCTGCCTGCGTGTCTGCCTTCCTGCCTGTCTGTCTGTCTGCCTGCCTGCCTGTGTGTCTATCTGTCTGTCTGTCTATCTGTCTGTCTGCATAAAATGAAACGGACATGTATGTTACGATTATGCGATGAAACAACTACCACAAAAGCAGACGAATCTTACGAGGGTAAGTTAATAAATAAGTCACAAATGGCTGTAGAAAAATAACTAACTAAGATAACAACTTGATTCCAGTTTATTTTTATACATACATTGTCCCTTTATTTCTCAACATAAGTTCCACCAACATTGATGCATTTATCCCATCATTTTATTAGTCCTCCCAAACCGGCTGCATAGAACTGCGTGCTTTGTTGTCATTTACCTGCCCCATCCCACAGACCTGTGTGACTTACTTATTGACTCGTAATTTTTTTCTACCCATCTATGCACCGTTTTACGGGAAATCGCTGGAGTCAACTAGAGAGGTGGTAGTATCATGCTGCATGGGTTACACACAGTCTCTACATTATTTGTAAATTCTGTTACCTCCAGCGCGGCTGGATTATATTCTTATATGTACAGCTAGCTGTAAGCCATTACCAAACAGGATCACTACAAACAGTTAGTGCGCAAAACTGCACGTACAACGCCTCTTCTACTAAATTGTTAGCTACCGTCTACTCGTGACCGAGAAACCGCTAAAACAGATGTGTTGGAGACTGCAGATTTTTGCTGTGTGTCCATAGGCTTTTACTGCCAGGAGGTGTCAGTTGCATGTCGTGAGGTAGTGTCAGTTGTTTGTCGCTGACAAGACACGCTGATATGACACGTTGACTCCAAGGCAAGCATGGCAAACAAGATTACCTAGCTGCCTTATGAAATATTTATGGAATCTAAAAGATGCGCGACCCCCGACACAGGGGACCATACGAACATTTGGTGTCAGGCCAGTAAAAGCGCCCATAACTTAATTCGTTGTCCGGGGAGGGGTTGGGGAGACAATTACAGGAAAATCACAAGCCCATGACTTTCAGGGAGGACAAAAGTAAACACCTTGTAAAACATATATGTTGTAATTCATAGTATGCCATGACTAAACGTGAGAATCTCTTCTTCTTCTGCGTTCATCAGGAGTTGTTTTGTTTTTTTATTGTGTTGTGCCTGTTTACAGCAGAACTGCGTACTTGCGTCGTTAGGCCGACACATCCGACTTCTGCGGGCATTTGTTGACCGGGTTAGCCTTCCCGGAAACGTGAGAATGACAACCGCGCATGTCACAACAAATTACGTTGTTTTGTGCACGCGAAGAAAAGCAAATCAGTCATGTCAGGTTGACTGATACATGAAGAACGACCAGTCACAGATGCCACGCTAACTAGCATGCTACGAAGAATGGCCATTCACAGATGCCACGGTGGTAAGCACACACGAAGATCCGCGTCAAACATTCCACGTCGATTGATATACATGAAGAATAGTCAATGACACATGCCTTGTTCGATCCCTCGGTAAGGCGTGGGATTTTTTTTCTGTAGGGGGCACAAATGAAAATCCTAACCTGCACAGTTCGCGGCGACTGCACTAGCCAAGCGGCCTCAGGCTCAAAGACCCCTCTGCCATACACCGCAAGATACTATGTTGGCAGTAAATGACAGTTTTTTATGACATGCCTTGTTAATTGGTACACACGAAGAAAAGGCATTGACACACGCACCTTTAATTGATATCCGACAAACAATCGCGCATGCCACGATGGTTGGAACACAATAATAACAGGCAACCACGCATGAGAGCCGCAGTAGCGTTGTGACTAAACGCTTGCTTACGGGTCCGGTGATCATGGGCTCGAACCCGCATTGAAACAGGTTTTAAAAGCTGTCCCGGGATCCCAGGTCTACACAACCTAACGTGTGCACCAGGAAATACCTTAGGCAGTAAAGGCAGCAGGCATCGTGTTTAAAATAAAACACGCAGTTCGTATGTGTGTGTATGTATGTTAATGTGTGCGTGTGCGCAGGTTTGCCATATCATTTTCATAGCTTCGACCACCTTTGTAAACATACCGCCCCATATCTGGACTGACCCCTTGTACTGAATGTATATCTTGATAACAGAAAGTGGCTGCCGCGGTCCGACACTTCGTGTGGTTGGTTAATTATTCTGGTCAAATGATAACATATCTTTGTTGTGTGATGTTACATCCTGCTGTTTGTGTGTGTGTGTTGTGTGGGTGTCTGCGCATGTGTGCCCGCTCGTATGTGTGTGTACGTGTGTGCGCGCTTGTGTGTGCGCGTTCGTGTGTTTGTGCGTGGGTGTGCGCTCGTGTGTGTGTGTGTGTGTGTGCGCTAGCGCGCGTGTGAGTCTGCCTGTGTGCTCGCGTGCATTTATGTCAAATAGTTCACAACTACTGAATAGGAACCCCTAGAATAAAGCGGCAGGAGTTGTCACACAAAAATAACCGTGTGTTTAACCAGTTGATTATTATAGAGGCTTTCTGATTAAAAGGACTATCTGCCAGCGACAACTATTTTTACTAACAGAGAAAACAAATCGGTTGTCAAAATCCCAGGACAATATTTGTAGCTGCACGTGTACATCTCTAACGGATTTGGAACATTCGGTGTTGATGGTGACAGGTCCCGGCATCGCCTTGACAGTTTGTCAACATTTGAATACAGATGGAAGCCGTGAGATCACAGGGGCAGATGTATAGAGGAAGTGAGTGCGCTGAATCATACATCGTTTTGACAAGTCATAAACAAGTCGGATGGAAAACGGAAGTACTCAGCACGGAAGTAAACAGTCCATATGTCATATAGTTTCCGGACATCACTCAGATGGGCAGATTGCTACTGACAGCTTGTTGAGAAAAACTGTTGTTGGGATCATACAGTAAGTAACTCGTTAGTTTGTTGGGGGAGTCGAAACAAGTGATGACAACTTTGACAGTGACTAGGCAAGGGAGAATCGATTCTTGACAATGGATGATATGCGCAAATAACACCTCCAGGACGTCACCCATATCACGTGACCAAATTTAGGGTTTGCCATAAACCATGATTGGGAGAAACAGAGTTGACAAAAACCGTGGATTATGATGGACGTGTTTGTGGGAGAGCTCTACAGTGTTAGAATAATTTAACATTAACTAGCATGTGTCGTTATGGCAAAGTGTAGTAGCCATCCCGGGAATGAGGCGGTTTTGCATAAGGTAGTTGTCAGAGTCCGGAAAGGAGACAGAGATGCAGTGACATCGTTACGCCCGCCAGGCGACTTAGCTCCCAGAAGGGACGCCGTAACTTCGTTATGCCGCCAGGCGGATAGTGATTACCGGCCTGCAAGACTGCTGGCTGACAAGCGACCAGTGGTCAAGCAAGGACGACGCTAAACGCACGCATGCCTCGTGACGTCACCTGAGGTGAGAGGCGAGTTGCGAGTTAGCGGCAGACAGCTTGGGGACTTCGACTCGGACAGACGTGTGAAGAGAGAAAGGCGTTGTGTGGTATCTGTGCTGAAAGTCGAATGTCTGGACATCTTGAGAGTGAGACGTTGTGAGCTGTATTGTGTAAGTGTATATTGAAACATCCAGTATATATCTTGTTGTGAACATCGTTCCGTATTTAATGTGAATAAATCTATCGAACGGTGTGTCATTGAGTCTTACGTTAAATCACGTTGTATTTGTACTGTTTCACACTGTTAGGTGAGCGAGCCAAGTTTAAGACCCTGACATGTGTGGACGTGGTGGCTTTCGTCCGGCTTTGATATGAACGTGTGTTAGTGATTAACGATTTAAAACTAGAGTTTGTAAACGTGAAATTTTTGTCAAACTTTATAGTACATGTAAATGTGATCGTCGAAGGCTCATTTTCATTATTAACTACATTGTTTAAACATGTGTTAGACTATCTGTAAACGTACAATGCATACATATTGTTTGATTTTGTAACCGTGTCAAACATTTGTGATTTGTGAAACTTGTCACCGTTTTGACCTTGTCGACATTGTGATCTTGTCGCCATTTTGACCTTGTCGCCATCTTGTAAACTTGATGTCTATGTCCTTACTGAATGTTATCTTGATGTAAGTGATGTATCATCAATGTTGTAAAGTGTTAACATAAGTGTAGATTGTCTTTGTGCATTGAGTTGTGGAACGCGAAAAGTGTTTGGAAAGAAAGTAACTTGTTTTGAAAAAAAAAGTTGTTGACAGACAAATTTACGACATACAATTACACTCAACGCCATACAAACCTAATCAACACTTAGTGACAAGCAGGCACACACCAACGAATAGACATTAATTTATTTCTCGCCAAAAATAAAGCAGGTTTTTCCGTACCATCCGAAACCTTGCCGTAGAGGTCATTCGTGGTTTTGAAGTAACGACCCTACAGTTCCTAGCCCGATTTCCAACCATTCTTCACCGCATCCAGGGCACTTGAGTATATTTTTTCTTTTCACATACTTTAACTATGCAATTTTAGGCACGCATCGTCAATAGAAATCAATTGTAAATTGTTCTTTACTAACCACTTATAACATATTTTGTGTGGCTGGTATTTCATTGACATTTTTCATCATGTCTTCATTATTTGATTTCATTGATATGGGGATAAAATTACAGTTACATGGTGATGAATTAACACAGTGGAGTGAGCAGAAATACTCTGAATACCTACTAGTACAGGAAAAAGCTGCCGAGCGTGAAGAAAGAGCAGCTGAAAGAGCATTAAAGCAGGCAGAGATGGCTGCCAAACAAGGAGAGGCAGAAACAGCCTTAAAACATGCAGAAGCTGAAAGGGCAGCCAAGCAAGTAGAGGCAGAGACCGCCTTAAAGCAAGCCGAATTAGAACTGGCTGCAAAGACAAAGCAAGCTGAGATAGATAGTGAGCTGAAGAAGGCAGAAATAGCAGCTCAGAGTAAGAGAGAAGAACTGGAGTTACAGTTGAAGATGAAACAACTTGACACTGAGACTGCCATGAACAAAGAGTCTAAGAAATCTGAAAGACTGAAGAAAGAAAACCAGTACAAGAAATATCAAGGTATTGTACGTAATTATACCTCGGGTGACTGCATTGCAGCTTTTACCCAAAATTTTGAAACTTTAATGGAACATTATCAAGTTCCACTGTCTGAATGGAACATTGTGTACATGAGGAGTTTGTCAGGGGAACCTCTTAAAGTAATTGAAACCATCCCCAAAGACCTCAGAAAAGATTACCATTATCTGAAATCTAAGATTATGGCACATTTTATGTTAGATGAGGCAGGTTACAGAGAACAATTCAGTAAGTTGAGCCCAAAACCGACTCAAACGTTCTCTGATTACCTCTGCTTAGTCCGAGATATATTCACCAAATGGACTTCAGCAGCTAAAATTGACAACAATTATCAGAGATTAGAAGATCTAATCATTAGAGACAAAATTGTATCATCGATTCCTTCAGCATTTTCTAAATTTTTGTTAGAGAATGAATGCACCAGTGTGGATGAGATTGAAAGACGTGGTTCGGCGTACTACACAGCCAACAAACATTGCTTTGCCACTGAAGCTACTGACATTAACTTTGTAGCAGCGGCTAACTATGACAAACCCTATAGTAGGCAGAAACCTCATAGACCTACTTCTGAGAAGTTATACCATTGCAATTATTGTAAATATTCTCATCATCAGTCTGAAATGTGTGATAAAAACCCTGGCTATCATACTTACCTACTAAACATGGTAAACAGACAAGATAAGGAGCGTAAATCCTTCAAAAGTTTGCGTAAATGTTTCCTCTGTAAGGCGTACGGACACCATCGGAAAGATTGTAAGGGCAGGCATATGACCAACAAAGCAAATGCCGCCTTGTTTGATAGTTCGGCGTCTGAAGAAGAAGAGCCAGAGAAACATCCTGTGAACTCAGCACAGGCTTTTGACATATTCAGCGCAAACAAATGCTCTGTTTGTAACACCTTTTTTGAAGATGGTATTTTAACATGCGGTCATGCCATCCCTATTGCCAATGAAGAAGCTAATTTGGTAGTAGATTCAAAAGGCAGAATAAACATCCATCACGGATATGTGAATGGCAAGTCTGCTACAATCCTTCGTGATACAGGCAGTTCACTCATTGGTCTGAAAAGAACATTCATAACGCCTACAGACTATACAGGCAGGCACGTAACATGCAGAACATTCTCAGGCAATATTGAGAAATACCCATTAGCATGGGCATATATTGAAACACCTTTCCTCACTGGGAAAGTAAAGTGCGCTGTATTAACAAACCCAGTGTGTGATGTAATTATTGAAAATTTACCTGAGGTGAATGATAAACCTCATGACATAACATCTCTATGTATTGATGGTAACATAACATCAACATCTAATGTCATCATTGAAAATGTCACACCACCTATTGATTGTATGGTAGCTAATGTAGCACTAAGTTCTCATGACATCATTGATACCACTGTCCCATCATCATCTGATATCATTGAATGTGTGAACGCAGTAACTAGAGCTACTGCTAGAGTGCAAGATGAAAGTAAGCAAACTGAGGCTATACAATCACTCAGCCCAGTAACACTACCTACAAACACTATGAAGGAAACATTTGTAACAGCACAAAAAGCTGATCCTTCATTGTCAAAATACTTTAATCTGATCGGCCAAAAGCCAAAGGTAACCAAGAATGCAAAATGGCATTTTGCTGTGAAAAATGATATACTCACCAGGTATTACACCAAAGGTGACAACACCACAGAGCAAACTGTTTTGCCAACAAGTTATCGCAAGCAAGCCTTACATCTTGCCCACGATATACCTCTTGCAGGGCACATGGCATACGTTAAGACCAGATCTAGATTATTGACACAGTTTCATTGGCCCAAATTTTGCAATGACATTAAAGCATATTGCAGAAGTTGTGACACCTGCCAGAAACTGATAAAAAAAGGTAAACACCCACAGGCAAAGTTACAAGTCACTGACTTAGCCAGTCGACCTTTTGAAAACCTATCGGCTGACATAGTGGGCCCTCTCAATCATACAACAACTAGAGGGAATAAATTTATTCTAACTGTCATTGATCAATGTAGTCGCTGGCCAGAAGCGATTCCGCTAAAGAACATAACTGCCAATGACATAATGGAAGTGTTCTTCCATATTTTTTCTAGGATGGGTTTTCCAGATACTATCCAATCTGATAGGGGCACTCAGTTTATTGCCGCATCTACTCAGGCTTTCACCAAAATGTTGGGAGTGAAGCAATGCTTCAATTCCCCGTACCATCCTCACAGTAGCGGAGTAATTGAAAAATTTAACGGGGATCTAAAGCACATGCTTGCAAAAGTAACGCAAGAGCACCCCAATAACTGGGATTTATATCTACCAGCTATTCTTTTTATCGCGAGGTACCACATGCTAGTACCGGTTTCTCTCCTTTTGAACTTATCTATGGTGCCAAACCACGCGGCCCATTGACCTTTTATCACCAAATGTTAACTGACTCTACTCCAGTACTTAAACCCATATCATCATACGTATATGTTACATCATTGCGTGAAAGAATCATCAAATCATGTGTTATTGCAAAGAATGCACTAAAACTATCTGGTGCTTTTTATAGACAGTATGCTGACAAAGGTAACAGGACAATAACGTTGACACCTGGACAGGACGTTCTTCTTCTACTACCTAGTGACAGACACTTATTGACTGATTCTTGGCAGGGACCCTTCAAAGTGACGAGACAGATTTCACCTGTAGACTACGAAATCCTAATAAAAGACAAACACAAAATATATCACATAAATATGCTAAGACCATACCACAACAGAGACAACGAACAAGACGATACGACAGCGGGTACAGTGATAATAGATCACGAAGACGACGATGATAGTGACGAGATTCCAACGCCTGCATTAGACACGACTAGCTGCTTGAAGGATATCAAAATCAATCCAAAGTTAACTCAAGCAGAGACAAACAGTTGCAAACAGCTTATACAGCAGTACAACACCATCTTTTCCAACAACCCAGGACAAACAGAATTAGTACAGCATCACATCACACTCACATCAAACACACCCATAAGATGCAGACCATACACCATCCCATTGCACTACAAAGAACATTTGCACCAAGAAATAATCAACTTAGAGAAAAACAACATCATCAGACGATCCCAGTCAGACTTCTCATCGCCAATGGTGATAATACGGAAAAAGGACAATACAATAAGACTGTGCATCGACTATAGGAAGCTAAATAAAATTACTGTTCTTGATTTGGAACCAATGGCAAACACTGACGATCTTCTGACAGAACTGACAGACGCCAGGTTCTTTTCGACGTTAGATATGACTAAAGGATATTATCAGATAGAAGTAGACGAACAGAGCAGACATTTGACAGCATTTGCCACACCGTGGGGACTGTACGAATGGTGCAAACTTCCATTTGGGCTTGTTAATGCCCCCGCCACCTTCGTTCGTATGACACGACTTCTTCTTGTAGATATTCCTAATATAATTTGCTATATCGACGACATCTGTGTTCACACAGAGACGATGACAGAGCACATTAAGACGTTAGGACAGACATTTGAACGTATTAGACAGCACGGACTGACTGTAAAGCCTGCGAAAGTAGACATAGCCTACCAGGAAATAACTTTCTTGGGGTACAAAATATCCAATGGCTTTGTCATGACAGACGATAAAATTGTGTCCAAAATTTTAAAACTATCACTTCCGACTACGAAGAAACAAGTCAGAAGTCTTTTGGGATTGATAAATTACTACCGGCAGTTCATTCCTGAGTTTTCCGAACTGACCGAAGTGTTTACTAATTTACTAACAAAAGAAAAACCGGAGAAAATTGTACACAATGAATGCCTAAAAATTGCATTTGATAAAGTACTTGCGTGTTTTTCTGATAATAGTGTCAACAATCTTATCCTGAAATTGCCCAACCTTCGTTTACCTTTCAGATTGCGTACAGATGCTAGCTCCGTGGCGATTGGAGCAGTATTGTTACAAGAGTACAATAACATACTACACCCAGTGTACTTCGTATCCAGAAAACTAAAAGCCAGAGAACGGGCTTGGTCCATTCCTCAGTTGGAAGCCCTAGCTTTAGGGGTGGGTATTACCAAATTATCCAGATTTCTTCTAGGACGGCACTTCATCGTGGAGTCTGACAGCAGCCCGTTGCGTTTTATAAATTCAGGAATACCCTCAAATCATATGGTAGCACGCTGGTCTTTGAAGCTTCAAGATTTTAGCTTTGAGGTTCGACATAATCCAGGCAGAACCAATTCGATTGCCGATCTTTTGTCCCGTTGTCCGACCGACCCAGTAAGCACCAATGTCTGAGTGCAGTGTGTGCAAATACACTCAGACCGACACAGCCATTATTGAGTGAATAAGTGTTTTTCTATTCACAAAAAGCTGTGCATTGTCTATAATGTGATGTGATAGGGGTTACCCCCATTATAAATAGTATTCTTATTTTACTAATTCATGTAGTGATTGTCCTGTATAATTGTGTAGTGTGTGGTAGAAAGCGAACTTTATTAATTGTATATATTACCAACAACAACTGTGTCACATTCGCTCAAAGAACTTACCTGAAGCGAACTATCCAATGTAACAGTGACATTCTGCAAGTGGATAATTCCAGGGATATTTTAATGACGTGTGCGAACGTGTAAACTGAACAGTGACAGCTACTCCATTGCAGTTAACCGAAATCCATAATGTTCGGTAGTGAAACACATGAACAGTCGATCGTAATCCAGAAGGTTTTGTGAAACATCTAAACACATGAACTGTAAGAAAGATACTTTCCGTAACTACATCAAACCGGAACAAGTGTGTTCTGCAAGCTTCTACATCAGCTGAGTTAATGTTCGTGTGTACTTCCGGATTAGTTAGGAATTTAGAGTAAAAGTAGCAGACGACAAATAAAAGTTCATACATTTATGACGATTCTAAAATGTTTAGGATTCTATAAAATGTAATACACGAATTGTGTGTTTATTTATTTATTTATGTAGTGTAATCTTAGAATCATATCTTGATTTATGTATTCATATTACCAACTTTTTCTCGTTAATGTGAAGAAACATCAAGCAATGACGCTAAGAAATAATAGAATTATTGTAAATTATTGTATTTCATGAATGTTAAAATTATTTCCCTTTCATTTGTGTGTTATTACATCCCTACACAAAGGGCCATAATCTGAAATGTATCCATTAATGTGTTGCGTATAAATAGACATGCTGTTGCCAGATTGTCAACACTAAAGGTAGACATCTAATGAGCATGGCAAAGGGTGCCAACGTTGCAGACCAACACGAGAGCTACTGACCAAATAAGGGCAGAGTTTGAGCGTTTTATACGACTTATAAAAGCCGTATATCAGTCTGGCTAGATGGTTTTTGTTTCAAGAACCATATTATTACTTTTTTTTTAAAATTGCTGCGAGGTAGATGCGTGAAGCTGGTACTACTGATCTGACTGGGTCGCAAATGCAATTGAGGTAGTCAGCCATCAAGACGATGAGTCCTGACAAGTGTTAAAGGTTGAACACCACATGTCGTTGATTGCAATGTACATTTCTTATATATTTCTATGGCATATGTGTATTTATTTGTAGGTGTATATAACAACAAAAGGGTAGACTCTGACAAGGTTTAAATATTAACCCATTATGTATATATGAGACATGAAAGATGACATCTTTCATGAAGTTGCCGGGGGAGCGTGTCAGAGTCCGGAAAGGAGACAGAGATGCAGTGACATCGTTACGCCCGCCAGGCGACTTAGCTCCCAGAAGGGACGCCGTAACTTCGTTACGCCGCCAGGCGGATAGTGATTACTGGCCTGCAAGACTGCTGGCTGACAAGCGACCAGTGGTCAAGCAAGGACGACGCTAAACGCACGCATGCCTCGTGACGTCACCTGAGGTGAGAGGCGAGTTGCGAGTTAGCGGCAGACAGCTTGGGGACTTCGACTCGGACAGACGTGTGAAGAGAGAAAGGCGTTGTGTGGTATCTGTGCTGAAAGTCGAATGTCTGGACATCTTGAGAGTGAGACGTTGTGAGCTGTATTGTGTAAGTGTATATTGAAACATCCAGTATATATCTTGTTGTGAACATCGTTCCGTATTTAATGTGAATAAATCTATCGAACGGTGTGTCGTTGAGTCTTACGTTAAATCACGTTGTATTTGTACTGTTTCACACTGTTAGGTGAGCGAGCCAAGTTTAAGACCCTGACAGTAGTCAATATAGTCTATTAGTTCTAATTAATATAGACTTTAGCCTTGTTAAAACTATAGTGTGATGATTAGCACTGTTAGTGGAAAACTAGTTAGAGTAGAATAGTGATATTGGCTCTGCCAAGGTGAATAGAATACTGAGGTTGCACTCTGTATTGGTCTTTCCTTGTCATAGCCTGATTCGGCCCTAGGTGGGTAGCTAATCTGCTCTATGACATAGTTTAGTTAGCTAAAGATCATTAAGCAAGGCAATAGGCTTACACGCAGCCGATAGGATCAGTGACTAGTACTATCACCAGATGTGTTGTTTCTATCCTAGGTTCCCTACCAGATCCGAGGAAACTCAACAAGTTTTTAGGAAAGGTTCAAATCCCATTCGGAAGAACACCAGTGGAACAGTCAATAAAGTTGCGTACAGAACGTAACTAAAGCTAGAAGGAAGATGATTCACCAAAGAGGGGTGATGATTACTGATGCACCACACAGCATCAGACAGTAGTAACTAACTGAGAACATTAATTATAATAGTTACCTAGTGTGATATAATCTCGTGTAATAGAACACAAGACATGATACTTGAGGCTAGATAGACACGAGTGAGGATCAAGCACATTAACAATTAACAGTAATAACTGTGTACACACTACAAAGGACTTGTGCATTTTTTTTAGGAACGATAGGAACGGACATTGTGTAGGGGGCAACCGGTCCATGATTAACTGTTAATACCACCGGTGTCTATTTCGGATGATCATGAAATGGGATTACCAGAGGTCTACAGAGGCAAATCAGTATCCAGCAGGATGGTTTCGGCACTGGGTGAGATGTACATGTTCTGACGTAACGTGCTGTGGTCTATCCTTGCTGGGATCAGCTGACTGGGTTGTAGTCTGAGAGTCCGATTCTACACACTTTATAGAACACGTCACACATTTTCTTCACATACACGTCTCATATACGTTACACTTTTATTTTATTAAATTAATCTTTATTAATTTTTAGAAGCAAGAGTTGTTGAGTATGTTGCGTTGGAGAAGTATGAGAGGGGGCATAGTACGACAGTGAGAGAGTGACAGGAAAAGGTGTCCACGGGCTGATGGAGTGTGTTGGACGGAAGCTGGTGGATTCTCCAGAATATTAAAAAGGAGGAAAATATTATAATGTGGGTGTCGGCTCTCTTCACTCCAGGGACGACATTATTGGGGGCTCGTAAACGTGATCTTTGGACAGCGGGATCTCTCGTAAATGGAATCCTTGGACAGCGGGATCTCTCGTAAACGGAATCTTTGGACAGCGGGATCTCTCGTAAACGGGATCTTTGGACAGCGGGATCTCCTGTAAACGGAATACTTGGACAGCAAGATCTCCTGCAAGCAGGAACCTTTGACAGTGGGATCTTCTGACAACGGGGTCTTTTGACACGGGATCCTTAGTTATAAGAGGGAGATATCATTTTGGAGAATCCAGCTAGAGTGAATGTGGATAGGGGTTAGGACAAATATCTTACCTGTTCACACTTCACACGTCTGCATAGGTCTGTGGTCCTGATTCTACTCTTGTCACTGAGTGAATGTGCTGTGTGTGGTAATATCTAGATTTATAGTACTTGTTCATATATCTGTATAGTAATTTGCAGTTATATTGTACTAGACCTGCTAGCTTACCTCTCTGTATAATGGCCACCCCTAAACTAAGCACGTTAGAATTAAAGGCAAAGGGGGAAGAAATGGGACTGTCGGGTTCTGCTCTAACGGATTACATACAGGAAGTGGAGAGAGAGTATCGTCAAGCAGAAAGGGAAGATCGAAAGGCCGAGCTGGAATTGAGAAGGATGGAGTTGGAACAAGCAGCTAAGAAATTGGAAGCTGAGCAAGCAGCTAAGAAATTGGAAGCTGAGCAAGCAGCTAAGAAATTGGAAGCTGAGCAAGCAGCTAAGAAATTTGAAGCTGAGCAAGCAGCTAGGAAATTGGAAGCTGAGCAAGCAGCTAAGAAATTAGAAGCTGAACAGGAAGCACAGAAAAGGGAGCACGAGTACCGGATGAGGGAACTCGAGTTGAAGAGTCAATCTAATGGAGAAACTGAGGGAGCAGTTGGAGGTTCCTCCATCCCAGGCTCAACACCAGTAGGTGGACATGGGTACCATGCTATGAAGTTTCCTTTAGCGGTCTACGAGGAGGACAAAGAGAAGATTGACCAGTACCTTCAACGCTTTGAGGCTATGTCAGTTGCTATGGGTCTGGAGCGTAGCAAATGGAATCTTAAGCTATCCCAGGGTTTACGCGGGACCGGATACGAGGTTTATACTCGCCTGCCACCAGGACATGAGAACAATTATGACGAGTTAAAGACGGCTCTGCTGAAACGATTCGAGGTTACGTCACATACCTACCGTAAAAAATTTCGAGCAGTGAAACGAGAACTGGGGGAGTTGTTTGCCGCCTACAGTTTGCGGTTAAAATCGTATCTCCATAAGTGGATGGATTTGGCTGGGTTCGCACATGACTATGAGAGTCTGGAAGAGCTCATGGTGGTCGACCAGCTGAAGAAGCAAATGTCTAAACCTCTCAGGACGTTCCTGGGAGAACAAGGAGCGGAACGTAATGACCTCGTGACTAAATTAGCAGAACGGTTCGTCGAGGTACATGGGGAGGCAGGGGAGAACCTTTCCACCAACACCAAAAGTCAAGAGAAACATGACAAGAAGAAAGCCAAAAACTCAGGAACCAAAAAGTGGGAACCTTATGTGCAAAAATCAGAGGATAGTTCAGAGAAGAAGAAGGAGGGAAGCAAGAGCACTTCAAGCTCTACACCAAAACGACCGTGGTCGGAGAAGTGGTGTTCAATTTGTAAGTCACCCTCTCACAATACGAGGGACTGCAAATTGAAGGCTAAGAACCCTCACTTCGCAGCATGTCAAGTGACTTCCAAGGAGGTTGTCACGGAAAATGCAAAGGTCAACAAGGAAGCTCGCCACCAGGAGAGCTCACTCAAGTCCGACAATAGAAAATCTAGGACAGGGAAATGGTGCAACCAATGCAAGTCAAACACGCACAATGCTATTGACTGCAGAGGAGAGTCAGGAGACACTCAATTCGTCGTGTGCCCCGGGAAACCTAAAGTGGAGCCCACCGAACAGGTCGAGGCCGAGGAAGAGACTCCAGACCAGGAAAAACCACCTGTAGTGGAATTGGTAGAGGTTAACGGTCGTCAAGTGGAGTGTTTATACGACACAGGACTGGACGGAGAGGCCGTGATTTCTGCGGATCTGGTGCATCCAGAACAATTCACAGGTGAGACATTGGATATACAGCCTGCACAGAAGAGTGCTGTAGTCATGAAGTTGCCTATTGCTAATGTGGAGATTCGGTCAAGGTACGTCACCGGCACCATCAAGGCCGCTGTATTGACCGATCCCATTGTTCCAGTCATCCTAGGTTGCCGGTATGTCTTTCTGGGAATGCCCAGGGAGCCAATCCATATGGGAGCAATGCAGACTCCTCTCAGACGAAAATGGAAGAGGCAGACGCAATTGTGACTAACCCAATGCCGGGGGAGCTACGAACTGCCCAGAGTGAGGATGATACGTTACGTCCTTGCTACAAAAAGCTGCAGAAAAGTGCTGATCCACAAGGACGGGGGCAGTACTACATGAAGAATAGGATACTCTACAGGAGAGCAGGAAGGGGAGACAACCTATACGATCAGTTGGTCGTCCCGAAAGCTCACCGGTCCCAGATTCTTCATATGGGGCATACCATCTCCTTTAGTGGACACATGGGTATTGCCGCGACCATGCAGCAGATTTCCTGCCACTACTATTGGCCGGGAATGACAGATGATGTGCGTCGGTATGTGAAGTCATGCCCTGAGTGCCAGAGGGTGGCACCGAAACACTGGACAGCACCGGTGGTGTTGGGTGAGATGCCCATCATGAACTCTCCTTTCGAGAGGGTAGCCATCGATATCGTGGGTCCACTTCCCAGGACTAGGAAGAGGAACATGTATATACTCACAATGGTGGATTGCTGTACAATGTGGGGTGAGGCTATACCGTTGACCACGATTGACTCGAAAAGAGTGGCGGACGCACTGATGGAGGCCTTTACCAGATTAGGCTTTCCGGATCAAATTCTGACGGACAATGGATCTCAGTTTTGTGGAAAACTCATGGAGGAGGTATTTAGGGTGTTTCACTCTAACCACATACATACCAGCCCTTACCACCCTCAAGCCAATGGACAAGTGGAGCATTTCAACGGCACGTTGATGACAATGCTCAGGAAACTAGCGCAGGAAAAACCTGATAGGTGGGATGAATATATCCCAGCAGCACTCTTCGCCTATCGGGAAGTTCCTCATGGCTCAACAGGACTACCACCCGCTACGTTGCTGTTTGGTCGTCCAATCAAAGGACCGTTGGAAGCCATGTTGAGGAGTTGGACTGAAGAGGGGACGTCAGAAGAAGTGATCTCATCCTATAAATACGTGGAGGAACTGAAAGAAAAACTCCACAAGGGATGGACTCTGGCAAATCAAAACTTGAAAAAAGCCAGGAAAAGACATGCGGCTTACTACAACAGTAGGTCTAAAGAAAGATCTCTAGAGGTGGGAGATAAAGTCTTGTTGCTACTCCCAACGGAAACAACAAACTGGAGATAGGTTGGCAAGGACCATTTCCCGTGGAAAGGGTGATATCCAGAACCAACTATCAAATCCAGATCCGGGGAAAGTCGAAGATTTTCCATATCAATCTCTTGCGGAAATACGAAGAGAGACCCGGAGACAAGGCAGCTCACCTCATGGCAATGGCAGTTGCAGTGGAGACAGAAGTGGGAACCAGCGAGGGCAGGGAATATCCCTTGGAACACCAGAAAACCTATAGGGATGTGCAAGTGAACCCTGATCTGACCTCCCAGGAGAGGGAAAGGATAACCCAGGTTCTCAAGTCTCATAAGGAGATACTGACTGATAAACCAGGACGAACGAGGTTGGTTGAGTTCGAGATGACTTTGACCACACAGGAGCCTGTTCGCCAAAAGGTTTACCCAGTGCCATTCTCTAAAGAAAAGGCCCTGGAGGAGGAAATACAAAAACTGCTGGAGGATGACGTGATTGCACCATCCACATCCCCATACAATGCGGGGGTAGTTTTGTTACGCAAACCAAGTGGAGAACACCGGTTGTGTATAGACAACCGACTTCTGAACAGTCACACACAATTTCAGGTGGAACCTTTGCCGAATCCAACTCAGCTATTCACTAGGCTCCATAAGGCTCGGTACTTTTCAAAGGTGGATCTGAGTCGGGGGTACTATCAGATACCAGTCAAACCGGAGATTCGACCACTGTTGGCTTTCAGTACACCCAGTGGACACTACGAATTCAAGGTCATGCCTTTTGGACTCAGCAATGCACCTAGTGTGTTTACACGCATGATGAGGACTTTACTAGATCCGTTACAGGATCCATCCATCATCTCATTCATGGATGATATTCTGATTTCCAGTGACAGCTTGGATGACCACTTACGATCCTTGGAGAGAGTGTTTAATAGGCTCAAGGAAGCAGGGCTTACTGCTCGTCCAACCAAGTGCATGATTGGTTACCAAACTCTGGAATTTCTAGGTCACACCATCACTCCAGGACACATTGTTCCAGAAGAGAAGAACCTGGAGAAAATCAGAAATGCAACTAGACCAAAAACGAAGAAGGATGTGCGATCTTTTCTCTCGTTGTGTGGGTTCTACCACAAATTTATCCCACATTTCACTGAACTAGGAGCTCCGTTGACGGAAACCTTGAAAAAGGGATTCCCGGACCAAATCATTTGGACACCAGAATGTGAGAATGCCTATAGTCAGTTAAAGGAGGCCTTGGTCAGCAAACCTGTATTACAGCTCCCTGACCTTTCCAAACAATTTGTGTTGAGAACAGATGCGAGTGCGATTGGAATTGGAGCCGCTTTGTTACAGGAAGGAAAAGACGATGCTTCGGTTTTGAAACCTGTGGCATACGCAAGTAAGAAACTTCTACAGGCGGAGAGGAATTATTCAACCGTCGAGAGAGAGTGCTTGTCCCTCATAGGGGCAGTGCAAAAATTTCAGCCATATTTGTATGGAGTTAAGTTTCGAGTCCAGTCGGATCATCAACCCCTGATGTTCCTGGCTACTTCTCAGAAGCTCAACGCCCGGTTGATGCGGTGGTCGTTGTTACTTCAACCTTATAATTTCACAGTAGAGTACATTCCTGGGAAGGAAAATGTTGGAGCGGATTTCTTGTCAAGACACCCAACTCCTGAAGAAGAAGAATGAATCATCTGGATTAAACTCACGGTGGAGAAGAGTGAGATGGACTACTCTCTTAGGAGGGGGCCTATGTTACACACAAAAAACCGTGTGTTTAACCAGTTGATTATTATAGAGGCTTTCTGATTAAAAGGACTATCTGCCAGCGACAACTATTTTTACTAACAGAGAAAACAAATCGGTTGTCAAAATCCCAGGACAATATTTGTAGCTGCACGTGTACATCTCTAACGGATCTGGAACATTCGGTGTTGATGGTGACAGGTCCCGGCATCGCCTTGACAGTTTGTCAACATTTGAATACAGGTGGAAGCCGTGAGATCACAGGGGCAGATGTATAGAGGAAGTGAGTGCGCTGAATCATACATCGTTTTGACAAGTCATAAACAAGTCGGATGGAAAACGGAAGTACTCAGCACGGAAGTAAACAGTCCATATGTCATATAGTTTCCGGACATCACTCAGATGGGCAGATTGCTACTGACAGCTTGTTGAGAAAAACTGTTGTTGGGATCATACAGTAACTCGTTAGTTTGTTGGGGGAGTCGAAACAAGTGATGACAACTTTGACAGTGACTAGGCAAGGGAGAATCGATTCTTGACAATGGATGATATGCGCAAATAACACCTCCAGGACGTCACCCATATCACGTGACCAAATTTAGGGTTTGCCATAAACCATGATTGGGAGAAACAGAGTTGACAAAAACCGTGGATTATGATGGACGTGTTTGTGGGAGAGCTCTACAGTGTTAGAATAATTTAACATTAACTAGCATGTGTCGTTATGGCAAAGTGTAGTAGCCATCCCGGGAATGAGGCGGTTTTGCATAAGGTAGTCAATATAGTCTATTAGTTCTAATTAATATAGACTGTAGCCTTGTTAAAACTATAGTGTGATGATTAGCACTGTTAGTGGAAAACTAGTTAGAGTAGAATAGTGATATTGGCTCTGCCAAGGTGAATAGAATACTGAGGTTGCACTCTGTATTGGTCTTTCCTTGTCATAGCCTGATTCGGCCCTAGGTGGGTAGCTAATCTGCTCTATGACATAGTTTAGTTAGCTAAAGATCATTAAGCAAGGCAATAGGCTTACACGCAGCCGATAGGATCAGTGACTAGTACTATCACCAGATGTGTTGTTTCTATCCTAGGTTCCCTACCAGATCCGAGGAAACTCAACAAGTTTTTAGGAAAGGTTCAAATCCCATTCGGAAGAACACCAGTGGAACAATCAATAAAGTTTCGTACAGAACGTAACTAAAGCTAGAAGGAAGATGATTCACCAAAGAGGGGTGATGATTACTGATGCACCACACAGCATCAGACAGTAGTAACTAACTGAGAACATTAATTATAATAGTTACCTAGTGTGATATAATCTCGTGTAATAGAACACAAGACATGATACTTGAGGCTAGATAGACACGAGTGAGGATCAAGCACATTAACAATTAACAGTAATAACTGTGTACACACTACAAAGGACTTGTGCATTTTTTTTTAGGAACGATAGGAACGGACATTGTGTAGGGGGCAACCGGTCCATGATTAACTGTTAATACCACCGGTGTCTATTTCGGATGATCATGAAATGGGATTACCAGAGGTCTACAGAGGCAAATCAGTATCCAGCAGGATGGTTTCGGCACTGGGTGAGATGTACATGTTCTGACGTAACGTGCTGTGGTCTATCCTTGCTGGGATCAGCTGACTGGGTTGTAGTCTGAGAGTCCGATTCTACACACTTTATAGAACACGTCACACATTTTCTTCACATACACGTCTCATATACGTTACACTTTTATTTTATTAAATTAATCTTTATTAATTTTTAGAAGCAAGAGTTGTTGAGTATGTTGCGTTGGAGAAGTATGAGAGGGGGCATAGTACGACAGTGAGAGAGTGACAGGAAAAGGTGTCCACGGGCTGATGGAGTGTGTTGGACGGAAGCTGGTGGAGTCTCCAGAATATTAAAAAGGAGGAAAATATTATAATGTGGGTGTCGGCTCTCTTCACTCCAGGGACGACACTGTAAAGGAGGACACGACAGGAGTAGAAAAACAAAGAAGACGTGTGACAACCGTAAACCTGATTCAACTTACATTTAACCATTCAAATGATGATGGCGCCGTGTTACAGACCCAAGTGTAATAACAATAACAGAACATTAATTGTGTCCATATTCCATGTTGTAGGTTTAGATGAGGTCAGTGCGGCCGAACGTTTACACGCGCTCGTTCTTAAATGTCCTGTGATCAGGTAGCGGGGTAGTGAGTTCATTCCTAACACTGGTCACTTGGACAGAAACGTTGACTTCTCGCTAAAACAAGCAATGGCAAATCATTGAATGTAAAAATGCCTAGACAATGAAACTGGGGTTGACTGCAACTACCTGCACAGGACCTGCAACATTAGGTCCACTTGAATGCTAAACCAGAATAGCGATAATACTGTATTATATTAAGGAAGTTCTAGCTAGCCTTTTGTTGGCGTGATGTTTCTATAACCCCTCCTGATTTCGCCCTTATTCTAGAAGTTTAGCTATCTGATCTCACTACCCAAGAGATAAGTGGAACGTGTTAAGTAGGTACTACCTGTTCGTGCAATTCCAGCCCAATGCCGGGATCGAACCCGGGACCTTTTGAGCGCAAGACGGGCGCCTTAACCTCTCACTCACGGCTCCTCCTAAGTGCTGATTCAGTAGTACATCTTTAAAATGAAGATAAAGTGGACATTTGGGCAAAACGAAAACAAAGACAAAAAGAAACATACTTGTTTCGGTAGAGAGTTACTGTCGTCATATGAAAGCTAAGGGTTCGAAATGCGGCGTGTCTATGTTCATGTTTAGAAATACTGACTCCAAATTCTGGCCTACCAACAGATACAAGTTAAATGTTTCCCGCTGAACACAGGCCATATTATATTCAAGCACATTCTTGTCTCACTGTACTTTATACACAAAATGCGATCAATGGAATGTCAGCATTTACACTTTATACCCATGTGTTATGTTCAATGACATTAACATTTTGCTTTTGTACTTTGTAAACTAGAATAACCAGAACAATATGGACGGACAGAAAGATAAATGAAGATATACTGAAAGAAGTTTACTCACAAAGAGAACTGCGTACACGCATCAGACGTAGACAGTCCAATTCTCTGGACAAGTCATGAGTAGAGAAAAGTTTGAGTATGTCGTCACAACGGGGAAGTTGGATGATAAAAGAGGCAGACTAAGAGAGAAGATGCTGGACAATTTGACATCATGGCATGCGGCACCATCAGCATCATAAATTATTGGCAGTACACGGAACAGAAGGCTGTGGAAAGACATGATCACCAACGCCCACGGCATGGATTGTTAGAAGAAGACTGTATACTAGCCATATTTTGTTCAAAGGTTTGTTAGCTTGACTGCTACGCTTTGTGGGCTAGCCGTGATGTGTTCAATGAAATGTTTGTTAAGTACATTTGATTTCACTTGCCAAAGATAGGCAACGTAAAGGCGAGTGACGACACCGGTGGCTATGGCGAGGGTGATAGGGATAAGAGAGGTTACAGGTTGTTAGCACGGGCAGAACATCATGAAATGGTAATAGGTAATACCTGGTTCGCAGGTCCGTATGGACGAATGGATGAAAACGCGTGTTCGTAAACACCCGGTGTGCTGATGCCGCCGAAGTAAGCGGTTTAGCCCCTACACCAGGACAGCTGGACTAAAATGTTGGCCTGTCGTCCTTGACTTGGGGACGTTAATTACAAGCACTTTGTTTCCGGGTTCCGGGTTTGTTTCCGGGTCCTGTCAGGATATGCACTACTGGCGAGCTTCAAATGAGAGCGAAAATCGAGTCTAGTGCTTCCTCATTGAAGTGGATGGGCCTTGGGTTCATGCCAGGATACGATCAGAGTTGCATGTCGTGGGTTGTGCTCAATATTTAAATCTCAGATCCCGAAACAACCAAATAAATCAATTACAAGTACCTCTGAAGCCGGAATGGGTTCGCTAGATGGCGAGAGACACTGTTAATAGGGAAAGCTAACCCACACACAAAATTAAGTCCATCACTACTATAAATAGTGTGTATGGACTACGCTTGAGTTCAAAGCGAGAGAGCGCAAAAAACAAAAACAAAATAAAACATACCCTGTTCAAACACCAGCCTCGACGATTACATACGCAGAAAAGCCATGGAGATATTATTCGCAATAAAATTATCTATAAACTGAATCCAAAGAGATTCAGAAGCAGTTTTGTAGAAGCGAAAACTAGACCAGGGGCAGGTTGACAAAGCGACCAGTTATAGGAAAGATAACGTTAAGACTTAAAACTATAAAGATAATAAGAACATCAAGTTAGATCTAGCATAACTTAAAACAAACACAGAATTTAGAGAAAGGTACAGTGTTACTGTACAGAACAGATATAATACTATGGGAATAATACAGACCATTGATAAACAATGGGGCATGTTGCGGGAATCAATTAAACAAACTTCAAAATAAATTATTCCACCTAAACAGTGAATCAAAAAAAAAAAAAAAAATGACTGATGACGTTCCACAGATAATCGATACACGAAGAAAGAAAAAGCAAGATAAAGAAGAATATAATTAGAATACAGAAAGAAATAGTAAACAAATGCAAAGAGGCTTTAATAAAAAAAAAAAAAAAAATGACTGATGACGTTCCACAGATAATCGATACACGAAGAAAGAAAAAGCAAGATAAAGAAGAATATAATTAGAATACAGAAAGAAATAGTAAACAAATGCAAAGAGGCTTTAATAAAAAAAAAAAAAAATGACTGATGACGTTCCACAGATAATCGATACACGAAGAAAGAAAAAGCAAGATAAAGAAGAATATAATTAGAATACAGAAAGAAATAGTAAACAAATGCAAAGAGGCTTTAATAAAAAAAAAAAAAAAACTCTGGCTGAATCAACAATGCATGGAGATGGGACAAACTATGTAAAAGATTCACATTACATGCAATGCATCAACAAATAAATACACTAACTGGTAGGAAAGCACGAAACACCACTGGTTGTTTGAAATCGAGGAATTGTGCAATATTAATGGGACATGATGATATAGTCAATAGATGGGCGGAATATCTCGAACAGCTGTATGTTGATAGGAGACCGGATGTAAATATCTAAAACAGTGGCGACGGTCCACCAATACTTGCAGCAGAGGTTGAAGATGAACTACTTCACACGAAGAAAGGAAGGGCACCCGGTCCTGACAACATTACATTGGAGGAAATTCTGGCCCTATGAGAGCTTGGAATCGAAACATTGACACCTTGTCTTAATGACATCTACACTAGTGGGTACTTCTTCTTCTTCTTTTCGTTCATCCGGAGTGTTTTTTCAGATGTGATTGCGGTGTGTCTGTTATGCGCCCTTGGGCCGAAACCCGTAGGCCAACACATCGACCTTAGCGTGCTTTTTTGACCAGGTAGCATTCCTGGGAGACTCTCACTTTTGTGGTGCCATCTGCAACCATGCTGGCCAAGGTTGAACGGTCGAAGACAACGGTCATACCTCAAAGGAAGGCAGGGACAGTCCATAGCATTTGCCGCCATCCAAGGTTGCTTCCATAGTTGCAGGGCCGACACATAACGCCCTGGATCTGGGCTCACCGAGGGAGATCGTCACGTCCTGCTCATGGCTGCTTTAAATCCTCACTTCAATATATTGGTCACTTCGTTTCCCCGGGTCATTCCCGCACAAACCAGACAGGTTTGCAGACGGCATCCACTCAGCGAGTTTTCGGACATGTGCTTGTCGTTGCGCCCATCAGAGCTTTTCCAGGCACAACAGACATTCGGAAAACCACCCAGTCAGAGCTGTTCCGAACAAGAGCGGCATTCGGAAACTAGGTAGTCAGAGCTGTTCCTAGCACGAGAGACATTCGGACGAGACATTTCACTCGGACGTAATTGCGTAGTGTCAATTTTTAGTTTGCCACCCGTAGGACGACACTTCCGACTTCAGCGGGCATTTTTTAATGAGGTTAACCTTCCTCTGGTTTCGAGGCACGTTGGACTGTTGTGATGTCGCTAACATCTCAGCTGGTCAAGATAGAACGATGAACGACATCGTGGTCGGCCCTCAAGGGAAGGCAGGGGCAGACCATGAGCATTCCCTCGCTATCCAAGGAGGCTTCCATAATTGCAGAGCCGGCACATATTGCTCTGTGACTGGGCTCACCCGAGGAGTTGCCACGTCCTGCTCATGGCTGCTTTAGTTCCTCACTTCCATGTGTTGGGCAACCCGTTTGCCCCTGATCGCTCAGCACACACCAGGGACGGTCAGACTGCGAGCGACACCCACTCGGTAAGCTTTTGCTTTCGGACCACGCAATAGGTTCGCTCGCCGTGCGTTCCATTTTGCGTCATTGAGACGTTCTTCCACTTTTGTCTACACTCTCTATGAGTTAGATACAGTTTTCGCAGCCATTTTCTTCGGCTGGGGCACTTTTTTGACTTTTTGTACTCGCTCACGAGGTAGGCTACTTGTGCTGCCGGCTCAGCACCTTACCTTCGTGAAGCGGTGAACGAGAAACGGCCTGGCCCTCTCATCCGGGAATCTCTCATATCCCCCAGCTGAGAGCCTTCGAACTTGTATCAGACCTGAGCATGTAGCTTGCTCAGTATCACGCCTTTATTTTTCGAAAGGTGGGTATCGGCCTGGCTCTCAGGTCCAAGGGTTTGTGGCTTAGAGGCGTTCAGCCACAGCCCTCGACAGGGAGCCTTTAGTGTTTTGTCCGGACCAAGATATTCTGCCTTCGTGCGCCTGATTTAAATATTTGACTGCTATCCTCAGTCTCACCTGCAGAGCAGCAGGTTGTGTCTCTCTTAGTCTGGCCCCTATCCCATGAGCCGTCCGATATGTAGTTTTCACCCATCGGCAAGCACATGGGGTCGATGGGACACGCAAGCTCCCCCACCACGGCAAGGTGGAGACACATCGGGGGAGACTAGTGGGTACATTCCTAGTGATCTATTAAAATCAATCTTTATAGCTCTGGAGACGAGATGCAGCGAAATATGCCAGGCAAGAAATCGTGCAACATGTTGTTCGTGTTTAAATGCTATATATATATATATATATATATATATATTCTCAGGACACTATTAGAAAAAGATATAGAAGTAACACAGATCTGTACTCATGCCTCATTGACTACTCAAAATCATTATACAGTGTGAAACAAGAGGAAGTAATTAAACTACTAGAGCAACGAAGCAGTGACTGCGAAGATCTACGAATGATAAAGAACAATAAAATGGCAACAAACATCAGTCATAAAAATCAACAACCTTTTAGGAATATTTAAGTATATAAAGAAGGGCGTCAAACAATATTGTGTGATGTTTTCCCGATTTGTTCTCATCGTTCAGTGAACATATGAAGAGATCTACATAAAATATGTCAAGGATCCTGGGTGGTGGACATAATATAAACAACTTACGTTATGCTGATGACACCGTCTTGATATCAATAGGCCAGAAGAAAATACAGATAATTATAGATACAGTGGTTGTAGAAAGTGTAAAAATGGGCCGTAGCCTGAATAATAGGAAGCAATTGGTCTTTGTGGACGTTATTTTGGGGTAAGTGCAGAAATTCAAATATCTAGAGTGTGGACACATGGATAACATCAGATGGAATATACACCACTGAGTTAAAGAACAGAATAGGACAAGCAAAGACTGTATTTTGTCAAATGATGCACAGTTTATGCAATAAGCCCTTGCCATTAGAAATTAAAAAGAGAATTCTTGCATATTACATAGAACCAGTTTTAACAAGCGGCTGCCAATCCTAGACAATTAGTAAACTAGCGAAATATCCTTAGAAGCCTTGAAGATGTCGTTTTATAGAAGAATGCTAAAAATTCCTTGGACAAAAACTGAAGCATGTTGAGACAACCAGAAAGATTTGTGGAAAGAGAAATAGAGGGAGAAAGCGAGAGAAAATTGTTGACAGTCTTTGGTCTTAGCACGGAAGGAAATCAACACATGAATGGATCGATGCCGTCGGAGACGGCAAATGTGAGGAGAAGCATGATCGCCTACATCAGTCGACAAGGCGCTTTATGATGTTCATGTGGTGTATTGGTAATCTCATGATGTTGTTTGCTAATGAAGGATTGTCGCAGCAAAGCCTTCTGTTTTTTTTTTTTAATGGTATTGTGTAATATTGCCCATACTTCCATTTTTTTTTTTTTTTAATTGAATAAATTTTCGCAGATTTACCACAGCTAAACATATTTCATATATGATAACAGAGATGAACAGTATGATATTAGATTTAATAATGAAGGACCGCCAATTTTGGAGATGGGGGTTCGAAATGTTCTTAAGCATATGAAAGCTGGCAAGGCCCCCGGTGCAGATAACATCACAACAGAAATGATTAAAGCTTTAGAAGAATTTGGACTAGATCAAGTCACCAGACTGCTGAACACATTATATGATACTGGAGATATACTTCCTGAATTATGTAACTCTATATTTATTGCAATCCCAAAGAAATCAGGAACCTTGGAATGTGATCAACATAGAACAATTAGTATAATGAGTCACATCACAAAGATTTTGCTAAGAATTATCATGCAAAGAGTGAGGAAGAAGATACAACCTGAAATAGGGGAAGAACAATGCGGGTTTGTAGAAGGAAATGGTACAGTAAATGCTGTGTATATGCTGCGAACAGTTATTGAACGTGCTATAGAAGCCACGGTCTCTGTGGCTGAAGGGCTTGCGAACGCGGTTTGTGAGCCCGTATACCCGGGTTCGAAACACGGCGTTGCTGGTTTTTTTCGAAAAAGGTATAGAGGCCGGTCGTTCAGAAAGCAATGGCAAACTACTGAACGTAACACTTGCCTAGTACATCAACAGCAGCTGAAAATGCCGGTGTTGACTGCAACGTCCCGTAAGGGATACGCAACAAAAAAATTATAGAAGTAAACAAGGATATACATCTTTGCTTTATTGACTATACAAAAGCTTTTGATAGAGTTAGACATGTCAACATGGTGAATATGCTTGCAGATCTACAAATTGATGGGAAAGACATTAGACTTATAAAAAACATATATTGGAAACAACAAGCTGCAATAAGGATTGATAATGAAGTGGGACAGTATCAGCCAATTAAGAGAGGTGTTAGGCAGGGATGTGTGATGTCTCCAGATCTTTTTTCACTACACTACACTACACTACACTACACTACACTACACTACACTACACTACACTACACTACACTACACTACACTACACTACACATATATATATTCAGAAATGTAGAGGATATAAATGGAATCAGCATTGGAGGACGAAACATCAATAACATTAGATATGCAGATGATACAGTATTAATTGCAGACAATGCGCAGGACCTGCAACAATTAGTAGATGCGGTTGTTGTACACAGTGAGCAACTGGGGTTAGAATTAAATTGTAAAAAGACTCAGGTTATGGTCGTCACTAGGAAGGAGGAAGTGCCACAATGTAATATACAAGTAAATGGAAATATTCTTCAACAAGTGAATCGGTACAATTATCTTGGAACAGTCATAACATCTGATGGGAGATGCCTTGAAGAGATTAGAACAAGAATCGCTATGGCGAAAGTAGCCTTTAGCAAGATGAAAAACATTCTGACCAATAAAAAGATGTCAATTGAAACGAGAAAAAGAGTGGTCAGGGGATACATAGAGCCTGTTCTTTTGTATGGATGTGAAACTTGGACAATGAGCAGTCAAGCTGAAAAGCATCTGATGGCTGCAGAAATGTGATTTCTGAGGAAAATGCAAAGAATACCATGGACAGGCAGAAAAACCAATGACCAAGTACTACAGGAGACAAATGAACATCGTAAACTGATTAGAGAAATTAGACGTAGACAGTCAAAATTTTTTGGACATGTTATGAGAAGAAATGGATTGGAGAACTTAGTGACAACTGGCAAGATCGAGGGGAACAGACCAAGAGGAAGACCGAGAGGAAAATATCTGGATGGCTTGGCCACATGGCATGGACGAGAAAGAACACTGAGCTGATCCACGACACTGGTGATCGAGTGAAATGGCGAGTCATGACCGCCCACGCTTTCCGGCATGGCACATGATTAATTGAAACATATTTCACGTAAATCCGTCTTAGAAACCACAGTAACTATTATAACAGGTTGAGAAAGGGCCATCTAAAACACGGACATGTGTGTGTGTGTGTGTGTGTGTGTGTGTGGTGTGAGAGAGAGAGAGAGAGAGAGAGAGACTGACCATGTATTATCCTCCTGCCAAGTCGCTTAGGCATTCATGCATCTCCAAAACTCCCTGTCCCTGGTGATCAGGACAATTTCTACTGATGATATTCCTTTATGCCCCCGTCTTACGCCATCCAACATCATTTTTACTGATGATATTTCTCCATGCCCCCGTCTTAAACCATCCAACATCATTTCTACTGATATTCCTCCATACCCCCGTCTTACACCATCCAATATCATTTCTACTGATGATATTCCTCCATGCCCCCGTCTTTCACCATCCAACATCATTTCTACAGATGATATTTCTCCATGCCTCCGTCTTACACCATCCAACATCATTTCTACTGATGATTTTTCGCCATGCCTCCGTCTAACACCATCCAACATCATTTCCACTGAAGATATTCCTCCATACCCCCGTCCTTCACCATCCAACATAATTTCTACTGATGATATTCCTCCATACCCTCGTCCTTCACCATCCAACATCATTTGCTTCGTTGTGCCTCTCCTATTTCTACCGCTGATCCCCCTAGTCGCGGCAATGTTTTCCAGTGCCTCTCTTTTCATTACGTGACTAAACAACATTGTTTGTTACTTTCTTATCGTTGTATATAATGTTGTACTTTCATTTGTCACTTCCAAACACTGGTGGATTTTTTCTTTTTGATTTTTGTTTTTACTCTGGGAGTCCATTGTATTCGCAACATTCGTCCAGAAATCAGAACTTCGTGTTGCTTCCAATCTCTTCCTGATTTGTTTGTTCACACTCCAACATTCACAACCATAAAGCAACACAGGTGCTATATAACATTTCAATACTCTCTTCACCCCTTGAACTTCTAATTCCCTGTATGTCATTCGGATGACCGTCTCTCTCTCTCTCTCTCTCTCTCTCTCTCTCTCTCTCTCTCTCTCTCTCTCTCTCTCTCTCTCTCTCTCTCTCTCTGAGCGTGTGTGTTTGTGTGTGTGTGTGTGTGTGTGTGTGGTTTGTTTGTTTGTTTAAAATCAGTGATGTTTTACATAAAATACTTTACATCTTCTGCAAGACTGCTTTTGATTGTCCTAATCTGCCCTTAATCTCTGTCACGCAACTTCCTATCGGTTGACCCCAGATATTTGAATTAATAGATGTGATGAAACATTTTCCCTACTATTTACCTTCTATTTCCCTACTATGTCACGTCTTGCTTGGGTCCCCTAATATTTGAATGAATAGATTTTGTGAAGCATTTTCCCATTTCCCTTCTATGTCACATATATTATAATAATCATCGTATGTGGGCGGTTAGGTTTCGCCATCTTGCACGATCACCAGAGTCGTGGATCGGCTCTGCAATCTTGTCCCGACCATGCCACGTGGCCAAGCCATCCAGGTATTTGCTTCACTGCCTTCCCTTTGTTCTTTTCCCCTCAATCTTGCTAGTTGTCACTAAGTCCTCTAGTTTATTTCTTCTCATAACGTGCCTCCCCCCTCCCTCCCAAAAAATACTTTCTACGTCTAATTTCTCCAATCTCTAATCTAATGGCCATTCAAATAGACTGAAAGTAGCTCAATGAACCAACAAATGTGAGCCTGTGTTTCGGTATGTGTGTGTCTAGTGTTGTTAGTCACAAGTAGTCACAAGAGTCATCTGAACAGTTTGAATAGGGACCACTTAATCAACTCACATGTGAGTGTGTACGGTGGTGGTGGCGGTGTGTGTGTGTGTGTGTGTGTGTGCGCGTGCGTGTGTGTGTGATCAGTTTCCCCCTTCTCACATCTGGTGTGCAATAAAAGTGTGAGTGGAAAGGGAGGGGCGGAGATATTTTCAGCAACTTGTGGTCTTTCAACGTCCCATTTATGGAACAAGGGAAGGCCCCGTTATAAGAAACATCATTGTTACCGTCACGATGACCTTGCCCCACATAGCCGATCATATTGTCCAGATTGTCACACTTCCCGCACGGCAAGCGGCCCCCCCCCCCCCCCCCCCCGCTAATGGTCAAGTGTTCGCGTCGTCACTCGTGCTGACCATTCCTGAGTCCAGGTCAGTATTCAATTGTTGCTAGACAAGACCGCGTCCTTCATATTCCTGGACAGTTGCGTCATCCTTACAGTCCCAACAGGACAGACGTTGATTGTGTCCCTGCTTTGTGGCAAAGCTAAACTAAATTATCACCGGTGAGGACCGGGATTTTTTCACGTGGACTTCTAGTAATAAAATTTCCCCTGGCCTCCTTGGCCAGTTGGAAATCGAAAATGAGTAGCCTAACGGCTCTGCCCGGGCAAAATTTATAGTTACAAATCTACCCAAAGTATTTCAGGATCCTCGACGGTGCTCTTGAGTTCGTGCACTGAGCTGAGTTTCTCCGGACTCAGTCTTGAATTAGGAGAAGAACGGAGCACTTATGGGTTACACCCGTGTGCCATGATGTTGATCCGTCGACTAAACTAAACTAAACTTTGTGGCAAAGATCAGCGTGGTTTTTTATCTAGCCTTGGCCACGAGCACAGGCGGTCATCCGAATGACACACGGGGACTTAAAACTTCATGGGGCGACACTTGCCACTGGGGGAACTTTAAGCCCTACAATAAATATTGTAATACTGTACAGAATACACAAGTTGCGAGTCAATGTGTACAGGGTATCCTACAACAATGTTGCCGTCTGTCCAACATTAGTTTAGTTTAGTTTAGTTTAGTTTAGTCGATGGATCAATATCACGGCACACGGGTGTAACTCATGTAAAATGACACAAAGTAGTGTAGCCTTACATAATCCATATGTGCTCCGTTCTACTCCTAACTCAAGCCGAGTCCGGAGAATCTCAGCTTGGGTGCACGAACTCCGTAGCACTGGCGATGATTCTGAAATACTTTGCGTAGATTATTTACTCTAAATTTTTCCCGGGAAGCGCCGTTAGGCTAGTCCTTTTCTATTTCCAACTGCTAAGGGATTTTTTTTTTTTTTGCGCAACAATCCACACGGGCGTCCGATCTCATTACCAAAAGACACGGGTATATTTTGTTACTAGAAGTCCACGTGAAAAAATTCTGGGGCTTGAACCCGGGACTTCTAGCACTCCTGGCGGACACCATACCTCGAGACCATTCAACCCCCCCCCCCCCCCCCCCCCCCGCCCCCTCAACTGTCCAACATAATTTGTTATAGCCGAGTGAGAAGTACATTCACAGGTAGCGATTGGTGCCCTTAGAAATAAAGAAAGTAAGTACAGATCAAAAGGCGCTGGACAATATGAAAATTGATCTTCGTATCGGCATTTTAACCCTCCGCTTCCGAAAGAGCATAGCGCCGACCCGTTGAAGGAAAAAGGATATTTCAACGCAAAGAAAACCTGCCATGCCTTAAAAGGCGTCAACGTTAGATAGATTTGTCTTAAAACACATAAAGTCACAACAAAGCCCGTTACTTTCACGTTCTGGAATTAAAGTTAGTTGCATGTCCTTTACAGAACATTGCAGTCAACCCCAGCATTTATTGGCGGTGACTGATTGAGGCATTCCATTTAGGTGTGTGATTTACTAGGTAATTGTATGTTCAGTAGTTTGACATTGCTTTCTGAACTGCCGGCAATTTAAACCATATATATTAAAGCAAAGCGATCTGCTTCCAAATCGCCCGCGAATGATTTCTAACTCCCAGACTCGGCTTGTCCGGAAATTCTCAAACTGCGTTTCACCATCCCCTTTTCGACATCACTTGTGAATGACAACAGGACAGGAAGAGCTTCGTGGTAAAACTCTAGTATGGATGTCAGCATGGCCGAATGGATAAGAACGCTTGTTCTTAAACCTCCGGTGTGCTGATGCCGAGGTAGCGGGTCCAACCCTTCACTGGTCATTTGGACTAAAATGTTGACCTGGGGACGTAAATTACAAATACCTTAAAAGTCGGAGTGAGTTCGCCTTTTGGCGAGGGACACTGGTAATAGGAAAAGCTAATCCACATGCAAAAATGAGTCCAGTGTACTAGAAGTAGTAAACGTGTACGGACTACGCTTGAGTTCAAAGCGAGTGAATGCAAAAAAAAAAAATAATAATAAATTCATAAATAAATAAATAAAACTCTAGTAGGATGCCGTCTCCACACAGTGAGAACCATTGGTGTAGCCCAGCGGTTCTCAACCTTTTTTGGCCCCTGCCCCCCCCCCTTTACCATATGTTCAGAACGTCATCCCCACCACCCACCCCTTTCGAATTTCCTCCCTATGAATCCCCCCATCCTTACACAGTATACATAAAAATGGAAGATAAATTTAATAACACATACTAGTAGAAGTCTATACATCTACATAAAACGTGATTTGCGGGTCTACTTACGTTATAAAACGAATTTCATTAGGGCGAGAAGCACAGAACCGTAAAATTTAGATGGAAAAACAATATTAAATAACTAGTTCTTGTATTAATGCGATCATGAAATAATCTTAATACCCCCCCCCCCCCAGAAACCCTAAAATTCCCCTCGGGGGAGAGGGGGGATTCCCCACTGGTTGAGAACCACTGGCGTAGCCTGTAATCTTTTACCGTAATCAATATGATGTGAGGTCAAAATATCAAGTGTCAGGCCCAGCTCTTCTAACTAGACGCAGGACCAGGATATCAAACCACCACAGGACGTACGTAGCTTGTACATGTCTGGTAGTATCACGTGTAATACATATGTCAGAAGAAAACAACGTCATAATTCAGCTGCCTGCGAAACCAGCTAAAACACATTTCATCATCATAGTCATGTGCCATGCCGGTAAGCGTGGACGGTCATGGTTCGCCATTTCATACGATCACCTGTGTCGCAGATCAGGCCTGTGTTCCCGTATTAATTATGTCAGGTGTCTACTCCATCCGGATATTGATCGCGTTGTCTTCCCTTTGCTTTTTTTATTCACCCTTCAACCCTACAAATGTTCACTAAATGTTCCAATTTATTTCTCCTCTTAACGTGACTAAAATATCTTAACCGTCTGTGCCTAATATTTCGAATCAGTAGACGGTTGTCTTTTGTCTCTTGTAGGACTGCGTAGGACCCTGTAGGTGCTTCTGTGTATACCAGAATCAAACACGCTGTACAATTTCATTTCTGCGGAGGTTTTATAATTTGAATTGTATCCATGGCAGCGGCCTCTTCGGTCTACTCTGTTCAATGTTTTACGACAGGGGTGCATTTAAGATGCTCAGCGCACAGGAGCGGGAGCGTTAGTGTAACAGTTAGGACGTGATGCTGACCATTACATCAGCGCGGTCCGACAACGTTTCGATGAAGCTCTCGACTTTCACTGCGGAAGGGAACAATTTGCCACCTATTCCTTCATGCACTCAGGCATATAACATGTGATGTGGCCTTACGTCGTCCCATTTACAAAGGGAAATTCCCGTTAGAAATTGCACGTTTACCGTTAATGACCTTGACCTAATAACCGTCCAGATGGTCACACGACTCGCGCAGCCAGCCCTACCTAATGGTCACGTTTTTCATTCCGTCACTTGGGACGCAGAGGTGTTTCCAAGGCACCAGGGCCGGGTTATATACTGGCCAAGACCTATTGACGCGTCCTCGTCGAGCGTCCTGGGCAACAGGTCCCTTCGGGTTCCTGGCTAAAGTCAATAGGATCGCCGATTCCTCCGAACACAAGCAAGTTCCTCCAACGAACACAAGCAAGCAAGCAATTCCGTCACTCCTGATGACCATTCTAGCGTCCAGAATGTGAGGGTCCTAATGCTTTTTTATACCCACAGTAGGTTCCAGTTAAGCGACCTATTGTTATTTTTCAACGTGCAGGGTGTCTTCCAATTTTTCGTCCTTATCAGAGAGGGATAAATGTTCGATCCACTACTTGATGTGAACTGAAGCACCACATCGTTTCCACAACTCCCCGGGAAGGTTACACCGGTGAACAAATGCCCGCAGAAGTCGGATGTGTCGGCCTAACGGCGCAAAAACGCAACTCTGCTGTATACAGGCACAACTCAATCTCGTCCGAAAAAAACTCTCCAGATGAACGCAGCAGAAGAAGACGTTTCCACAACTAAGAAATAAGTTACGTATAAAGCATAACTGTGTAAAATTTTATTTTAATTTTGATATTACTCTATTTAAGTAATGAACAACAGTGGACTTGTAAGACTTTTGTTTATTTTATTCACATGCAAAGCTTTTGTGACATGTTTCCTTTGCGATTCTATAACGAAACGTAGAGAGTCTTCGAGAAATGTAACCCCATGAAAGCAGGATAAACAAATTCACATGTACTAATCTGCATTCATTTTTTTTTTTTTTTGCTCTCGCTTTAAACTCAGGCGTAATCTACTCTATACACATGCTACTGCTGCTTCTAGTGCACTTGGCTGATTTTTTGGGTGTGGATTAGCTGTCCCTATTACCAGTGTCCCTTGCCATCAGTTGAACCCACTCCGACTTCAGAGATACCTGTAATTTACATCCTCAAGTCAAGGACGAGAAGTCAACATTTTAATACAAATAACCGGTGTATGGGTTTGAACCTGCTACCTCGGCATCAGCACATCGGAAGTTTAAGAGCTGATGATGGTATCCATTTGGCCATATTAACCTCATCGGCACTTATAGAAGTACATGAACGCAGCATGTTGAACCCACTAGTTGTTATGTCCAGTTCTAGCGCTCCTCCCGCTGGCCAGTCATGGTTCCAACAATACATAATTCCCCATGGATTGGACGGCTCACCAACTAATAGCATTTCACACGAATCCGTTTACACCAGTCTGGCAGCTTCCGCCAAGATATTGGCCTCTCTCCAAGACTTTTTGAAGTGTTATCAGAGTTAGCTGTATATCCTTTACAGTGTGTAGCAGTCAACCCCATCATTGTTTGGCTGTTTGTGATTTATTGGCATGTTTACGTTCAGTAGTTTGCCATTGCCTTTGAATGTGGACTACTCAAAAGAAGTCAGATGGAGATAGACTACAGCAATACAGAGATTAAAAACTATCCATGGCTCACATCCAGCAAACAAATTAAAGCTATTGCGAGCATGTATATTTCTTGTGGCGAAATATGCACGTGAGACAAGGGCCATTTCGCAATCACCAAATAAGAAAATCGGGTTTTTGGACTTAAATGATGCAGAAATGTTCTCAGACTTCCGTGGATCCAGCAGATGAAGCATGTTTGCATTCAACGAGATCTAAGCACTGAAGAAACATGGGAGCCACAGTGGCTTAGCCGCTAGATGTTCTCCTGTAGGTTCGAATCTACATCGGGGCACGTTTGGCCTGGGCTGCCAGGCAGATCTAGTTTAAAACAAGTACTAGAACATGTATTGGGAAGTAAAAGCGGAAATGATGTACAAGCCAAGTTGAACCAGCAGAAGAGGATGACCATGTGAACGATGGGCAGAGGGAATTGGGAATCTGGATATATGAAGCCCATAAACGAGTACTCTCCCACTGTTTATGATTTACACCGCAAGGTACAAGAGGAACAAGATGAGATGATAAGAATCCCTTCCTCGGTGGGAAATTCAAACACATTATGGTCGGGCTGGCAGGCAAACGGGAACACCTCAATACCCACAAGATTTGTTCAAATGACATTTTTTTAAAGTCTTAAATGTCGAGAGGATCGACTTCATTGCAACGGGTTTTATCCTACATGGCTCGGTCTCTTTTCTTAGGGCAACCTGCCGAAAGCGTCATACAAAGCACGAACTCAGTAGCTCCAGCGACGACCCCCAGGAGTCTCCGAGAAAAATGCACTCGTGAACCGAAAGAATCAGCCCGGAATTGAACCCACAACCTTCGGAGCGCAAGGCAGACGGATTGACCACTTTGCCACAATAACATAAACGGAACAAAAACAAACCCGGCCCGGGACATTAGTGATGGTGTTAGTTGTCGAATAATGATTGCTGACACTTACAGGCATGGCACGTGATGATGATGCATTACACACAAATATTCGTTGGATGAAGGATGTGATAGCATGTGAGAACTACACTTATCCCCACTTTGCCTTCTATTGACTAGTTCCGGCAGGTCTCAATTTCTTCTCTCTTTAGCTGGGCCGTGACCTCGCAGTTACCGCCACCTCCCACCTCCCATGACGTTTAGAAGTGTCTCGATGACGACATCGTTACGGGTTCTGGACTTTTTTTTTTAATCCACTCTAAGCATTTCAGAATAACGTTACAATACTCTTCAACTAGGTTACGGATACAATTTGTAATTCCGCATACCGTGTTCCAAACACGGCTGCGTGCGACTTGGCAGCAGACCTCCTTGCGTTGTTTTTTTTTCACGAAATGGCATGGGTGCCGGTCGTTCAGAAAGCAATAGCAAACTGGACGTAAACTTGCCAAGAGATCACAAAAAGCAAAACACTGCTGGGGTTGACTGCGACGTCTTGCAAAGGATATGCAACTAACTAACTAACTCTTCAACTGGTGGTATAGTAAACTAGGCCGTGGTCGACTGGTCTGGGTGTCAGCTAGCCCGATGGCAAGAAGGCCCTGCAGTCTCTTGGTAATGTGGGCTCCTTTAAACATTAGACACCCCTGAAGTCGGGGTGGCTTCGCCTGAGGGCGAGGGACACTGTTAATCGGGAAAGCAAATCCACACGCAAAATTCAGTCCAGCACTACTAGAAGTAGTGTGTACGGACCACGCTTGGGTTCAAAGCGAGCGAACACCAATAAATAAATAAATAAATAAATAAATAAATAAACATTAGACAGTATATCAAAATTACTTGTGACTGTCAAATTTATTAATGACTTTTCAGTCCCCCCCCCCCCCCCCCATACTGGAGGGTAAGAATGAAGGCAAGCGAGCAAGAGGTTGACAACGTTGCTAGTATGAAGATCACATCAAGAGATGGACGAACAGCAGACTGGCCCGAGCGTACAATCACGGCGAGAGACAGACAGTGCTAGAGATACATTAGTGACTTTTCATTCGCTCGCTTTGAACCCAAGTGCCGTGCACGTTGGACTGATTTTTGCGCGTGGGCTAACTTTCCTATTACTGGTGTCCCTGGGTACCTGTAATGTACGTCCACAAGTCAAAGACGAGAAGTCAACATTTTAGTCCGAATGATCGGTGTACAAGTTTACTAGCTCAATATCAGCACACAGGAAGTTTAAGAATGAGCGCTCTTCTCAGTTCGGCCATGCTGACTACGTGGTAATTGTACGTGGTAATTGTTAGTTCAGTAGTGTGTCATTGCTTTCAGAACGGCCGACGTCTCATACCATCTAAATCGACGCAAAGCGACAAACTTTCAAACCGCCCGCGGTTGATTTCAAGCTCTCTACGCCTAATGTCAGAACTCAACTTCTTTACACGTGTTGTTTTGTCTGTTGTGTCTGTAAATAGCAGTCGTGACTGACTAAGGAGCTCTCTCTCTCTCTCTCTCTCTCTCTCTCTCTCTCTCTCTCTCTCTCTCTCTCTCTCTCTCTCTCTCTCTCTCTTTCTCTCTCTCTCTCTCTCTCCTCTCTCTCTCTCTCCTCTCTCTCTCTCTCTCTCTTTCTCGTTATAACCACTTCTTTCTCATCCTTTCTCCATCTCTTTATTTCTATCCTTCCCTCTCCTTATCGCTATCTCTCTCCTTTTCTCTATCTCTCTCTTTCCCTCCCTTCCCCTCTCTCTCTCTGCCTCCTTCTCCCTCTCTCTCTGTGCCTACCTCTTCATCTCTCTCCCTATATATCCACTTCTCTCTCTCTCCTTCCCGCTCTCTGTCTACCTCTCTCTCTACCTCTTCCTCCCTCTCTCACTGCCTACCTTTCCATCTCTCTGCCTACCTTTCCATCTCTCCCTCTCTCACCCCACCCCCGTATAACACTTCTCGCTTTCCCTCACTCTCTCTGTGCAACCTCTCCCCTATCTCTTTCACCATCTCGCTCCCCTTATACACTATCTTAAACCCCTAATATGAAGAGAGAAATGTGTATAATGGGAGAGAGAGAAGCTGATGGAGAGAGAGAAAGAGAGAGAGAGAGAGAGAGAGAGAAGCAGGTGGAAAGAGAGAGAGAGAGAGAGAGAGAAGTGGGTATAAAGGAGGAGAGAGAAGTGGGTATAAAGAGGGAGAGAGAAGTTGGAATAAAGGGGGAAATAGAAGTGGATATAAAGGGGAGTGGGTATAAAGGGAGAGAGATAAGTGGGTATACAGGGGGAGAGAGACGTGGGTATTAAGAGAGAGAGAGAGAGAGAGAGAGAGAGAAGTGGCTATAAAGGGGGGAGAGAAGTGGGTATAAAGGGGGAGAGAGGGATAGAGAGAATGTGGTATAAAGGGAGAGAAAGAAGTGGGTATAAAGAGGGAGAGAGAAGTTGGAATAAAGGGGGAAATAGAAGTGGATATAAAGGGGAGAGGGGAGTGGGTATAAACGGAGAGAGAGGGAGAGAGATAAGTGGGTATACAGGGGGAGAGAGACGTGGGTATTAAGAGAGAGAGAGAGAGAGAGAGAGAGAGAGAAGTAGCTATAAAGGGGGGGGGGGAGAAGTGGGTATAAAGGGGGAGAGAGGGAGAGAGAGAATGTTGTATAAAGGGAGAGAGAAGTGGGTATAAAGAGGGAGAGAGAAGTTGGTATAAAGGGGGAAAGAGAAGTGGATATAAAGGGGAGATGGGAGTGTGTATAAAGGGAGAGAGATAAGTGGGTATATAGGGGGAGAGAGACGTGGGTATTAAGAGAGAGAGAGAGAGAGAGAGAGAGAGAGAGAGAGAGAGAGAAGTGGCTATAAGGGGGGGGGAGAGAAGTGGCTATAAGGGGGGGGGGGGAGAAGTGGGTATAAAGAGAGAGAGAGAGAGAAGTGGGTATAAAGAGAGAGGGGGGGGAGAAGTGAATATAAAGAGAGAGAGAGAGAGAGAAGTGGGCATAAAGGGAGAGAGAGAAGTGGGTATAAAGGGAGAGAGAGACGTGGGTATAAAGGGGGAGAGAGAAGTGGACATAAAGGAAAAGCGATTGGGCCTAGGTTGCTAGTGTTTCCCCAGAGGTTGATGTTATTTCATCGTTCAAGGAATCCAACCCAGTGCTCAGGGGCTTTGAGTGGGATGTATAGTGGCTTTTTGTATTTTAGATGGTGGATTTTTATTTAAAATGTTTCATTCAATATAACTTGGATTGCGTATGAAAACTGCATTTCGCCTGATGCCTAAAATCACCAGTCACATGTTGTTTTAAGGCTCGGATCACCTGTGGCCTTAGATCACCATTCACCTATTGTTAGGGTTGCTAGAGATTCCGGTTTTCTGGGACAGTCCCAGTTTTGTGTGAAATAATAATTCACTGTCCCGAAAAAAAACAAAATTTCGGGACGCTCGTTGTCTCGGTTTTTGCCTGTAAAATAAAACTGTTCCTCTATTTTCGGTTGGTAGAACTGTTTTACTTGTGGCTGAGATTAGGAGCAGAATTTGTCAAATAAAAATAGAAAATCAAATATGTCTGTCACTATCATTGAATGTCAGAAAGAGCTTACGAGGAATTTGTTTTGCTGTAAGGTAGTGAATCGTGGAACGGGACTGAACAAATTAAGAAGAGCTCGGAAGCAAAGAAGATGTGGTTCTTGAGACAAATATTGCGAACACCTTAGACTGCCAGAATAAAAACTAACAGCGATAACCTGAAAGAGGTTAATGAAAGTAGAACATCATATACAACTATAAGTAAGGGACAATCAACGTTCTTTGGTCATATAATGAATAAATTCGGGCATATTGTTTTGCGCTCATAGATGTAGGGGTAAGAATTAGAGACTAGAGGACATATAATGAGAAGAAAGGCACTAGAAAACACCTAGACAACGGAACAAATCAGTAGGGAAAAGAGGCAGAGGCAGAACTAGAGAAATAATGAGCGTAGAATGGAGGAATATCATCAATCAAGTTTGCCGGGAACTCCAAGGATAGAGATCTGTGGAGAGACATGAACGCCTTCGCCAGAAGGTAGTGAACACGGTGATGAAAATGGGTGGTAATTAATTTTAATGTGTGTACCATCTTCGATTCTAAGAGAAACGGCCTGGTTTCTTAGTTACAAGAGTGGTAAGGCTACCTATTGTTTAATATCAGCCATTTACAAATAACATTCACTTTTTGCCTAAAAACACCATTTAAGACAGTAATTAATTAACGTAAGTCTGCATGACGAGGCCTTGTCTAATGGTTATCTAACGTGACAGCATGCACAAATGGATGTCATAAGGGAGAAGAGAAAACAGCCTAGAGAACAAAAAGAAACAATGAGGCAGACTCCACAATGTCCTCTTGAAAGTGAACGTTTCAGTAGGCTGTAGACCACGCAATGTTCGTGGAGACACAAAAGGGCACAACAAAAGAATGCCAAGTTTATCCTTCGCCCCTTGACTGAGCCATGTTGTACGAACGAGGCTAGGCCAACGACACTGAAACTTGATGATGCACCGCTATCTGTATAGCCTTCTCCATTGGCAGGCTCACAGTTTGTCGCTAGACTTTAAACCTACACTGTAGTGAACCTCCCCCATTCGCACCAAGAATGTCTGCGTTAATTAGTTTCCCCCAGCGTTGACAACGCTCGGAATGTAGGGGTTTTCACGCTCTATGTTGTTCAGCCTACCTTTTGTAGTGTTCAAGTGAACTGAACTGTTTCACTTATGACGTTGCGTTTAGCTGGGCGTTTAGTAATATTTTTATTTCATTCGCGTTTGCGTCACTGTTTCAGGATACTTAGTATATATGATGTAAATGCTTGTGTTTCAACGGATTATAAATCGCGTAAAGCTAATTTAACTAGTAAATCAATACCTCTTTGACATCGTTTTACTAAGAATGGAGTGCTAATTGTAAACATATTATATTATTATCGTACTTCACATCATAAAGCAGCGATTTTGTTAGAAAACTATACATCAACCCTGTTGAATTAACTAGTGGTTATATTTCAAATTGTGTTGTGGTTGTGATATGATCGTAACAGCAGAAATGGCAACAGACAGAGATACCGATTATCCTTACGATGATGTTGATTATAAAGAGGAGCTGGACCCAACCGTGAAGGTAAGCAAACTGTAAATTTACCTTTGAAAACTGTTCAGAAAACCGCCTGTTTACAAGCTAATTTATTAGAATAAATGTCCAGTTTTGATTGGTATAAATAATTTTAAACTCATTGCTTCATATCGACTTGCGATATAAAATTCCACCATGTCAACGCACAGATTACCAGAAATGAATTGTTACGAGCCATATCATTTATTTTACTGTATCTGACTATAGGAGCCACTTAAAGTTATAGTGAAGTTTGGGAAGTTCAGGGAACATTTTTGAGTTACGTCCAATGTTGTATGGTATCTTCTTCTTCTTCTTCTTCTTCTTCTTCTTCTTCTTCTTCTTCTTCTTCTTCTTCTTCGTCTTCTTCTTCTCCTTCTTCTTCTTCTTCTTCTTCTTTTTCTTCTTCTTCTTCTTCTTCTTCTTCTTCTTCTTCTTCTTCTTCTTCTTCTTCTTCTTCCTGCCATCTCCCAAAAGGAGCATAGGTCAACCAGCTTACAGACCCTTTGTTGACTGTTAGTTACTGTTTCATGACTGGTTGGACCTTGCAGCTAAAGTTATTTACGGAATGGGGTGGTTAGTCACATGCCAACCCTCCTTAGTCCTTAGTAGTCTCTTGAGATCTGCATGGTAGGTTACAATATTACTATTCTTTGTTTCCCGTATGGACCCAGGTAACACACGGGCGTACCGTATAAGTACAGGTAAGTAAACAACCGTGTATTAAGATAAACTCTATGGACCACTGAGACTGAGCAAACTTAAAAAGTGAAATTCATACAAGAGACAACACTGTAGTTACATGCAAACTTCAAGCGAACGAAAGAAGAAGTAAATAACCCTTTCACAAACCTTGAGGTGTATTGCGTAAATAGTGCTAGCCCCAATGTATTATTGATCAATCGACACTCGATGGCTGATGCTGTCAATATGGGATTTGCCGCGGCTGGCAAGCGTAATAATAGCAATTGCGCTTTCGTGGTTCGAATTTCGATATAGTATAGTGAGTAAAAGTCCCTTAAATGCCTTAAGATGCTTTGGGAGTATGTTTCTAGACATCACTTTCCAGACCAGCCGACACTCGTGGGTGATGTGGTTGGCATCACGCTAACCGCCTTTACTTCCCAAAAAATTGTTGGTACCAGTGTTAAGCTTTGTCGACCAGGTACACTCCCCTGGAAATAGGTACTGGGGGTCAGCATGGCTGAATGGATAAGATCACTGGTTTTTAAACTTCCGATGTGCTGATCCGAGTTAGCGGGTTCAACTCTACGCCGGTCAGTTGGGACTAAAATATTGACCTATCGTCCTTGACGTGGGATGTAAATTACAAGCACCTCAGAAGTTGGAGTGGGTTTGCCTGATAGCGAGGGACACTGGTAATAGGGAAAGCTTATCCACACACAGAAATCAGTCCAGTGCACTAGAAGTAGTAGGCAGTAGTAGCACGTGTATGGACTACACCTGGGTTCAAAACGAGCGAACGTAAAACAACAACAGCAATAAAGTAGGAACGAATACGATATAATTTCACGGAGAAGCTATACACACAATTTTGTGTATAGTCCGAGCCGCTATACACACAAATTTGTGGCTGGTCACGTGATTATTCGGCACAAAATTTTGTGAATAGTACGAGCCGCTATTCACAAAAATTTGAAGAAGACTCTATTATGGGAGAAGCTATACACAAAATTTTGTGTATAGTGTATTAATTGTGTAGTTAAAAGGAAGTAGGCATCGTGTGACTAGTGGAATAATCACGTGACCCACAAATTTTTGTGTATAGCGGCTGGTACTACTCACAAAATTTTGTGTATAGTCACTCCGATAATTTAAACACTCTCATATAGTTTTACATATGTTCATGTAGTTTTAACATCTTGCCTCAAACAGCGTTAACATGTCAGAACCGGTTGCTCTATACCTCCCTGTACCCTAGTCTTTTTCCTTTATTCCTTCACCCCAGCCTATTGTAGATGCAAGCTACAGTGTTCAGGCTACTACTTTGTCCCTTATCTCTTTGTCAGTTATAATTTTAACACCTGATTCAGACAGCCATTACTTGAACACATGAACCGCCTGTGACAGTTGCCTTGACTCTAGATGCTGTATAGTTCCATGTATAGCGTTAGGTAGACATGTCTATGCAGCCAACCTTCATTGCGGAGACGGCACGTGATTGATTGATTGATTGATTGATTGATACATGTCTAGGCATTGCACAGTTCTGTGTTTAGTGTATTGTTATACAGAGGGGTGCTTAGATGACAAACCAGAACAAATCATTATTCTCCACCTGAAAATTGAAAAGAATTTACTCCACCGCCATATGTTTACTCAGTTTAAGATTGGCAAATTAGCAATTATTACAATAAGTATATTAAAGGCAAGTAGAGCTTACAAAACACCAGGAAATTTGAAACAGTTATCAGAGTTTAAACCTGGATCAGAAACAATGAGAACGACTAAAAAGAAACTGTTATTTAAATGTTGCATATCCCTTACAGGACGTTGCAGTCAACACCAGAATTTTTCAGCTGTTCACAGGGAATAAATGAACTTCTATTTGCAGACGATCAGTTCCTGTTTTACAGCGATGAGGGCAGACTACAAAATCATATTACTAATCTGAGTTCAACCTGCAGCAGATACAATATGAGCATAAACACAGCCAAAACCGAAGTAATGCAAGTTAGCAGATCGCCAGGCCCTCTAAGTATACAGATAAATAACACACCTCTGAAACAAGTTAAAGAATTCAAATACCTTGGAAGTATGATCACAGAAGATGGCAGATTGGACAGAGAAATTGAAATCAGATGTCAAAAAGCTAGTGCACTTACATATCAACTATCACCCTTACTGAAACATCCAAACATACCCATGTTCGCAAAACGACAGATAATAAACAGCATATTCACACCAACCCTATGCTACCAATCTCAAACCTGGACTTTATCCAAATTATACCTTCGCAAAATCAACACCTGTGAAATGAGATGCTTGAGGAGAGCTTCCAACTTAACAATCCGAGACCGAGTAAGAAATGCTACTATCAGACATACAGTGGGATCAACACCTTGTGCCACCTTTATTGAAAGACAGAAGATCAAGTGGTTTGGCCATGTTGTTAGAATGCAACATCAGCAGCTACCATCACTGGCCTTATATCAAAGATCATCTGCGACGAGACCACGAGGACGTCCAAGAAGAAAATGGATTGACGACATCAGAGACATTGTACAACCACACGGAATGACACTATCCAGTGCCGCCCACCGGGTGCTGGAACGCAAATTATTCCTCCCCACGACGCTTGACGGCAGAAGTGGAAGATGATGATGATGATGATGTTGATGTACTAGGCAAGATTACGCTCAGTAGTTTGCCATTGTTTTCTGAGCAGAGAAGAAACTAGAACAAACATTTGTTAACTGGTGCCTGACAGAATCGAAGGACTAAAATGGTATAACGGAATCCCCGGGAAGGTTAACCCGGTCAACAAATGCCCGCAGAAGTCGGATGTGTCGGCCTAACGGCGCAAGAACGCAGCTCTGCTGTAAACAGGCACAACGCAATCACATCCGGAAAAAAAAACTCCGGATGAACGCAGAAGTATAACGGAATAATTAATGCAAGGCCGAGAGAGAGAGGGGGAAAGGGAGAGGGAAAGAGAGAGACAGAGACAGAGGGGAAGAGAGAGAGCTGTTCCAAAGAATCAAGAGTTTGGGAAGGGACGCGGGAGCTGTATACGATGGGCATTGAGAAAACTTGATAATTATAAAACTAGACAGTCCCTTATTTGAACCCCACAGGTCACAAGAAATATAGGGAGACCTTAAAAAAAAATACCCCCCCCCCCCCCCCCCCAGAGAGAGAGCGAGAGAGAGAGAGAGAGAGAGAGAGAGAAATCGAAAGGATAAGAGCACTAGGTGTTAAACTTCCGGTTCGCTGATGGCAGTGTAGCCGGTTCAACCCCTACATTAAGTTAGACATCAACTTTGACTTCATAGAAAGCATAAACAGTTCAGAAAGAGTTGGCAGGCTGCTGAACGTACAATTGCCAAGAAAGTCAACCTGGGGTTGGTCGCAACGTCCTGCAAGGACATGCACTATTTTTTTAGTTATCAAAATCTTCCCGCTTACCTGCCGGTTTGAGAGTCGTGTGTTCGATTCCACCACGGGGCCGCAATGTTTTTTTCCCGTTGGTTTGGGTTCATATATCAAGCTAGCTTGAAATGGGGACAAGGTAGGCATTTTAATACCACTTGTTAGTCGAAGTTGGGGAGGATGCGGAGCTGGAATTATATTCTTAAATTATTAACCGATTCTGTGACTAAGGATAATATACAGCCAAGTGTGACTTCTTTTTGGACAGCAGGATGATATATCGCAATACCAGGGTCATCGTATTATTTATTTTGTTTAGTGGTATCTTCCCTTGTATGAATGTGAAGCTTGGACAATGAGCAAACAAGCTGAAAAACATCTGATGGCTGTAGAAATGTGGTTTCTGAGGAGAATGCAAAGAATACCATGGACAGACAGAAAAACCAATGACCAAGTCCTACAAGAAACAAGTGAGAGTCGTACACTAATTAGAGAAATTAGTCGCAGACAGTCAAAATGTTTTGGACATATGAGAAGAAATAAAGTGGAGAACTTGGTGACAGCTGACAATATCGAGGGGAGGAGAACAAGAGGAAGACAGAGAAGTAAACACCTGGAATCCTTGGCCATGTGGCATGACTGAAACAGAAAAACTGAGTTGACCCACAACTCTGGTGATCCAGTGAAATGGCGAATCATGAGCGCCCACGTTTATCGGCATGGCACATGATGGATTGATGGATCTTCCCCAATATTAATACTCAGTGAATGGACATTTACTTTATAACACCAGTTCATTTTATTGTATAGCAATATTTGGTCCAAACTTTTTTGTTTGGCACTGAACGAATTAACGCGTTTAAGATTCCCAAATTAACACGACCTTTAAAAGGTTAAACATGGGTACAGATTTTACAAAGGACAGAAAACACGGACGTGTTATTTACAGCATACTTTTCGGCTGCTTACGTTTGCTACAATAGCTTTAGAAATCTAGGCAATTGACATTTTTGAATGGAATGCTTTCACGTTGCGCGAAGTGCATTTTACCATTTTTTATCTGTCCTGATTTCCAAGGTATGCAGAATGAATGACCTGGTGGGGTAAGGATGTGTAAAATTGTTTTGGTTTATTGCGTTATTACTCTGTGTGTGTGTGTGTGTGCGCGCGCGCGCGTGTGTGTGTTTGTGTCCGACTGTGGCTTGGGGTAATGACATTAGTTTCATAATTCTGACACACTGGACTCGAAGTCAGCTGCAGGCGATTTGGGAGCAGATTGTTTTGCGTCGATTTTCATAATGGTATGAGCATCGGTCATTCAGAAAGCTATGATAAACTGTTGAACGTAAAATTGCCTAGACGATCACATGCGGGCAAAAACTGCCGGGTTGGTTGTTACGTCATGTAAAGGACGTGCAACTAACTGGTTGTATGAGCGGGTTGGTTGTTACGTCATGTAAAGGACGTGCAACTAACTGGTTGTATGAGCGGGTTGGTTGTTACGTCATGTAAAGGACGTGCAACTAACTGGTTGTATGAGTGAGTCTGTGTGTGTGTATGTGTGTGTGTGTGTGCGCGCGCGTGTGTGTAATTGGATCAGCAATTGACCTGATGGTTCTGGAGGGACATGATCGCATGCCCTATCTCAGATTGACATGTGTGTGTGAGACAGTGCCTATGTGACTGCGTGTCTGTCTGTCTTTTACTTCACTGTGTGGTTTGAAATGCGTTAAATTTAAACCCACTTCTATTCATATCCTCATTTGCCATAAATAGACCATTATAACGTATTAAGTTAGATACGTGGGTGCACCGGCGTATTCAGCTGTGCTGAATGCAACAAAAGCGGCACTAAAATATGTGGTCTGAAATTATAAATAATTAACCACTTGTAGCGGATGGCATTCTCTTGTACTTTTTACAACGCTTCTGCGGGCCTCAGGCTGCTGCTCTGGGAAAATTTTTAGGAAATAGACAGAGATGTGGTTCCTAAGACGATTGTTGCGAATTTCTTGGACTGCCAGAGTAACTAACAACGATTGCCTTGAAGAGGCTTATGAAGCTAGACAGTATGTAAAACAATAAGAATGAGACAAACAACTTTCTTTGGTCATGTGATGAGAAGAGAGGCAGTGGAGATCATAGTGACAACTGGAAAGATCGAGGAGAAGAGAGGCAGAGGCAGACCAAGAGAAATGATGCTGGATGGATTGAGATGGTGGCATGGAGGAATATCATCAGCAGAGCTGATCCAGAACACCAAAGACCGAGATCTGTGGAGAGCCATGAACGCCTACGCCAGCTGGCAGGGTACTTGATGATCATGAGAGTCCGTTATCTTGGGTGGAATCTGTTTAGAGCAATGGTTCTCAACAGGTGGGGAATCCCCCATCCACCCCCAGTAGGGAATTTTAGGCTTTCCGGGAGGGGTGGGGGGGGGGGGGGGGGGGTGGGGGGTTGGAATTAAGATTATTTCAAGATCGCATTAATACAATAACCGATTTCTTGATATTGTTTTCCCTTCCATACTTTACGGTTCTGTACTTCTCGACCTTCTGAAATTCGTTCTGTAACGCAAGTAGACCCGCAAATCACGTTTTATGTAGATGTCTAGACTTGTTCTAGTATGTGTTATTAAATTTAGCTTCCATTTTACGTATACTATGTAGGGGCAGGGAGGGGGGGGGGGGTTATAAAGAGGAGATACGAAAAAGAGGGGGAGACTGACCGACAGACAGACAGACAGGCAGGAAGGCAGACAGACAGAAAGACGGACAGAATACCGAGGACGACGACGACGAACGCTGATGGTGCAGTCTGCCTTGGGCTGTGACCCAGAATGTCGATAATACATTTAACTTCAAAGCTGTAAAATGCCTGCCTGTCACCTTCGTATTTTGACCCCGCCAGCTAATTGATTTCCTCAGCTTCATAGTCACACATTGTGACATACGCCTCTGTCAAGTTTGCCAGTTTGGATAATTATTTTTCCTGTTCTATAATATGTCAGCGTCTGAAGCGCAGGGTTTAACTTAATGACGTCCAGTTTCCGAATTCCCCGACAGATCGAGGGTTCAAAATCAGCCGCGGTTGATTTGGAATCAGGCCGCTTTGCGTTGATGTGGATTATATGAGGTGCCGACCGTTCAGAAAACAATGACAAACTACTGATCTTAAAATTGCCCAGGAAATCAGTCAATAATTGCTGGGGTTAATTGCAATGTCCTGTAAATGTAGGGCTGCTAAATATTATAACTGGGAAACCGGGGCGTTTCTCTTAAAATCAATGCACGTTGCACAAATGACAATTCTCACTCATTATTATCATATCATGTGTCCTGCCAACTGGCGTAGGCGTCCATGCCTCTCCACAGATCTCTGAACGCAATGTTCCTGGTCACCTCTGCTGAGGATATCCCTGCATGCCACCGTCTCACCCCACCTAGTATCATTTCTCTTTGTCTGCCTCTGCCTCTTCCCCCCACAGATTTTGTCAGTCCGTTTTCCAACGCCTCTCTTCTCATTATATGACATTTTACATTGATTCAGTGCCGAAGGATAATATATCGCCACATATGACCTCCTATATTTGACAGAAGGACGATATATCGCTAGCTAACTGTATTCTATATTATAATTAAGGAAATGACTTGCAGAAATTGCTGCAAGCCACAAAAGCCATATGCTGAGATCATCCCTCAAAACATCAACTCCATGGCTGCACCGATAACCCAAAAGGGTCTTTGGAAAATTATTACACTTGTGGTCCGAACAACGTAGTCAGTAAACGAACCCAATGCCTTCACAGTGCTATGCACCTGTGTACTAGTGACAGTATAAACTTATTCGTGTAATCCTCACTTGTGTAATATTGACAGTATAAACTTGTCCGTTTAATCGTCACCTGTGTAATATTGACAGTATAAACTGCCAGTCATTAAACTTGTCCTATGCCTTAGCTACGTTGCCCGTTTATAAACTGAAGTGAAACGTACCGATAACGAACCGTTATCCAAAAATGTAAACACATAACGAAACCTTTAAACCCACTGTAGGTGATAAGCAAGTCATAACAGTGTCAGCAGATAAGATATATCCTAAGCGAGAGAAGCGTTGGTACAACCGACTAACTTATCTTCATGGCGGATATTGCTGTTTGGGTGTGAATTGGCTTTCACATATTTTAGGCCAAGACGTAATGATGTTTGATGATCACCCCCCCCCCCCCCCCAACCCTCCTCCAACATTTCATCCCAAATAGTTCACTGTAAAATTCAGAAAATTTTCATCATTATCAAGTGCCCTGTCAGCTGGCTTAGGCGTTCATGACTCTCCACATATCTCGGTCTTTGGTCTTCTGGGTCAACTATGCTGATGATATTCCTCCATGCCACCGTCTCAATCCATCCAGCATTATTTCTCTTGGTCTGCCTTGTCTCTCTTTCCCTCGATCTTTCTAGTTGTCACGATGTTCTCCAATATCTCTCTTCTCATCATATGACCAAATATAGCTGTTTCTCTCTTTCTTATTGTTATATATAGTGTTCTAGTTTCATTAGCCTCTTTGAGGCCATCGTTGTTAGTTACTCTGGCAGTCCAAGGAATTCGCAACATTCGTCTTAAAAACCACATCTCTGTTGCTTCTAAGTTTTCCCTAATTGTTTTCATTTACATTCCAAGATTCACTGCCATACAGCAAAACATACAGAAAATTGTCCGATGCCCATTTTATAAGGCCTACACAGAGCCGTCAGTTTCTTCTATCGCTTTATCCCCATTGGGGGATATACCTCCAACAAACTTCTTCCAAGCCGTCCTATTCCTAGCTGCCCCACACAACTCCGTCTATGGCCTCCCCATATTATCCATGTCTGTCTCTATTTTTCTACTCCGAGTGTTTTATTCCCCCACCCCTCTATTTCTTTTACCTTGTGGATTCCAGACAAAAGGTCTTCTAGTGACATTGTTCGTGTGAATAGCCATGTGTGTTCCTATGGGGAAACAGAGAAAGCTAACACAGTAGCCTACCATGCATGTAAGGCGACTAAGGAGATTTCCGCCGGTGTGTTACCGGGACTCTTACAGAATCCAGCCCCACTGTACACACTGTAACCTTCCATACCTGTCGTCAGAGACGACGAAAGAAGGTTTGGCGTGAGGCTGGCTTCCCCACTCATTAGAAAAACTTAACCAGTCAGATAAAAACATCAGAGCCGTACTGGTCTAAAAATATAAACCTGCCCTGTTGTGGGTTGAACCAGAACTACTGCTTCAGGTTCAAACCCCAGCAGGAAGGTTTATATTTTCACACCAGTACGGCTCTGATTTTTAATCTGACAGGTTAAGGTTTTCTACTAAATAGGATAGCCAACTCCAGCACTGTTTGGCGCTTTTGGCTATTTGTGACTTCTTGGCAAGTTTAAGTTCAGTAATGTGCCATTGCTTTCTGAACGACCATCACTCATATCATTATAATAAAACCAACGCAAGGCGACCTGCATACATATCGCCCGCAGCTGTGTTTCGGAACGTGGTACGCGGAATTAGTTTGTAGGCGAATGTTATTTAAGTGATGAATGTTAATTCTTAAATCTCACGTGTTGACGTCCAGGTAATGTTAGCTCTTTCAAGGGCTTGCATATATCGAAATCATGTTGGTGTAATGACTTTCCTCCCGACTCGCTACCGAAGTACCATCTGTCTTGGGAAGTGTGTTACTGAACTTTATTTCCCTTCTCCAACCTCAGAAACGAGCGGCTTTTTCTGATATACTATAACTTTACATCATATCGTGATTGTAACGGACTCAACACGGTATGTTGAGAAAGGTGAAGACAGGCATGCTTCAAACGGAGTGGCAGGCTTCAGTTCAATCATCAAAAATAGGTGGCATCTGTTGGGTGTTTTCCCCGGGACATGCTGGTGTGGTGGGAAACGAGCAGGAGAATGATCTGATTGGTTGGTTCTGCGCCGCTCGGTGGTGTAATAATGCATGTAAAGGCAGACGTAGTCGAGGACCTGTGGGATGTGCAATATGCGGAAGAACAGATTATCATTACGGTCTGGAGAGAATGGTACTGCAGGAAATGACCAGAGGATCTGGCCGACACCCAGGACTCCAAGGAAAGACCAAGCGGACACACAATCAGACTGCTACTGGTACTATTAATATTGCGACTCCTCGCTGGCTGTTGAAGATGAGGAGCACTTATGGTAATATCCCGGGTGTATGATTTCGGTTCTTGACTAAACACAACTCATCTTGGAGAGGCATCTTGTGATATAACCAGGGAATGATTCGTCACAGAACACATAGCCTGGCTGGGATTAGGGTCTATATTAGGGTCAAACTGTTCTTCCACTGGGTTTAGGTATCTCATTTCAAGAGACTCCAACTCAATGCTCATAGCACACAGGCATTATTCGAATCCATGACCACAGGGTTGATATGGGAATGCGCAAACCACTGCACCATCCGCGGTTTCTTGTGTTGTTATGGATGACATAACTTAAAACAAACTTACAAGATATATTTCAGAATGCTTCAGGTATGTGTATACGTGTCATAACCTTCAAGTGTTTATGCTGTGTGCAGAATTTTTATCCATTTATAACTCAGCAACATAACTCTTGTCAGATGGTATTCTTTGGTTATCACTTACACCGACGACATAAAAGTATGGTAGCTGTATATCGCATTGTATGTTACTTCAGTCGAGCGGATTTACGCATTGAAAGTTTGCATGCTTTGGGTTTTTTTCCTACGTTAAAATCTCTCTGATAGAAACAAGATAATAGCACGTAAAAGGTCATGCACATAACTCGATATATCCAGGAGATAGCGGTTTGAAAAGACGTAATATTACACAAGCAGTTTAAAAAAGTTTATGTAAACAATCAGCCTGTATAACTACTACTTGGTTCTTAGTTGTAAGAATTCACATCATGCACTACCAGCAACCACAAAGATCATGCGTCGGCAACGTACGGCACACGTGCCAAGCGTGGCCCGTAAAGCGCTTTTGGACGGCACGCTGCGTGAATTGAAATACAGTATACGGTACCATTGAGCAAATTTAGGTCTTAATAAAATATAAGCATATAATTCTTGAAAAGATATTTCTGTATTTACATCCCTTTAAAACAAAAGTTTTTAGACACTGGAATGTGCGATCTGACACAATCTAACAATGCGAGTGTGGAACAACAATGACTCGCCTTGACGAAGTTCTGTTTCCATCTTATACTTCCCCTCTCTCACTACCAACCCCACCACCAACTCTAAAATTCTCTAGGTTGTCGTATACTAATTTCAGTACAACACGTTGACCGTAGCACACAAGTTGGGTTGTTATTAAATAAAACGGCCCTGTTAAAACAAAGACAAAAACTTTTTATACTCTCGTTTTAAGACTTTTTTGTTCTTGTTGCATATCCTATTTACAAGGTCAACACCAGCATTTTACTGCTGTTGTTGATGTCTTGGCAAGTTTTACGTGCAGTAGTTTGCCATTGTTTTCTGGACGACCGGCTCCCATACCAACATGTTAAAACCCAAGAGCGACACGGTCTGCTGCCAAATCGGTCGCCGCCGCGTTTCGAAAGCGTTGTAAGTGGCTCACGAATCGCGTTCGCAAGCCCGTAGGCCACTGAGACCGGCTTTAAGACATTTGGACAAGTGAATATGAATTAGTCCATGGTTGACTTAAGTTGGCACGCGGAGTGGCTTTGTAGCATCATTTCGCCACAACACTGCAAGAAAGGTTGCTAACCCTCGTCATAGATGCTGCCCAAAAAAAAAAAAACGCAAAGAAATATTAGATATAGTGATAAAAGGTCAGGCAGACAATATTATAGACAGATTGAGACATTCAGGCAAACGAAAGAGATAGACGAGCGGAGTCAGTTGCTTCGCAGTCAACCCCGTCATGTTTTGAATGTTTGTGATTTTCCAGGCAATTTTACGTCCAATAGTTTGCCATTGCTTTCTGGACGGCTGAGGGCCCATACCATTGTGAAAATCAATACAAAGCTATCTGCTTCCACATCGCTTGGGGCGGACTTTGAACCCGTTATGTCGGGATATGAAACTGCATTCACTACCATTAGGCCCAAAGCGCTGACGCAAGAGGGTAGATTGATGTAGAATGTCAAGTACCATAGGCGAGAGGGTAGACTTCATTGCACCGGCTTGCATCCCGCCTGTCTCGATTTCTCTCCGCAGAACGACTTGCCGCTCGCCGAGATCATCGCACAAAGCACCAACTCCGTAGCTCCAGCGAAGACCCCCAAGAGTCTCCAGAAAAATTGTACTTGTGCGCTGAACGACCCAGTTCAGGGAAGGAACCTACAATCTTCAGCAAGCGAATGTAGAATTTAGTAAACAAATACACTAAAATGTCAGTGAGCTGAGTGGTCTCGAGGTATGGTGTCTGCCTCGAGTGCTGGAGGTCCCGGGTTCAAGCCCCGGTGAGGGCCAGGATTATTTCACGTGGACTTCTAGTAACAAAATTTCCCATAGTCTCTGGGTAGTGAGATCGGACGCCTGTGTGTTTTGTTGCGCACGTGAAAAATCTTATGGCAGTTGGAAATCGAAAAAGAGTAGCCTAACGGCGCTACCCGAGCAAAATTTCTAGTTAAAAACTTACCCGAAGTATTTCAGGATCCTCGCCGGTGCTACGGAGTTCGTGCACTGAGCTAAGATTCTCCGGACTCAGGCTTGAGTTAGGGGTAGAACGGTGCACTTATGGGTTACACCCGTGTGCCATGATGTTGATCCGTCGACTAAACTAACCACTACAAGGTACTGTTTTTGGTTGAAGTGTGTTGAACAAATCTGGTATGTTATCAGACAATCCTGCAATAACATTAATGCTAGTGGTCATCGTGGCCGAGAGGTTTATTCTTCTTCTTCTTCTTTCGTTCGCTTGACATATGTCTATAACTGCAGTGCTGTCTCTTGTATGAATTGAACTGTCTTTTTCAGTTCACACAGCGGTCCATAGAGTAGAGGTTTATTGCGATCAACTTTCTGGACGCTGATGGGGGGTAGTGATTAATCCCACTCATAGGTCTGTTGGACTTAAATGCTGATTTCTCTTTCAGAAGGCATTGGCAAACTACTGAACGTAACATTGCCTAGCAAACCACAAATAGCCAAAGGGTGACTTCACCGTCCTACAAAGGGAATGCAACTTTTTTTATTTAACTCAAGGAATAAGCTATGATTTTGTTAACCTCGTCACGATTTTCCGTTTTCAGAAACAGTTTCGATTGTATGAAGATTGTTGATGCAGTTTTTCCGAACACTCAAATGTTTGTCCAGCTGCTGTTGCCTTCACCAGCCAATCAATCATTGTATCCAATACTGGAGTGTTTACTGGAGTTGGCTATGCGTGTTTTTGTGATGAGAGGATTGCCTCGTAAATATTGTCCTGTTGTTGTTAGTTCAACACCTGTCACCCGTATGTCTCTGCGTAACTTTGTTTGTTATGTTTGTTCCGCTCCGCTAGATCGATTCAGGCATAAAGCAGAAACGGCCTTACACTACGCTTTGAAATATGCCCCCGTACTGGACAACCTTCATATTTTTTGTTGTGCTACGAGAGTTTTCTGTGTGAAAAACTGTGTCATGCTACAAGTGTTTTCTGTGTGGTAAACTGTGTCGTGCTACGAGAGTTTTCTGTGTGGTAAAGTGTCTTTTCTTTAGAATTATTGTGCGAGTGTGTTTGGTATCGTGCTGTGGAGTAAACCTGCAAGTCTAGTAAGCGAAAGACCCCTAACCGCGCGTATTTGATATATTGTTTTTAAAAGCAAAACAAAATTATAGTGAGATTCTGTTGGATATTTTCCCTAGGAAATGCTGGTGTGGTGAGAAACGATCAGGTGGAAAGATTGGCTGGGTCTGCACAGTTAGGTGGGGTATTAGTACATAATAAGGCAGACTCATACGCAGAAGATAGGAGAAATATATAGACACGAATAAAAGAACCCGCAGAAATCGTGGTTTGAATCCAGCTTGCCGTGCTTTTTGTCTTCTTAGGTCCTATATTTTTATTTTATTGTATCGCTAGCGTTGTATCTTTTCTGAGCTGCTCAATTTATTGTGTTTAGGCTTTTGTCTGTTTCAGCACAATTTTTCTCTTTCTTTCAGCGGAAGTTTTTTTTTTTTTTTTCCCGGACTGCTCAGTTTACTGTCTTTTGGCTTCTGTCTGTTTAAGGCAGTTTAAGCACAATTTTTCACTTTCTTTCAGTGGAAGTTTGCACAGGTAGACAATGTATAGCTGTCAGTAACAGTTACGTCATTCATGTAACACAATCGTCATGAAATATGAACACAACAGTTAGTGGACGGAAGTCTGCGCAGAAAAACAATATATGATCAGACAGCAGCGGTTATCACATAAAACTAGTGTCACGAAACGTGACTCACGTCATTAGTTTCTCTTAATTAATATCCTGCTTTCTCGTGATCCGTTTCTCTGTAAAGATATGCTGTCTTGCCTGCAAGCTTTTCGTGTACATTTTCTGCACGCTTTTTCATTTCTGTAACAGCCTGTTGCCCCTTATTTCCGCTCTCATTTATTTGCCCTGTCTATGAATGCGAGATTATCATAAGCACACTGTTTTTAAATATTCGATATTGAATCCAATAAGTTTGGTTTTTCTTTCTGTCCACCAGATGTTGTGTGTTTTCATTCTCATTATTTTCACTTATCTGTTTGCATTTGCCCATAATGTTCATTATCATTTCCCGTTATATCAGTAATTGTATATTATTTCTCACGACACACAACTTAATAGGCCTATGCTTTCATTTGATTGGGGGGGGGGGGGGGTAGAAGAAGACATAACTTAATATTTAGAATATGGGCTTGAAAAAAAGATGGATTCCGTCAGACTTGTCAAATACCCATGACACGCAACCTTTACTAGAAGTTAGAATGATGCCTCGACAACCTTCTAGACTAAGAGGGATTAAAGTATCCTTACTGGTTTTCTTTCTGAAAGATTTGAACGACTCTCTTTTCGTCGGGAGATTGGCAACCATGATCGCCCACACTTATCTACATGAAACGTGATTATCATTATGATGATGGCACTTTGAACAAGTGACTGAAACAGCTATCATAATAAGTCCACACACTTTTGTCGAATCCTGGTAGCTGAAAACTGGAGATAGAGATACACTTGGAATGTTAGTCAAGCCTTATATGAGAAATTCCGGATTAGCTTATTTACTCCATGAACAAGGAGGGAGAAGAATTTATTTATTGAACAAATATCCCGGTATCTGAGTGACTATAGCAAGGAATTTTGTAATTAGTAAATTATCATTAGTAGCGACGTACACAGTAAACGCTACATCATCATCATCATCAAGTGCCGTGCCGGCTGGCGTAGGCGTTCATGGCTCTCCATAGATCTCGGTCTTTGGTTTTCTGGATCAACTCTGCTGCTGATATTCCTCCATGCCACCGTCTCAATCCATCCAGCATCACTTCTCTTGGTCTACCTCTGCCTCTCTTCCCCTCGATCTTTCCAGTTGTTACGATGTTCTCCAATGCCTCTCTTCTCATCACATGACCGAGGAAAGCTGTTTGTCTCTGTCTTATTGTTGTATATAATGTTCTAGTTTCATTAGCCTGTTTCAGGCAGTCGTCGTTAGTTACTCTGGCAGTCCAAGGAATTCGCAACATTCGTCTCAGGAACCACAGCTCTGTTGCTTCTAATTTCTTCTTAATTTGTTCATTTACATTCCAAGATTCACTGCCATACAGCAAAACTGGTTCTACATAACATTTCAGCACTCTCTTTCTTACATTCAGTGACAGTGACTTATTGCATAAGATACTCTTCATTTTATGAAATGCGGCTTTTGCCTGCCCTATTCTGCTCCTAATCTCTGTTGTACATCTTCCATCTGATGTTATAAATGCCCCTAGGTATCTAAAATTATCAACTTGGTTAAGGATTTTCCCTTCTATTTCTATGTCACATTTTGGTGTCACCATTTTCTTTGATATTACCATTGTTACTGTTTTCTTGATATTCAAGTTGTGTCCTTTCCTTGCACTCTCTGTTACTACAACGTCTAATAATTGTTGTAGGTCTGTTGAATTATCCGCCACCAATACTGTGTCATCTGCATAGCGTATATTATTTATATTATAACCTCCAACTAGTATTCCTGGCATCTCTTTGCTCTCTCTCATTATTACTTCGCTATACAGGGAGAAAAGATCTGGTGACAAGACACACCCCTGTCGTACTCCTAGCTTTATCTGTTCGTAACTACCCTCTTTATTTCCCATTTTAATTGCTGCTACTTGGTTCCAGTAAATATGCTTTATTATTCTTAAATCTTTTCCATCAGTGTTGATATCTTCCAACATTCTACGGGACATCTCTCTCTCTCTCTCTCTCTCTCTCTCTCTCTCTCTCTCTCTCTCTCTCTCTCTCTCTCTCCCTCTCTCTCTCTCTCTCTCTCTCTCTCTCTCTCTCTCTCTCTCTCTCTCTCTCTCTCTAACAGTCTGTTCGTTTCATTTTCACAGCTGCTCAGGACAAAATAGCAAAATATAACAAGTAAGAACTAAACAAAGGCCGTTAACATGAGAGAGAAGACCCTTGGGCTGATCCGATGGAAGGTCCTAGCCAAGGTTGGCTTGTAGACAGCGCCCCTCCAAGATGTCCGTTGTAACAGTCGCCCTAGTTAGCCATGCTCGCACCGTTCCCTTTGGTGACATGCGTGGGCGGGGAATTGTTTACTTCGGGAAGTCACAAACAGGAAATGGGAGACCGCAAACAGCGTATTGTAATTAACAGCTGCCAATAACTTGTCCACAAGGAAGTTAGCGAGCACACACATTTACACGGCACACTGAAAGGTGGTGACAATTAAACAAAAAGTTAAGAATAGGGAATTTCTGCTAAAAATAAAGAGGAAGTATACAATAAAACATATGTCATTAGCAGGAGAAGGAGCAGCAAAATTAGTAATAGTATTATTAGTGGTGGTGGTGGTGGTGATGGTAGTGGTAGTACTTTAGTAGCAGTAGTAGTAGTAGTAGTAGGGATTGTGGTAGTAGTAGTTGTTGTTGTAGTAGTAGTAGTAGTAGTAGTAGTAGTAATAGTAATAATGGTAGTAGTAGTGGTGGTGGTGGTGGTGGTCGTAGTGATAGTAGCAATAGTTGTAGTTGAAGTAGTAGTAGTAGTAGTAGTAGTAGTAGTGATAGTAGCAATATTAGTAGTAGTAGTAGTAGTAGTGATGGTAGTAGTAGTAGTAGTAGTGGTGGTGGTGGTAGTAGTAGTGGTAGTAGTAGTGATAGCAATAGTGATAGCAGTGGTAGTTTTCGTGGTAATAGTAGTTATATTTGTTGTAGTAGAAGTGATAGTAGAAGTAGTGGTTGTAGTGATAGTAATAGTGGTAGTAGTAGTATGAAGAGGAAGAAAAGTCAGTACGTAAGTTAAACATGTATATTTGGAAACGTAAATGAGGTACACCCTTGAACACAACTTATTATTTCACTGATAAGTCAAGGGCCCTCTTCCACACCACAAAGTATATGGTGCTACCTCCATGTTGTTATAGACCAGTCCTCACTCGACAGGTGATCAATATCACGGCAGCCGTCTTTACTTCCCAGAAGCTGTACTCCTTTTGGGAGGATCGACCAGGGAGCTAGCCTAAGTCAGTATTTAAAATGTTCACTCCTCGATGGGGATTCCTACGCTCTGCGCTACGGCGGCTTCCATTGAACGTATAGTTCTCATTTATGTTTCAAAATAATCTTCACCAACTGTGATAAACTTGTCCCATCGTTGTATCAGTACTTCCAAACCTGCAGTATAGATGTACGTGCCCTGCTGTCTCAGCCACATTCACACTTGAAGTTTAACATCTGCACATCGGCTTAACATTTACCGTCAAGGTGAGCTTTTATTGGACCAAAGCGGATTAATATCACTCCAGGCTACACTGGTGCCTACAGGCAGATGTTGAAGAATGTGTTATCCGGGCGTGTTCAATTTTCTCAAGGGTTCACCTAGGTCTGGCAATGTTATGATGGGGCATTGCTACTCTAGTCATTAGGCCTTAATAGAACTTCACAGTACTGTGCAACATTTACAATACACATCGTTATTCATGAAACATACACATTATTCATAGAGAACCTCAAAAACATTGTTAGCATAACTTTCCCTAATGATGGCTGCACGTTGACTTTCTTGAATTAAAGGCGAAACAGATTTGTACCATGATTCACCCACAGTTAACAATCCTGTTTAGTTTGTCTTCTACTTCATCTGCATATGTTCCAATCACAATCCCCTTCAAATCAGTGTCTGTTTCTGATTCACCTTGAGCCTTGAGCGTACTCTCCGGAAATTCGACACAGTCATGCAGTATGACGCAGACTAAGTCATGAGGAAAGCCTATTGTTGCTATACTATCTGTTTCTGTTGAACTTAAAACACCCCCCCCCCCCACCCCTTTCCCAACACCCACCTCAAAGCTTTTCCCATCACAACTTCAAAGAAAAAAAGAAAACGACCATTTCAGTCCTCATCAACAATTGTTTAGCGTCCTTTACATAATTTCTGAACCTAGTTATGACAGACATGTATGTGTAACTCTGTTTTATTAAATATCCATTTTGTTTTGAGGTTACTTAGTTATAAAAAACAACATCAAAATACATGAGTAAACAAGTACGCATACCTCAATGCCAATAATGTATATCTTTTTCTTTCTTATTTTTTCATTTTCAGATTGAGCTAGAGGTTCTGAATCAGGCAGCGACGGACATCAATCGACTTGAAAGGGAGATCGATGTAAGTGATTTAAAATGCTGTTAAATCACATGTTTACAAATGTAAAAGTCAAGCCATGTCCAGTACAATAGCTAACAAGGAATTTTTTTCTTCATATCCTATTTACAGGACATCGCTGTCAACACTAGCATTTTACTGCTGTTGTTGATGTCTTGGCAAGATTACGCTCAGTAGTTTGCCATTGTTTTATGGGCGACCGGCTCACATACCCCCGTAAGTAACCAACGCGGCGCGATCTGCTACCGAATCTCGCGCAGCTGTGTTACATGGATATACAGGATTACGGAGAAAGTCGTTAATTCCTTTGCCAGGAAGACCGGCAACAAGGGAATACAACTTAGAAATAAAACATATTGTTAACACTGAAAATGAAGATTTCCTTGTATAAAGCAAGCGAAATGGCTGGCTTCTGGCATTTTGATTGTAAATTTAAAATTTTTATTATTTTTTTTTTTTTTGGGGCGGGGGGGCGCTCGCCGCTTCGAACACAAGCGTAGTCCACTGATCCACTCACACTGTTTATAATGAATAGTGATGGACTGAATTTGCATGTGGGTTAGCTTTCCATATTAACAGTGTCTCTCGCCATCAGGGGAACCCACTCCGACTTCAAAGGTACTTGTAATTAACGTCCCCAAGTCAAGGACAATAGATCAACATTTGTCATTTTAGTCCAGCTGTCTGGTGTAGGGGCTGAACCTGCTTACCTCGGCATCAGCACATCGGATATTTAAAGAACACGCGTTCTTATCCATTCGGAAATTAATGCTGTTTACTCCATTTTACATTTTACTTGTAACATACTTTATTACTAGTCTAGTTTAACCATAAAATAATGTTGTGTTGGGTGTCTCTGTGATGATGTGGTTAAGCTATAAACATAATGTCTCGCGCTGTGAAGGTTATGTGTCGATTCCAGATCGTCATTCAGTTCACGAGTGCAATTTTCTGTTAGATTCCTGGGGGTTATCGCTGGAGCTACGGAGTTTACGCTTTGTGCTATGCTTTCGGAAACCTTCCCCACATTAAAATACTGAGCCATTTGGGATAAAACCCAGAAGCTAGTCCTGTCGCCTTCAAACCCCCTTTATTCTTTGTTAAATTATTTTAGCTGTTAAAACAATGCTGTTTAATTATTTTAACTAGTATGTAATTGTGAATACTATGAAATAAAACACTTGGCTATGGTGAATAAATGCCTTCAATTAGAGAGACAAAAAAAAAAAAAGCATACACAGAACAAATCCAAGGTACAAGACCTAGACGCCATTCACAAAAATGGTGGGGCAAATGTATGATCTAGATCTACCAAAAAAAAACCGAATACAGAAGTCAAAATTTTTTCAAAACATAGCTATCTTTAATTGTTCTTTTTGTGACTGTGTGAGCCAGTATTGATTGCAGAGAATGAATAGAATCTGCAACGTTTAGTTTTGTTTTTTGTTTTTTGCATATCCTTTACAGGACATTGCTGTCAACACCAGATCTTTCAGCTGTATGTTGATTTCTTGGCAAGATTACGCTCAGTAGTTTGCCATTGCTTTCTGAGCGGCCGGCTCACGTACCCTGTAAGTTACCGATGCGATTCGAACCACCGCTGATTCTTACCGTCATCACGTTAACCCACGAGAGTATACGAGATTACGTAGAAAAGTCATAACCCCTAAGCCACGAAGCCGGCCAATGTTTAGTAGTTGAGGTTATTGTATATCGTGAACAACTAGGGGTAGAATTAAACTGTAGGGAAACATAGATTTTTGTCATCTCCAAGAAGAAAGCAATTCAATAATCATGTAGTGAATGGGAAAATATGTAGTAAATAGGAACATTCTTCAACAAGTAAATCGTACAGCTGTCTGAAATAACATCTGATGGAAGGTGCTTTGTGGAGATTAGAACAAGAATCGCAATGGTAATGTAGCCTTATGCAAGATAGAAAACATGCTACCAACAAAAGGCTGTCAGTTGCAATGAGAAAAAGAGTGTTGAAGTGCTATGCAGAACCTATATTGCCACATGGATGTGAAACATTGACAGTAAACAGTCAAGCTGAGAAAAATCTAATGGTAGTGGAAATGTGGTTTCTGAGGAAAATGCAAAGAATACCATGGATGGACAGAAAGACCAACAAGCAACACCTACAAGAAACAAATGAAAACCTTACATTGATCGGAGAAAGACATAGACAGTTGGAATAATAAACTGGAAAACTTAGTGACAACTGGCAAGATTGATGGGAAAAGAACAAAGGGAAGGTAGAGAGATACATTTGTGAATGCCTTGACTACATGTCATAACTGAAACAAGAACACAGAGCTGATTCAAAACTATGGTGACCAAGTGAGATGCCAAACTGTGACCTGCCATGCTTATAGGCATGCCACATGATGTTGATGATAAGTCAGCATTATCTTTACACATGTAATGAAACTGTCATATAGCTTTTGTATACAAGACAATAGTTTCATAACAGTTTGAACCACTCATATTTTTTTTTTTAATTGAATCATTGGTTGGTTGATTGTGAATTCTGTGGAAGACTGACTTTCAACTATTTAGTCTGAAGCAATGGCAGTAAGGTTGTTTATAACCTGAACAGAATTTGACTCTATTGTACTGAGGTTAGTGTAAAGACTCTTCTCCTGACCCACTACGCATGGCCTGTGTTGCAGAGCCCTTCTTCCACTTTCCAATATTTTTTTTTTAATGTTGCATATCCCTTACAGGATGTTGCAATCAACACCAGCAATTTGCAGCTGCTGTTGATGTACTAGGCAAGTTTTTATGTTCAGTAGTTTGCCATTGCTTTCTGAACGACCGGCTCCCATACCAACACATTATAACACAACGCGACACGGTCTGCTGCACAAATCGGTTGCGGCTGCATTTCGAACGTCTGATAAGCGGCTCACGAACCGCATTCGCAAGCCTTTCACCACAGAAACCAGCACCCAATATGCATTTCCAATAATGCACTGTGTCACAATCCCCTGCAACAGGCAGACATTGGCTGTTGTCTAAGGTCCCTATATTTTGCAGATATCACTGAGTAGTGCAGGATGGATCAGCCACCAGTATCACATCACAGATCATTACTTTGATCAACAACTATTAGGCACTTGAGAACACCGGTTTGCACACACAGTTTTAATTCGAAACGAACTCGATGACACAGAACTAATCAGGAACATTCAACAATAATATACATATATCCCTTTCACTCCTGTGGAGTACAACACTGCTTTCCACAGGCTTTTATAACACCGCGATAAATGAACTGTTACTCCGAACTCTCAGTTTGACTGACTGAGGATAACCAACTCTCCTGGCTAAGTTTCCCTAACTTAAGTCAAAACTGAACTTTCCTGAGACTATCTTTGGGCCAAGTTCCCCTAACTTGCTCACCCTGAATCCCCGGCCCATCTCTTTTCTCTCTTTGTACCTGCTTCCTCAGGACCCCCCATGAGCACTATTTCACCCTTGATCCCAAATACCAGTTCTCATGAACATTCCATTTTGGAGCTTTCCATTTATCCATCTACTATCACATTTTACCTTCCCATTAGTAATTTTAATCTAGACTGGTGGGTGTTCTGCAATACCATTGTCTTGAGGCTCCCCCATTCACTTGGGACTTCTTAATTAACCTCTTTGGCCCCACATCCACCTTACTCTCACCTCAAACTGTAACCTTGAATTGTTACTTTCACTTGTTCCTCACACATTGTTACAGACTGGCACTAAGGTTGATTATACCCTGATATTGACTTGACTCTGTTGTACTGAGGTTAGTGTACAGAATTTTTTCTGACTGAGTCCTAAAATAAAATCTTTACAGGACTTGTGTTGCAGAGTTCTCCTTCCTCTTTCTAGTACCAAAAACCAGAGGTATGTGCAAGACCGGTACTGGAACTTAACTCCTGCAGAGAGGAATATTAGAATGTAACCAGTAGGTCCATGGAGCACAAGAAAGCTACTGAACTTCAGAGAGGACACTCCTCTGGGCACAATTCAGTACAGATTCAGTGCAGATTCAGTATCGATTCAGTGCAGATTCAGTACACAGATTCTGTACTAGCACCTATAGACTGACTGGGGGTTAGACCCAAGTTGGTCATGTTTCTTCCAGATGTTTTAAGTATTTCATTGTTGACTGACTCCAGCCAAATACAAAAGGGATGAATTAAGTTTTGGTATACTTTTCATTGTTGTGATTTGATGACTAATGGATGTCTTATACTTTTACAGGAATCTAGAGCCAAGTATCAGAGCACATTTTTGGAGTCTTCCCAGCAACTGGAAATGCTGAAGAAGAAATTCAGTGCTAGCATCAAGCGAGCTAGACCATACTATGAGCTACAAGAAGCTTACAGAGAAGTAAATATTTGTTTTCTATGCATGCCTCAAATGGCTTAAAATATTCCTGTAAAATATTTTTTGTGGTGTGATTAATTATTAGTGCTAAAAATAAAAGTATCCCATGGCAGTAGCTTGCTGTGGATATGTGTAGTGCTAGAACCATCATATCTTTAGGCCTACATGCCTGGAGCAATACTGGCATCTGACCATCTTGACAGACGATAGTTTGTTACATTATGCTTAAAAAAAAAGGCATAATAACTACAACCCAATACTGGGACCAGGGATGGATTTATACCACAAGCACAAAGCTATGGCAAAGGGAACCTATTGCAAAATGGAAAAATTACTCACAAATAAAAAGATGTCAATTGCAGTGAGAACAAGAGTTTTGAAGTGCTACATTGAACCTGTAGTTTTTTATGGATGTGAAACGTGGACTATGAGCGGACAAGCTGACAAACAGTTTCCACTAAAAAAGTCAAACAACCAGTGGCTAAAATATTCTTAAACATCATGTTTTCTGTTATACAGGCACAAGGTCAAGCTTTGAGATCAGCCAGGAAGTTTCAAACATGTAATGGTGTGTACCTTGCTGCAAAAGAAACATTCTCTCTAGCTGAGCTTCGTCTCATGGATGATAAAGCTGCCAGTCTGTCTCCAGCATGGCAAGAGATGCTTAATTTGGCTGTGTTAAGGGTATATCTTGGCTTCTACATTGTTTTGTAGATTGTGTAGACAATTATTTCAATGTTTAAATTACTTACTTATTAGAATTCAGAATTTATATTTGTCGCATTAAGATAATTGTGTGTCATACATCACTGTCTTCTGATCCAAAAAATTATTCACAAAGTTGAGTTAAAGAGATGCACAAATAGCCAGGATTCACTCCTCTCAAAAGAGGAATGAAGAAGAAGAATATATTTGTTATTGTAAAGGAAAGTAAAATAAAATAAAGTAAGGTAAAGTGATCTAAAGTAAAGTAAAGGAGCCTTTTCCTTGCCTTGAGGCATATTGGTTACATGTTGCTATTTCCATATTTTTATAGAACAGTTGGTGAACAGTGTCTGGTAACCATTGTAAGCTGGGTCGACCTCTAAATCCAGACCAATATAAAAAACCCTGGTATGAATGGAAATTCAAACTACATGACCACCGGGCCACCAGTCATTAATGCTAGCCACTGCGCTACTGCATCTCTCATTTATTATTGTACAAATGATTATTATTTATGTGAGATTTTAAAATATCTGCAAAACTGCAGTAATGTCCATATTCCCTTATATTGTGATGGTTGATTTACTTGCAGATTACTGAAGCTGAGAAGGAGAAATCTGCCTCCGAGCAGGAGCATCTGAAGCATGCTGCTGTGTTCTCCGAGATTGAAAAGAAAATGCATTTGTATGAGAAAAAACACAAACGGTCTATTGCTAAGGCGAGGTAATATTTTCATTTGCTTCAATAATATTGATTTTTTCTTCTTCTTCTTCTTCTTCTTCTTCTTTTTCTTCTTCTTCTTCTTCTTCTTCTTCTTCTTCTTCTTCTTCTTCTTCTTCTTCTTCTTCTTCTTCTTCTTTCATTCGTTTGAAATTTGCTTATGTCTGCAACGTTATGTAATGTCTGAATTTATCTGTCTTTTATAGCTCACTGAGTGGTCCAGGGCGTTTAATTGATTCTCTTCTTTCGATCTCTTGAAATATGTCTATAACTGCAATGTTGTCTCTTGTATGAATTTAACTGTCTATTTTAGTTCACTCATCGGTCCATAGAGTTTATCTTCCACTGTTGTCTCTCTAGGCCAGAAGGTTCGCCTGGATACGTTGTATTTTGGGCAGTCTTGGAGTATGTGCTCTGCTGTCTGCGACGCCAATCTACATGTACACATGGCTGTTTCACCAATCTTGAATTTGTATACATGTGGTTGCGTAATCTATTGTGCCCTGTTCTGAGGCGCAGAATAATGACTTGTTCTGGTCTATTCATAACGTGGTAGTCATCTTGAGCAGGTTTTGGTGGCTTTCTGGACTGATTTGATTATTCTTTTCTTTAGGTGGTATGTTACAGGCACATCAGGCTGTTCTTCTTTGGCTCCTTCCTTAGCCAATTGATCAGCTCTGTCGTTTCCAGGTACTCCACAGTGGGATGGTATCCACTGTATGGTGACCTTATGCTGACTGCTAAGTCAGAAAATAGTGTCCTTAGTACTGGCAATTTCCCAGACAGGAGCGCCTCGAGTACTGATTTTGCATCTGTCAATAGCACCACAGGTTGTGTACCATTGCTGGTATTTAGTAATTTCTCTGTTGCTATCTTGATTGCCTCAATTTCAGCATCGTAGCTATGGCAGAACTTTCCTGTTGGTACTCTGGCCGTGTCCCTAGTACTATTTGGGTATTCTATATACAAATTGATTCTCTAAAATATAATTTTCTTTTTCTCTTGTGACCAATCATGGAGGTTTATAAATAGACTTATTTGACATAAAACAGATAAAGATAATTCAGTAGCATGTATATAATGAAATATAATAAACACTTGCATTAACTAGGCCACACTTTATAATGTTTTTAAAAAAAAAAAAAGTTACAGTTTCCATGTCTCTTACAAGAGATCAGAGTCAATCCCAGCATTTCTTAACTATTTGTGATTTTCTAAGCAATTTTACATCCAGTAGTTTTCCATTGCTTTCTGAATGACCGATGCTCATACCATTGTAAACATCATGCAGAGTGATTTGCTCCCAAATCACCTGCAGTTAATTATGAAACTGGTATGTCAGGGTTGTGAAACTGCATTCTCAGAACTTATGCCGCAAAATTCAACACTTTATAACGAGATTTAACAGTTGTTTTCTTTTGTCTGTATTCTGATCATAAGCCAAAGTCAATGACTCATTTTGAAAACTCAGTAAGAAAGGTGTAACCTAGTTTTTAATAAAGCCACACACGGAAGTCTTGTGATTAATAGATTAACTGATCATAAGTATAATAAATAACCTTCATATTACCATTATTTAATATTCTTGGTATTCTGGATGAAAATTGCCAGAAAAATTATACATTTTTAAAAATGGGAGGTCATATGTATTTTCCCACTGTTAATGCATTTATTCACTTTCAATTATAATTTTATTTAAATAATAATAAAACTTGTTACTGGTATTAAATTGCTGCTAATAACAAAGAGGTTAACAGAATATTGGTAATAAAAACATTATGTATCATTTCATGAATAGCTTTATGACCAAATTTAAATGTGGTATGGTAGTAAATGTTTATCATTCATATTGACAGACCATACTTTGAAACTAAAAAGGAGCTTGACATCAAATTGCAAGTAAGTAAATCAAAAAGCAGTTTATAAGCAATGTATTTCTTTTGTTAACTTCTTTTATATACATTGTGTTTTCTTCGTTCACTCAGTTTGAAACCGAGTGCACAGTCCACACTGGACTGATATTTGCTTGTGGACTAGCTTTCCCTATTTCCAGTACACCCTGCCATCAGGCGAATCCACTCCAAGCTTATGAGGTGCAAAGAAGTCATAAAAGGAAGGAAATGTCCCCATTTTAATGCATTCTTTAAGAAACTATAATGCTGTGGAGATAGCAAATGGTCCATATGTGAACAGGATCAGTGATTATCTGTGTTATGTAGAGAGATAGCAAATGCTCCATATTTGAACAGATATCAGTGATTATCTGTGTTATGTAGAGAGATAGCAAATGCTCCATATTTGAACAGTATCAGTAACTATCTATGTTATATAGAGAGATAGCAAATGCTCCATATTTGAACAGTATCAATGACTATCTGTGTTATATAGAGAGATAGCAAATGGTCCATATGTGAACAGTATCAGTGATTATCTATGTTATGTAGAGAGATAGCAAATGCTCCATATTTGAACAGTATCAATGACTATCTGTGTTATGTAGAGAGATAGTAAATGCTCCATATTTGAACAGTATCAATGACTATCTATGTTATGTAGATAGATAGCAAATGCTCCATATTTGAACAGTACCAATGACTATCTATGTTATGTAGAGAGATAGTAAATGCTCCATATTTGAACAGTATCAGTGACTATCTGTGTTATGTAGAGAGATAGCAAATGCTCCATATTTGAACAGTATCAATGACTATCTATGTTATGTAGAGAGATAGCAAATGCTCCATATTTGAACAGAATTAGTAACTATCTGTGTTATATAGAGAGATAGCAAATGCTCCATATTTGAACAGTATCAATGACTATCTATGGTATGTAGAGAGATAGCAAATGCTCCACATTTGAACGTATCAAGTGATTATCTGTGTTATGTAGAGAGATAGTCAAATGCTCCATATTTGAACAGAATTAATGTAACTATCTGTGTATATAGAGAGATAGCTAAATGCTCCATATTTGAACAGTATCAATGACTATCTGTGTTATGTAGAGAGATAGCAAATGCTCCATATTTGAACAGTATCAGTGACTATCTGTGTTATGTAGAGAGATAGCAAATGCTCCATATTTGAACAGAAACAGTGACTATCTGTGTTATGTAGAGAGATAGCAAATGCTCCATATTTGAACAGTATCAATGACTATCTATGTTATGTAGAGAGATAGCAAATGCTCCACATTTGAACAGTATCAGTGACTATCTGTGTTATGTAGAGAGATAGCAAATGCTCCATATTTGAACAGTATCAAGTGACTATCTATGTTATGTAGAGAGATAGTCAAATGCTCCATATTTGAACAGTAATTAGTAACTATCTGTGTTATATAGAGAGATAGCAAATGCTCCATATTTGAACAGTATCAATGACTATCTATGTTATGTAGAGAGATAGCAAATGCTCCATATTTGAACAGTATCAGTGACTATCTGTGTTATGTAGAGAGATAGCAAATGCTCCATATTTGAACATAATTAGTAACTATCTGTGTTATATAGAGAGATAGCAAATGCTCCATATTTGAACAGTATCAATGACTATCTGTGTTATGTAGAGAGATAGCAAATGCTCCATATTTGAACAGTATCAGTGACTATCTGTGTTATGTAGAGAGATAGCAAATGCTCCATATTTGAACAGAAACAGTGACTATCTGTGTTATGTAGAGAGATAGCAAATGCTCCATATTTGAACAGTATCAGTGACTATCTGTGTTATATAGAGAGATAGCAAATGCTCCATATTTGAACAGTATCAGTGACTATCTATGTTATGTAGAGAGATAGCAAATGCTCCATATTTGAACAGTATCAGTGATTATCTATGTTATGTAGAGAGATAGCAATTGCTCCATATTTGAACAGAAACAGTGACTATCTATGTTATGTAGAGAGATAGCAAATGCTCCATATTTGAACAGTATCATGACTATCTGTGTTATATAGAGAGATAGCAAATGCTCCATATTTGAACAGTATCAGTGACTATCTGTGTTATGTAGAGAGATAGCAAATGCTCCACATTTGAACAGTATCAGTGACTATCTATGTTATGTAGAGAGATAGCAAATGCTCCATATTTGAACAGTATCATGACTATCTATGTTATATAGAGAGATAGCAAATGCTCCATATTTGAACAGTATCAATGACTATCTGTGTTATGTAGAGAGATAGCAAATGCTCCATATTTGAACAGTATCAGTGACTATCTGTGTTATGTAGAGAGATAGCAAATGCTCCATATTTGAACAGTATCAGTGACTATCTATGTTATGTAGAGAGATAGCAAATGCTCCACATTTGAACAGTATCAGTGACTATCTGTGTTATGTAGAGAGATAGCAAATGCTCCATATTTGAACAGTATCAATGACTATCTATGTTATGTAGAGAGATAGCAAATGCTACATATTTGAACAGTATCAATGACTATCTGTGTTATGTAGAGAGATAGCAAATGCTCCATATTTGAACAGTATCAGTGACTATCTGTGTTATATAGAGAGATAGCAAATGCTCCATATTTGAACAGTATCAATGACTATCTGTGTTATGTAGAGAGATAGCAAATGCTCCATATTTGAACAGTATCAATGACTATCTGTGTTATATAGAGAGATAGCAAATGCTCCATATTTGAACAGTATCAATGACTATCTATGTTATGTAGAGAGATAGCAAATGCTCCATATTTGAACAGTATCAATGACTATCTATGTTATGTAGAGAGATAGCAAATGCTCCATATTTGAACAGTATCAGTGACTATCTGTGTTATATAGAGAGATAGCAAATGCTCCATATTTGAACAGTATCAATGACTATCTATGTTATGTAGTGAGATAGCAAATGCTCCATATTTGAACAGTATCAGTGACTATCTGTGTTATATAGAGAGATAGCAAATGCTCCATATTTGAACAGTATCAATGACTATCTGTGTTATATAGAGAGATAGCAAATGCTCCATATTTGAACAGTATCAATGACTATCTGTGTTATATAGAGAGATAGCAAATGCTCCATATTTGAACAGTATCAATGCTATCTGTGTTATGTAGAGAGATAGCAAATGCTCCACATTTGAACAGAATTAGTAACTATCTGTGTTATATAGAGAGATAGCAAATGCTCCATATTTGAACAGGTATCAATGACTATCTGTGTTTATGTAGAGAGATAGCAAATGCTCCATATTGAACAGTATCAGTGACTATCTGTGTTATGTAGAGAGATAGCAAATGCTCCATATTTGTAACAGAAACAGTGACTATCTGTGTTATGTAGAGAGATAGCAAATGCTCCATATTTGAACAGTATCATGACTATCTGTGTTATATAGAGAGATAGCAAATGCTCCACATTTGAACAGTATCAGTGACTATCTGTGTTATGTAGAGAGATAGCAAATGCTCCATATTTGAACAGAATTAGTAACTATCTGTGTTATATAGAGAGATAGCAAATGCTCCATATTTGAACAGTATCAATGACTATCAGTGTTATGTAGAGAGATAGCAAATGCTCCATATTTGAACAGTATCAATGACTATCTATGTTATGTAGAGAGATAGCAAATGCTCCATATTTGAACAGAAACAGTGAATATCTGTGTTATGTAGAGAGATAGCAAATGCTCCATATTTGAACAGTATCATGACTATCTGTGTTATATAGAGAGATAGCAAATGCTCCATATTTGAACAGTATCAGTGACTATCTATGTTATGTAGAGAGATAGCAAATGCTCCATATTTGAACAGTATCAGTGATTATCTATGTTATGTAGAGAGATAGCAAATGCTCCATATTTGAACAGAAACAGTGACTATCTATGTTATGTAGAGAGATAGCAAATGCTCCATATTTGAACAGTATCAGTGATTATCTATGTTATGTAGAGAGATAGCAAATGCTCCATATTTGAACAGTATCAATGACTATCTGTGTTATGTAGAGAGATAGCAAATGCTCCATATTTGAACAGTATCAGTGACTATCTGTGTTATGTAGAGAGATAGCAAATGCTCCATATTTGAACAGTATCAGTGACTATCTATGTTATGTAGAGAGATAGCAAATGCTCCATATTTGAACAGTATCAGTGACTATCTGTGTTATGTATTGAGATAGCAATTGCTCCATATTTGAACAGTATCAATGACTATCTATGTTATGTAGAGAGATAGCAAATGCTCCATATTTGAACAGTATCAATGACTATCTATGTTATGTAGAGAGATAGTAAATGCTCCATATTTGAACAGTATCAGTGACTATCTATGCTATGCAGAGAAAGCCAGAAAACAACATTACCATTACTCTACAATCTGCACCTGACAAGATGCAACAAAATATGCCACAATACACAATGTGCAACCTGGTGTTTATGGCCTCTTTGTGTAAAGTTAATAACAAGCAAAGAAGCATACAGACATGTTAAACAAAATGAAAAAGTTACCAACATGATGTGAGCAGTTGTAACCTAGTTGTTAGTGCATTTGCTTCCCAAGATAGTGGTCCATGATCAATCCCTAGCAGTGGTAGGATTTTCCTTTTCTACCAGTATGGTTTTGGAGTTTATGCAGCCTCATAAGATGGGCAAGGCGATATTTATTTAGAATTCTCTGGGGTTTGTCTAGAAAAGAAAGGCAACAAGATAAGTGAGCCAGCCATTCTGCCTTATTGTATTGTGCTACTAGCCACTGTGCTGCCTTGGCTCCCTCTAGCTAATTATGTTAAAAAAAACTTCACAAATCCAAATAGAGGGTGTATTTTTAATGACTGTACAGTGTTCGAAAATATTGCAGATCCAAGTTGCATTTACCTATTATGTTGCATGAACTTTACAGAGGGTGAATATAAAACCTTGACCGGCAATATCATTAAAAATACACCTTATACCATAACCAGTGTCACATTCACAGTATTGTCTATGAAGATGTGTGATTTTTTCCTGAACAAAGTAGCAAGTGTACTATTTCATTTCAATGATCTGCAGCAACTGAAGCAAACAGTGGAAGACCTCCAGCAAGCCTTTAAAGCAGCCAAAGAAAGATACGCAGGTGCACTGAAGCATCTGGAGAAAATATCTGACAGCATTCATGAACAAAGACGCCAGAACTTTCTCCTCATGTTCCCAAGAGAACCAGGAGTAGGAGCTGAAGACAGCAAGACCACTTCAGAGATTGGTGGGTGCCTGTTCGTAAAGTCTTCTGTTATGAACAGTATATTTTATTACTGAAATTTCTCAGATAATTATGTATCATTTGGATGTTTATTATTAAAATATTTAGCTGAGCGATGAGTTAAGTCAAGAACTGACAACACAGCACTTTGGATGTTCCCATCCATGCTCTGTCCTCATCTTCAACAGCCAGTGAAGAGTCCCAATACTAATGGTACCAGTAGCAGTCTGATTATGTATCTGTCTTGATGATGTGGACTTTGTTGATGACATTGCCATCCTGTCCCACACATGAAATGGGATGCTAGATAAAATAGGTCACAACAGTTAGGTCTAAAACTTCATGGGGAAAAGATAAAAGATAATGAGAGTATTACAAGCAAATGATATCTCCTCACTTCATGAGGTAGAATCATACAGACATTTCAGAAGTCATGTAGACAAAGATGGAGGAGCAAATAAAGATATTACAATAAGAATACAAAAGACAAAAGAGCTTTTTCTTAGCACTAGGAAACTTATGGGGATTCAAAAACAAAATTCAAAAACTAGAATCAAACAATATTTAACTCCAACATTAAATCAGTACTGTTGCATGGAAAAGAAACATTAAGAATGATTAAATCAGTTATTAATAAACAACAATCATTCATTGCCTACTGCCCGTGCAAAATAGAAGGACTAAATCAGTATGATAGAATCACTAATGTGGAGCCTAGATAGAGAACAAGGCAGAATTACGTGAATCACGAGGTGAGGAAAAGACTCTAGTTCTGGCACACGTAAAGAAAACCTGATAATGGTATCGCTACAAAGTTCTTTTTCTGGAACCCACAGGGAAAATGAAATAAAGTGAGGCTTAGAAACATAGGGAGAAGGGAATTAGAAATAAATAAATAATATGGGGTAGACATGGAGGAATAAAGGAAGCTGCAGGAAATAGCCAAAGATAGGACGGCCTACAGGAATGCTAACCTGTCAAAAATGCACGCTAAAAGTCGGATGTGTTGGCCTAAGGGTCTCGACCCAAGGGTGCATAACGAGACACACCGCAATCACATCTGAAAAAACACTCTGGATGAACGCAAAGAAGAAGAAGAAGGACGGCCTGGTGTGAGTTGGTTGAGGCCATATCTTCTAAGAAAAGATAAAGGATAGAAGAAGAAGAAGAAGAAGATGATGATAATAGTGAGATGCATAAACCAGCTTTCTTCCTAATATTCAATCTACATTACTGGGTTAACTCCTTAGCCGCTTCTCAACACATCTACTACTCAGAATCCCAATCTACAGTTTCATTCAATAGAAACCTGATCATTAGGCAAGAGACTTAAATCTTCTCAACTTATGCCTAGTTTGTACTATTGTAAAAAAGTTGTGCGTATAATTCCTGTTACTTAATATTTCCACTCATGTTCAATTGTTACTTAATACTTCCACTAATATTCATTTCATGTTAAGGTTTTCAGGAATATAGTCCTATTTTATGTCAGTTGGCCTATTTTTGTGTTATGTCACAGTTGCATTTACTGCTGCATGTTACCTTTTGTTGAGCCTTGCTCTTCCTTTCATTTTGTGTTCATTATTTAAGCTCTTATTTGCACTATTTTCTCCTGGTAATTAATTTGCTTTTTTAATTTTTCATATTTTTTAGTGTTTACATGTATGTTAAGTTTATCTTGTATACTATAACATATAACGATTTCTTCATTAATAAGGTTTTATGTTTTTCCATATTCATTCAACAGAGCCAAGTTTTCCTACCTTGTCAACATCTGATGATGTAGACAGCGTGTTTGATGACACTGAAGGAGACGAGTATGATAAGGATTCCGAAGATGATGAGGAAAATGGTGGTTATCTAGACATTAATAATGAAAGTGTTTTCCGAGCCAGGGTCCTGACAACATCTCTGGATAATGACGATACATCATTTATGAGATTAAAATATGGCAGAAAAAACCGGGACCAGAAACCAGTCAAAAGAACACAATCTCTTCCAATGTATACAGGTCGTAGAGCAATTAACAGTGATGAAGTAAGTTCCCTTTGTAGTTCTCCTGGGTCTGAAACAAGTTGTCTAGAGAACATGTCTGAGAAACCACTTGTGCCTTTATCGGACAGATCAGAAAATTATCCACCAGACGGAGATTCCTTGAGCAGCGAAAAGAATATTGTATGTGATATCAGTTCATCTGACTCTGTTGATAATATGAACTGTGACATTAGACCTTCCAGTCCATTCATGCATTTTGACACTTTTATGACAAAATCCAGTAAAGACATTTTTGAACCAGCAATCTTTGAAAGTTCTAAAAAGATGATTGACAGTTTTGAATTACCTGAACCATTGGTTTCAAGCAGCAGTCATGAAGACATTCAGAAAGTCTCTCCTGAAATATCAGCGGAAGATTCCAATGCCGACACTGTGGCAGTGTCAACAACCAGAAATGATTTATCTTCAGAATACTTGGAGGCTGGAAGTGATGTTTCTGTTGCACAACTTCACATGAACAATTTATCTGAAAATTCAGCTTAATTATAACTTTGTACTAATCATAAGTTGCAACCATTATTATCATAAAAATTGTTAACACATAAAGTGTCAAAAATGATAGCCACGATTAAAATAACAAACGTGTGGATATAAGAAATTAGAATAATCATTTTTATTCAAAGAGCTGCAGATTATATTTGCTAGTGTTGTGTGAGTAATTATCAGCTCTGGAGATTGTTTTCTTGAACTGTGAATTGTGACAGATCTGAGAATTATGTGCTGGATGGAAATTGCCTTGGTAGTGAGAAGGATATAACATATAATATACTGTATTGATGATGGTAACTGCAACATCAGATCTTCCAATTACCTAACCTTGTTATATTTTGCCAACTATACAGTAGTGATATCACTATCAGTTGTATCAACATCATCAAATCTTCCAGTCACCTTCTAGCCTTGTTATATTTTACCAACTATACAGTAGTGATATCATTGTCAGTTGTATCAACATCATCAAATCTTCCAGTCACCTTCTAGCCTTGTTATATTTTACCACTATACAGTAGTGATATGCTTATCAATTGTCCCAACATCATCAGATCTTCCAGTCACCTCCAAGACATTATATTTTACCCATTGTTTACAGTAGTGATATCATTGTCAGTTGTCCCAACATCATCAGATCTTCCAGTCACCTCCAAGGCGTTATATTTTACCTGTAGTGGCCGAGAAGTTTATCATGCTTGCACTTAAACTTCCTGTGCACTGACAATGGGGAAGATGGTTCATTCACACACCAGTAAGTTGAACTTCAACATTGACTAATCATTCAGAAAGCAATGACAAAGTACTGAATGTAAAACTGCAGAGAACATCGACCTGAGGTTGATTGCAACATCCTGTAAAGGACATGCAATATTTTTTAATGCAGTAATGAGTTGGCACATTGGTGTTATGGTTAGGACATTATGCTGATAATGACATGAGCATGGTCAGACAAGGGTTCAGTCAGCTTTCATTGTTCACTGCTGGAGGACAAGATGGTCACCTGTTCCTCTGTGGCACAGGTCTACAAAAATGTGATGGTCCTAACACGTCATATACCTGGTCCTAACATGTCACATACCTGGTCCTAACATGTCACATACCTGGTCCTAACATGTCACATACCTGGTCCTAACATGTCACTTACCTGGTCCTAACACGTCACATACCTGGTCCTAACATGTCACATACCTGGTCCTAACATGTCACATACCTGGTCCTAACATGTCACATACCTGGTCCTAACATGTCACATACCTGGTCCTAACATGTCACTTACCTGGTCCTAACACGTCACATACCTGGTCCTAACATGTCACATACCTGGTCCTAACATGTCACATACCTGGTCCTAATACGTCACATACCTGGTCCTAACATGTCACATACCTGGTCCTAACACGTCACATACCTGGTCCTAACACTTCACATACCTGGTCCTAATATGCCAATACCCACAGCAGGTTCTTGTGGGGCTTGCTTTGTGTTCAATGCGGTAATGATATCATTGTCAGTGGTTCCAACATCAGACCCCACGTTCACCTTCCAGCCTTGTTACATTTTACTGACTATATGCAGTAATCTTATCATTGTCAGTTGTTCCAGTAGGCACAATTTTCATATCTACGTAACATGCCACATATCACTGAATTTAACCTTTTTTAGTTAGTTAGTTAGTAAGTCACAGTTCCAACTTAACGGTGAAGGGTCGTCACCATTATGCTCCGTTCCTGTGCCAGTGAATATCACACAAAATTCTCCTCACGCCCAATGTGAAAAGAGGAACAGACCAGAGCCTCGACAAGCCAACAGCCCGCGCAGGTACACTGTGCATAATGCTGCTGCCAGAATGCCAACACAAAAGTCCTCCACGAAAAATGCAGTTCATCGTCTATGGAATTGGCAGTCACGAGAAAGACTTCATTGACCTGGGTTTTATCCCACAATGCTCGGCCTCTTTCCACAAGGCAATCCACCGAAAGTGCAGCACAAAGCACAAACTCCGTAGCTCCAGCGACAACTCCTAGGAGTCTCCTGAAAAATGCACTCGTGAACCGAAAAGGCAAACCTGTCAATTCAACGACAGCCGGCCATTGCTCCGAATGTGCAGTTCACTGTGCAAACAACAGCAGACAGATGTAAAAGCATTCCACACAAATCTCACAGCTCACAGTGTCGCACCATGCACTCACTCAGTAGCAGGGCGACGGAACCATGTACTACCAGTCCAACATGAGAAAAATTAGAGTACAAACCATAGCCACAAGCATAAACACACCAGATTACTTAACGGTTCAGTGCCTAACCACCATGTTGGATAACCTTTTTTAGTAAGCAAGATGAATATTTTATGATAGAAATGACTGACTTTCTGTTTAGTTCTGAGCTTGATCTATTTAAATACTGTAAATAAATATTCATGTATTATTTGGCAACCCTGAGCAAGTTCCAGAACTTTCAGAAAGGAAAAGCAAACTACTAAAATCATGCTTGCCAAGAACCAACTCAAGACCACTGATAAAGACATTCAGCACCATGAAGAACCTCTGGCACAACACCGCAAAAAAATAAATTTAAAAAAATATTGAGAACATGCATCTTTTCTGTAGCAATGTAAGATGTGAGTCATGAAGCAGTTCACACACACTGAAGAAGAACATTGAAGCTTTTGAATTTAAATTTTACTAACAATTCTTAGAATACCATGGATCAAGAAGACAGATAAATACTTTAACAAATGTCACTTAAAAGTCGAGAGGATTTACTTTATTGCACCAGGTTTATCCCATATGGCTCAGTGTCTTTCCGCAGAGTGGCTTGCCGAAAGCATCGCATAAAGCATGAACTCTGCAGCTCCAGTGACGACCCTCAGGAGTCTCCGAGAAAAATGCACCTATGAACTGAAAGACGTAGCCCGGAATCTAACCCACAACTGGAGCGCGAGGCAGACGGCGTGACCACTTCCAGATACATACTGACAGCATACAAGATGTGAACATAGAAGAAAACTAGTTAATAAACAATATTATGCATGTGAAGCTAAAGTAATTCAACCACATCAAACGTCACACTAGTTCCTGGGAGGCAAGGCAACGGTCGACCAACATGAAAGTGAATTAGGACATTAAAGACACCCTGGACGTGAAAATACATGAGGCAGAAGAACTGGTGAAGGATCGTTGAGAATCCTTTCATTGGACTATGGTGAGACTGATGTTATGTGGAGGATTTGCTACCTGCAGTTGATGAAGTAAACTTGTCTCCATTGCCACACCATATAAACTTCTTTTATATAAGGGCAGTCTGTCAATACACTGAGAAAACCCGAGAGTAGTATAACTAGAAAGGCTTTTGTCTGGAATCACAAGGTAAAAGAAATAGAGGAAGACCTAAAAATCCATGAAGAAGAGAAGAAGAAGCAGAAATGAAAAGTATAGGGAGGACAGGATGAAGCTGCGTGGGATAGGATGGTTTTGTGTGAGTTGGTTGCGGGCCTTTGCAAAAGTGGGAGGAAATATGGGTGAAAGAAGAATAAAAAGAAGTCTATAAATACCAGTCCCAGAACACATCAGTTGGCTTTATTTGTAAAGGATCTCTTTCACTGCAAATGGATATCTTCAGAAGTTGTCTGGTTTCCTGCAATAGATCACTCCTAGAAAATCTCAGCTCTGTGCACAAACTCTGCGGTACCGGCAGGGATCACAGTGTAGATATCCAGTATCACACGTGCAATAAATATTCTTTGGTAGATATGTTTGCATATTTTTAATTGAACTTGGCCTATGGCATATTAGCCAGCTCTGTAAACCTTCCAATCACAAAGTGATTTTTTAATGTGTACAGTTTACATATTGATCCTCCTAGTGCCCTAGTCATCTTTATCTGAGAAGGCTAGATGTCTCATGTACAACTCCTGGATCAAGGGGGAGCATATCACAATTTTTTTTATTTTGTAAAGATCCATGCCATACCCTTATACAAACCAAACTGGAGGGCAAGGTTGAGGGCAAGCAAGCAAGAGGTAGACAACAATACAAGTGGGAAAATTCCAAGAGATGGACGAACATCAAATCTGACAGAATGTACAGTCAGGGCGTGAGACAGACAGAGTGTTGGAGATCCATTGCAGCCAACCTTCATTAAGGAGACAACACCTGATTGATTGATGCCATGCCCACCATTAATCTTACTAGATCTGCTTTCATCAAGGTAATTTGTCCAAAAGACCACTATTTTTATTAGCCAGAAAGTGAATGAATATGGTGGCACTAATTTTCCTTCAACTACAAGAGAAGGACAGAAAGTATTTTACTACTTTATTGTAAATGTGTGCTTGTCATATGTTTTGTACATTACTTGTGACTAACTAGTCAAACCAAAGATTGTTACCATTATGTACATACCTGTAATGTCTCCTTATATTATGTGCAAAATCAAAAAGTAGTTCTTAAGAAATGGATACATACCATTCACTTGTCAATTATTTATTGCATATTTTTCCCTTCAAAATAAATTTTGTTTTATTTTATGAAAACACTCATTTTATTATAATTTTTACTTTTATTTTGTTTTAAAATTGTCACTTACTAAATATCATTACTGCAAACACAATACTTGTATTTATTACATTTACTTCTGTCTCCCTTTTCCTCTGTGTCAACTGACTAAAGAAATATTGTGAATCTGATAATGTTTTTGTTAACTCTCTTGAACTGTTGCCTAGTTGTGATAGTTTATTGCTTCTTCTATGTGGCTGTCCACTCTTTTCCAGTATCATGAATACCGGCATTAGTAATCATGTGTCTGCATAACTTCTTGCTTATACTGCAACATTTTAAAATTTAGATTTTATATCTTTTATTATATTATTGCAGTGTTTTATTTTACCACATAATCTACTCTTGAAAATCCCTGACTTTCAGTTGAACTACTACAACTTCATGTACATAAAACAGCTTGTTTTTCTATTTCTTTTCATTGATATTTCTTTGTTACTGCCTTCAGTATAAGAGAATGGGTGTACACTAGTAATGTCATAAATGTTATAAAAGTGTATTTGTGTTTTTGCTCATGTTACACAGTGTGTATATATGTGACTGTTTGTATCATTTTATTACCTCATGAAGAAAAATAAAAATGTGACATAGTAATTGTGTTGACTTACTTCTCTGACATAGTTTGTTGGCATCATTTGGTAAATTGTGATGCGTTGTTTCATCAAGCCTACGGCTCAGTGCATTTCTTCTTCTTCGTTCATCCGGAGTTGTTTTTTTTTTCGGACGTGATTGCGTTGTACCTGTTTACAGCAGAGCTGCGTTCTTGCGCCGTTAGGCCGACACATCCGACTTCTGCGGGCTCAGTGCATTTAATGTCAACAATTATTATTTCGGGTTAGATTTTCCTACCTTTGACTATCCCCAGTCTACCTACAAGGCAGTTTAGTTTAGCATGGGAGTCTCTGTGGCAAAGTGGTCAAGCCGACTGCTTCGGGCTCCGAAGATCGTGGGTTCGATTCCGGGCTACGCCCTTCGGTTCACGAGTGCATTTTTTCAGAGACTTCTGAGGGTTGTCGCTGGAGCTACGGAATTCGTGCTTTGTGCAATGCTTTCCGCGCTGCAGAATGCATTTAGCCATATGGGACAAAATCTCGGTGCAATGAAGTCGACTTTTAAGCGACTTTTTTTTTTTACCTACAAGGCAGCAGGTTTATGCATCACTTCGCCTGGTTCCTATGGGATTCTGAAATAAGTAGCACATTAGAAACATATTTTCGTTTTTATCTTTATTGTTCTAATTTTTTTTCATCTTTTCATTCTTCTCATCCTGTTCTTATGCCTTAATGTAGTCGCCGTAGTGTGTTCCCCGTGATTATATGTTGTGTTTTGTGAATGTATTTGTTTGCTGACGAAGGCTTGTCGCCGCAATGTCCTTTGTTTTGCATAATTGTGTTCTGTAAAGCTGCGTTACTGTGTGTTATTTTATATTGTTTACTATTCCTTGACCTGTCCGACATGGGAAGGCCTACCAGTAGCTGCGCCACAGTCGGTATAGCTGTTGGGGTCATTGAAACACGCAAGCCCCTTTACCTCTATAAGATGGAGACACGTCAGAGGGGGGGGGGGGGGCATTGTGTTTTATTACTCTATACCAGTGGTTCTCAACAGGTGGGGAATTCCCCCCTAGGGGGGAATTTTAGAGTTTCCAGGGGGGAAGGGGGAAATGAAGACCATTTCAAGATCGCGTTAATACAAGAACCGATTACTTGATATTGTTTTTCCCTTCATACTTTACAGTTAAGTACGTCTCATCCTTCGAAAATTCATTTTATAAAGTCAGTAGACCCACAAATCATGTTTTATGTGGATGTCTAGACTTGTTTTAGTATGTGCTATTAAATTTACCTTACATTTTTACGTATACTGTATAGGGGGGGAGGGGATTTTTAGATAGGATATATGAAAGGGGGGATGACATACTGAAAATACGATGAAGGGGGGAACGGGCCAAATTTTTGATAGGAAGGGGGGGGGGGGGGGGGGGGAATGACGTTCTGAAAATATGGTGAAGGGGGGAATGGGCCAAAAAAGGTTGAGAACCACTGCTCTATACTGATTCTGTGCCGAACACAAAAAAGTAGGTCTGGACCAAACATTGATGCACAATTCAATTAAGTCTCAGTCCTTGCCAGCATTTTTTGCTGTTGTGATCTCTTAGCAAGTTTTTGTCCAGTAATTTGCCACTGTTTTCTGAACGACCGGCACTCAAACCATTTCGTAAAAACCAACGCAATGCCGTCTGCCGCTAAATCGCCCGCAGCTGTGTTTCGAGCGCGAGTATGCGGGATTACGAACTGCGTTCGCAACACCTACGCCACGGAGCCGGCACAATGAAATCAACATGTATTATAAAGAAAATTTCGCTTCACTAAGCATTAAAATCTGGGAAAATATCACGGCTGGCCGAGTGGCTAGAATGCAGGATTCTCCTTCAGGAGATCCGGGTCGAATCCTCGAAAAGGTCTAGATTTTTTTTCTGTCGGGGACAAAAAGAAAACGCTAACCTGCACAGTTCGCGTTGCCTGCACTAGCCATGCGGCCTTAATTCTCCCCCCACCCCCCCCCCCCCCCCCCCCCCCCCCCCGCCTCACACCACTATATAGGCAGTAAATAACAGACAGTTTGACCACGAAACGAAACAAATAACACATTCTTCCATTGACTTTACAGTTTCTCAGTTTCTTCATCAAATCTTCTTTCCAGGCTTTGTCAAAGGCTTTCTTCAGATCTATCCATGCAGCATGCACCAGCTTCTTCTCTTGGCGTGCATCCTCAATTTCTTGAGAGATGTATATTCCGTAGAGTAGCACTGTACCTGCCTGGGGGTCCAAAGCAGGGCGAGCACCATAACATTTAGCAGTAGTCGACGTATTTCATGGCGTGATTGCGTGGCATCCTGATTTCTGTGGTGCGCCCCTGGCTTGTTGCCTCCGTCGTCAGCACCTTTCCTTTGCTAGAGAAGACTGGTGTTACTCGAGTTTAGGTGTGTAGGCACGCATACACGTGTTTGCGGATGCATGTACATGCATACACATCTAGAGCTTTCCGATTATTTCTCGGCGCCAGTGACTCGCCGCCGCTCTTTCTTCTGTTAGTTAAAACAGGTCCGCCACGAGAAGGCCAGGAGTTGTACATTTGCTGCAGTGGTGATGAATGCACGAGCCATTGGAGTATTTATGCAAGGTTCTGTACTCACCCCAACCCCGCCCCCGGCTACATTACAGCACCATTTGGAACCCTATTTACTTGTATCTAGGGTTTACGTTTATATAAATGCACATAATCGAACTTGACAAGCCACAAATAATGTTACTTTAAGAAAATGTAAGCCGTGGGTATTACCCTTATCCATAAAAGGTGTTATCGTGCACAAATTATGCGAAGACAGCAAGCAAGGGTATGGTGACAAACCTTAATTACATCGTGACCTTGTATAAGTGTGAAGACGTTGAAGATATAGCACTTCAGACTTGTCTGTCTGTCTGTCTGTCGGTCGGTCGGTCTGTCTGTCTGTCTGTCATGGATGGCTTTGACATGTGGTGCGAACACACACACACCCTTTCTCCCCCTCCCTCCCCCCCCCCCCCACCCGCTCAGGGCATTGGGCTTTTACCAAAATTTTTTGTGTTGCGTATCCCTTACGGGACGTTGCAGTCAACACCAGCATTTTCAGCTGCTGTTGATGTACTAGGCAAGTGTTACGTTCAGTAGTTTGCCATTGCTTTCTGAACGACCGGCCCCTATACCTTTTTCGAAAAAACCAGCAGCGCCGTGTTTCGAACCCGGTATACGGGCTCACAAACCGCGTTCGCAAGACCTTAGCCACAGAGACCGATTTTACGAACAGTTTACCAAAAACCGGTGGAAAAAACATCACCAACTGTGACCTAATCCCAGCTAGTCCGTAAGTTAGTTACTTTACCTTTACAGGACGTCGCAATAAATCCCAGCAGGTTTGTTGTTTTGGCTGGTTGTGGTTACTTGACAACTTTATGTGCAGTAGTTTGCCATTGCTTTCTGAACGACCAGTACACATACTATTGCATCAAAACCAGCACAATACGGTTTGCTTCTATTTCGCCCATATTTCGAATGCGGTACGCGGGGTTACGAATCGCGTTCCCCAGCTCCTCGCCACAGACACCGGCTAATCCGTAAGCCCTGTGATGAATTTGGACCTGATTACACCCTAATGTGCCTCTTCAATCGTGAAGTTCCGGCATTCAGCTGATTTCTGGGCTTGGCGAGGGAAAAGAGGGCCCCGCAAGATAGTCCCTGTAGAGAAAGCACTGTGGTGCTGGTCTGATAAGTGTAAGCCTTTCAGGGCTTAGACTACCTGAGTGTATTTCCACCGGACTTGAGAATTATATCTTATAACTTTAGGGGGAGGGGGGATGTTTGGTATTTCTTTACAAGTTTACGTTCAGTAGTTTACAACTGCTATCTGAACGACCGGCACTCATACCATTGTATGAAAATCAGCGCTATGTGGTCTGCTTCCAAATAGCCGGCAGCTGTATTTCGAACTCAGTATGCGGAATTACGAACTACATTCGTAACTCCTTCAAAAGGATTCATAATCTTCTTCTTCTTCTGCTGCGTTCATCCGGAGTTTTTTTTCCGGATGCGATTGCGTTGTGCCTGTTTACAGCAGAGCTGCGTTCTTGCGCCGTTAGGCCGACACATCCGACTTCTGCGGGCATTTGTTGACCGGGTTAACTTTCCCGGGGGGATTCATAATCAATTATCGAAACACGCACGCACGCACGCACACACACACACACACAAACACACACACACATACAGTATTCCGAGGACAGGCCAGACAGACACACAACTAGATTGCAACTGGTACCATTTATATTGGGTCTCTTCTCTGGTTGTTGAATATGAGGACGGAGCACGTATGGGAATGTCCCTAGTGCTATGATATCGGTTCTTGTCTCATCTCATTTCTCCTGTGACACGTGCAGATTAGGTGGAGACCACTGGGGCGTGCAAGTGTGAACACATAACACTGGATCTTGACATTTTGCTAGCCAATCACAGAACTGACCGCTTCGGACTATTTACACTAGGGCACATTTTTAAAAACATTATTACCCGAGTTAGGAGGTCAACAACAGGCAATCGCTTGTGTTGTTTTGTTAATTTTTCCTACAAGGGTTTACGTGTGATGGTTGACGAGGTTATCTTGTAAGCGTTCTTTGATTTCAAGCAAGTTCAAAAGCCCACACACCTGAGTAAGTAAGAGAAAACAACTTGATCAAGGTTAACTATATGTTGCAATAACTATATCTTAGCATGAAGTGTTTTAGCCCGTGGACTAGTATGTCCACCTAATAATATTATTCCATAGGTGTATATCTTGTGCAGCTCTGTAGAATTCCACGTATATCTGCACTATCTATGATGCAAATATTTTAATTTGTCTATCACTTCCATCGGGATATGAGATTGTTTGTTAGTTAGTTAGTCGACAGATCATCCTCGTTGCACATTGAACCATTCATTCCATAAGTGCTCGGATCTCCTCCTCAGCAAATCCCGCAACGTGTAGCGGCTCACGACGCCAGTTCTGTGTTGGTTAATATCGGGATGTGAGAGACAGGAGACAACCAAGAGAAGAGATAATAGACAGATTGGCTTCACGGCGTGGAGAAACATCTGTTTCAATAATGATGAGCAGTGCTGAGACAGGAGGATAGGGTGAAGATGTGACGCCCAACGACACACGGCGTGGAGAAACATCTGTTTCACTAATGATGAGCAGTGCTGAGACAGGAGGATAGAGTGAAGGTGTGATGCTCAACGCCACACGGAGTGGAGAAACATCTGTTTCACTAATGATGAGCAGTGCTGAGACAGGAGGATAGAGTGAAGGTGTGATGCTCAACGCCACACGGAGTGGAGAAACATCTGTTTCACTAATGATGAGCAGTGCTGAGACAGGAGGATAGAGTGAAGGTGTGATGCTCAACGCCACACGGAGTGGAGAAACATCTGTTTCACTAATGATGAGCAGTGCTGAGACAGGAGGATAGAGTGAAGGTGTGATGCTCAACGCCACACGGAGTGGAGAAACATCTGTTTCACTAATGATGAGCAGTGCTGAGACAGGAGGATAGAGTGAAGGTGTGATGCTCAACGCCACACGGAGTGGAGAAACATCTGTTTCACTAATGATGAGCAGTGCTGAGACAGGAGGATAGAGTGAAGGTGTGATGCTCAACGCCACACGGAGTGGAGAAACATCTGTTTCACTAATGATGAGCAGTGCTGAGACAGGAGGATAGAGTGAAGGTGTGATGCTCAACGCCACACGGAGTGGAGAAACATCTGTTTCACTAATGATGAGCAGTGCTGAGACAGGAGGATAGAGTGAAGGTGTGATGCTCAACGCCACACGGAGTGGAGAAACATCTGTTTCACTAATGATGAGCAGTGCTGAGACAGGAGGATAGAGTGAAGGTGTGATGCTCAACGCCACACGGAGTGGAGAAACATCTGTTTCACTAATGATGAGCAGTGCTGAGACAGGAGGATAGAGTGAAGGTGTGATGCTCAACGCCACACGGAGTGGAGAAACATCTGTTTCACTAATGATGAGCAGTGCTGAGACAGGAGGATAGAGTGAAGGTGTGATGCTCAACGCCACACGGAGTGGAGAAACATCTGTTTCACTAATGATGAGCAGTGCTGAGACAGGAGGATAGAGTGAAGGTGTGATGCTCAACGCCACACGGAGTGGAGAAACATCTGTTTCACTAATGATGAGCAGTGCTGAGACAGGAGGATAGAGTGAAGGTGTGATGCTCAAACGACACACGGAGTGGAGAAACATCTGTTTCACTAATGATGAGCAGTGCTGAGACAGGAGGATAGAGTGAAGGTGTGATGCTCAACGACACACGGCGTGGAGAAACATCTGTTTCACTAATGATGAGCAGTGCTGAGACAGGAGGATAGAGTGAAGGTGTGATGCTCAACGACACACGGCGTGGAGAAACATCTGTTTCACTAATGATGAGCAGTGCTGAGACAGGAGGATAGAGTGAAGGTGTGATGCTCAACGACACACGGCGTGGAGAAACATCTGTTTCACTAATGATGAGCAGTGCTGAGACAGGAGGATAGAGTGAAGGTGTGATGCTCAACGACACACGGAGTGGAGAAACATCTGTTTCACTAATGATGAGCAGTGCTGAGACAGGAGGATAGAGTGAAGGTGTGATGCTCAACGACACACGGAGTGGAGAAACATCTGTTTCACTAATGATGAGCAGTGCTGAGACAGGAGGATAGAGTGAAGGTGTGATGCTCAACGACACACGGAGTGGAGAAACATCTGTTTCACTAATGATGAGCAGTGCTGAGACAGGAGGATAGAGTGAAGGTGTGATGCTCAACGACACACGGCGTGGAGAAACATCTGTTTCACTAATGATGAGGCAGTGCTGAGACAGGAGGATAGAGTGAAGGTGTGATGCTCAACGACACACGGCGTGGAGAAACATCTGTTTCACTAATGATGAGCAGTGCTGAGACAGGAGGATAGAGTGAAGGTGTGATGCTCAACGACACACGGCGTGGAGAAACATCTGTTTCACTAATGATGAGCAGTGCTGAGACAGGAGGATAGAGTGAAGGTGTGATGCTCAACGACACACGGCGTGGAGAAACATCTGTTTCACTAATGATGAGCAGTGCTGAGACAGGAGGATAGAGTGAAGGTGTGATGCTCAACGACACACGGCGTGGAGAAACATCTGTTTCACTAATGATGAGCAGTGCTGAGACAGGAGGATAGGGTGAAGGTGTGACGCCCAACGACACCACGCCGTGGAGAAACATCTGTTTCACTAATGATGAGCAGTGCTGAGACAGGAGGATAGGGTGAAGATGTGACGCCCAACGACACCACGCCGTGGAGAAACATCTGTTTCACTAATGATGAGCAGTGCTGAGACAGGAGGATAGAGGTGAAGGTGTGATGCTCAACGACACACGGAGTGGAGAAACATCTGTTTCACTAATGATGAGCAGTGCTGAGACAGGAGGATAGAGTGAAGGTGTGATGCTCAACGACACACGGCGTGGAGAAACATCTGTTTCACTAATGATGAGCAGTGCTGAGACAGGAGGATAGAGTGAAGGTGTGATGCTCAACGACACACGGCGTGGAGAAACATCTGTTTCACTAATGATGAGCAGTGCTGAGACAGGAGGATAGAGTGAAGGTGTGATGCTCAACGACACACGGCGTGGAGAAACATCTGTTTCACTAATGATGAGCAGTGCTGAGACAGGAGGATAGAGTGAAGGTGTGATGCTCAACGACACACGGCGTGGAGAAACATCTGTTTCACTAATGATGAGCAGTGCTGAGACAGGAGGATAGAGTGAAGGTGTGATGCTCAACGACACACGGCGTGGAGAAACATCTGTTTCACTAATGATGAGCAGTGCTGAGACAGGAGGATAGGGTGAAGGTGTGACGCCCAACGACACCACGCCGTGGAGAAACATCTGTTTCACTAATGATGAGCAGTGCTGAGACAGGAGGATAGGGTGAAGATGTGACGCCCAACGACACCACGCCGTGGAGAAACATCTGTTTCACTAATGATGAGCAGTGCTGAGACAGGAGGATAGAGTGAAGGTGTGATGCTCAACGACACACGGAGTGGAGAAACATCTGTTTCACTAATGATGAGCAGTGCTGAGACAGGAGGATAGAGTGAAGGTGTGATGCTCAACGACACACGGCGTGGAGAAACATCTGTTTCACTAATGATGAGCAGTGCTGAGACAGGAGGATAGAGTGAAGGTGTGATGCTCAACGACACACGGCGTGGAGAAACATCTGTTTCACTAATGATGAGCAGTGCTGAGACAGGAGGATAGAGTGAAGGTGTGATGCTCAACGACACACGGCGTGGAGAAACATCTGTTTCACTAATGATGAGCAGTGCTGAGACAGGAGGATAGAGTGAAGGTGTGATGCTCAACGACACACGGCGTGGAGAAACATCTGTTTCACTAATGATGAGCAGTGCTGAGACAGGAGGATAGAGTGAAGGTGTGATGCTCAACGACACACGGCGTGGAGAAACATCTGTTTCACTAATGATGAGCAGTGCTGAGACAGGAGGATAGGGTGAAGGTGTGACGCCCAACGACACCACGCCGTGGAGAAACATCTGTTTCACTAATGATGAGGCAGTGCTGAGACAGGAGGATAGGGTGAAGATGTGACGCCCAACGACACCACGCCGTGGAGAAAACATCTGTTTCACTAATGATGAGCAGTGCTGAGACAGGAGGATAGGGTGAAGATGTGACTGCCCAACGACACCACGGCCGTGGAGAAACATCTGTTTCACTAATGATGAGCAGTGCTGAGACAGGAGGATAGGGTGAAGATGTGACGCCCAACGACACCACGGCCGTGGAGAAACATCTGTTTCACTAATGATGAGCAGTGCTGAGACAGGAGGATAGGGTGAAGATGTGACGCCCAACGACACCACGCCGTGGAGAAACATCTGTTTCACTAATGATGAGCAGTGCTGAGACAGGAGGATAGGGTGAAGATGTGACGCCCAACGACACCACGCCGTGGAGAAACATCTGTTTCACTAATGATGAGCAGTGCTGAGACAGGAGGATAGGGTGAAGATGTGACGCCCAACGACACCACGCCGTGGAGAAACATCTGTTTCACTAATGATGAGCAGTGCTGAGACAGGAGGATAGGGTGAAGATGTGACGCCCAACGACACCACGCCGTGGAGAAACATCTGTTTCACTAATGATGAGCAGTGCTGAGACAGGAGGATAGGGTGAAGATGTGACGCCCAACGACACCACGCGTGGAGAAACATCTGTTTCACTAATGATGAGCAGTGCTGAGACAGGAGGATAGGGTGAAGATGTGACGCCCAACGACACCACGCCGTGGAGAAACATCTGTTTCACTAATGATGAGCAGTGCTGAGACAGGAGGATAGGGTGAAGATGTGACGCCCAACGACACCACGCCGTGGAGAAACATCTGTTTCACTAATGATGAGCAGTGCTGAGACAGGAGGATAGGGTGAAGATGTGACGCCCAACGACACCACGCCGTGGAGAAACATCTGTTTCACTAATGATGAGCAGTGCTGAGACAGGAGGATAGGGTGAAGATGTGACGCCCAACGACACCACGCCGTGGAGAAACATCTGTTTCACTAATGATGAGCAGTGCTGAGACAGGAGGATAGGGTGAAGATGTGACGCCCAACGACACCACGCCGTGGACTACTATAAAATATAGTTGCCCTGTATTCGCTGTAGTTGTGCTTTCTAGTGCTCTCATGTGTATGTTTTTTTTTAAAAATAACTTTCCCCACATATCTTAGACCAGCACAGTGGCGAATAGTTTACGAACGCAATTCACAATCCCTCATACCGCGTTCGAAACACAGCTTCGGGCGATTTTGAAGCAGATCGCCTTGCTGGTTTTCATTCAGTGGTATGAGTGCCGGTCGTTCATAAAGTAATGGTAAACTACTGAACGTTAACTTGCCATTATTATCAGAGTTGGGAGGTCAACAACAGGCAATCGCTTGTTTTAATTTTCCCTACAGGAGTTTACGTGTGATGGGTCAGTGGTGAGAAACAGACGTAGTGGCTGGGGCTTTATTGCAAAGGCTAATGGACGAGCCTTGAAAAAGGAGAGTCTGGCATATGAGACTACGACCTCCAGCATGAGAATGGAGGTGGAGGCAGTAACAGCGGCATTCCGGTGGCTAGAGGAGACTACTGCAACACACGTTGTATTCATTACGGATTCAGAGAGTATGCTTAACAAGGTGGAGAAAGGAATGTTTCGTGTGGAATGGCTCTCGTCGCTTCAGAGGTCACAGCTCGTGAGAATTGTATGGATATTTTGCCCTGGCCATGCGGGTGCTACGGGGGAATGAACAGGCTGATAGGCTAGCAGGAAGGCACCTCTTGGTGGAATTTTGCCTATGGACAAGGGGGAGGTGGTCGTGCGCTTGTGGGATCCAGGTGGAGAAGGTGGAGGAACAGATTGAGAACCCATATGTGGAAAGAATGAGATTGCGGGAGGATCGGCAGGGGTTCTGGAAGAATCTCAAAACTGAGAGGGAAGACCAGGAGAACTTTTAATCAGATAGCGGTGGGAACGATTAGTAGTATGACTCTTCACTGGCTGTTGAACGAGGGGACGGAGCACGTATGGGAATGTCCTGAGTGCAGTGATGTCGGTTCTTAACTCAACTTGCCAAGAAATCGCAAACAGCCAAAATTGCTGGGGTTGGCTGCTACGCATTGTAAAGGACATGTAACTAACCTTTAAACCTAACCATGTCTGAGAATGTGAAGCAGCTTGCTGTTTCCAATAAATGTTTCTCATCAATTGTTAGATCTGCAGACACTTTCATCACGTTGACATGTCTACTTTATCGACAACTTTTGTGTAGTCAATGAAGCAAAGGTGTAGTTATAGTGCCTTCATTTTCGTATTGCTGTTAGAATGCATCTTCTCTCAATTATATTTTAAACAACCGGCTCGTTTATCATTGTTTCCAAACTCCTAGTTAATGCAACATCTCGTCTATGCCACATTTCAAATGGGAAGCAGAGGAAATAAAGGCGCCATATACACAAATGCGCCCCGAGGCATGTAAAAGGAAGGGTCTTTCACTCTACTTCACGGCTCATATTTCAGAACCGCATAATTCGACAGGTTTGCATCCTTAATTCTTCGGGCTCAAGACCCCCTTGTCCTACAAAGCAAGGACTATAGACAGTAAATAAGTATATATATATATATATATATATATATATATATATATATATATATATATATATATATATATATATATATATATATAACATCCGGAAGATTCTTGCCTCCTAATTCTAATTGTATATTTCTTGTTGACTCTCTCTCTCTCTCTCTCTCTCTCTCTCTCTCTCTCTCTCTCTCTCTCTCTCTCTCTCTCTCTCTCTCTCTCCTCTCTCTCTCTCTCTCTCTCTCTCTCTCTGCCTCCCCCTTGCTCGCTCTTTTTATATCCATGTCTGTCTGTGTCGTCTGTCTGTCTCTATATGTGTGTATGGGTGTGTGTATGCATTTTGTGTACGTGTGGGTGGGTGTATGTGTGTATGTGTACGTGTGTGTATGTGTGGTTAGGGTGCCGGTCATTCAGAAAGCAATGGCAAACTACTGAACGTAAACTTGCCACGACATCAACAACAGCACCCAAAAAAAAAAAAAATTACTGGTGTTGACTGCAAACGTCCTATAAAGAATTTGCAACTAACTTTTTTGTTTTAATAAAGAACCCCTGACTTATAACAATAAAGAAATCCCTTAGTGATAGCAGTAATAAAATCCCTGACATTAAAGAAATTTCTGGCGGAAAACATTAAAGAAATTCCCAAATGCTAACAGTAAAAAAAAAAACCGTACTGATTTCATTAAAGAACGCACAAATTACGCTATTGCTGCACTAACATGTGAAAAAAAAAAAAAAATTGTACATGAACTCATTAACCTTGGCACCCTAACGACCCCCAGACGGGGATACAAGAGGATGGTAGCTTAAATGTGTATTTCGCGTGATACAATAACTAAATCAACGAAAATGGGAAGTGGATTTGTAAGCCTTACACAAACACAATCACAAGTGTTCATCACAACATGAAAGTTGCGGCTAGAGCTTTCGTCGGCACACATTTCGCATTACTGCTGTTTCACTAATTTCGTTTCTCATTGCACGTGATCATCATCAAGTGCCTTGCCAGCTGGCGTAGACGTTCATGTCTCTCCACAGATCTCGGTCTTTGGTGTTCTGGATCAACTCTGCAGATGATATCCCCCCATACCACCGTCTTCGTCCATCCAGCATCATTTCCGTTTGTCTGCCTCTGCCTCTTTTCCGCTTGATCTTTCCAGTCATCACGATGTTCTCCAATGCCTCTTTTCTCATCACATAACCAAAGAAAGCTGTCTCATTCTTATTGTTAAATATAATGTTCTAGTGATAGCAGAATGTATTCTCCAACTATATTTCAACTGAACATTATTTCTTGATAGTGTTTTTTATTGTATAACACAAAAAAATTAACCCATACCGGAATGAAGTCGTATGTGTCGACCGACAGGTTCAAATACAGCAGATTTGCTGCAGACAATATGCTGCAGATATGGCTCTAGTCTAGATATACGAATTATGTCCCTTTACATTTCTCTTATAGAGATACAGTCCATGCCTTCTTATTAACTTCGAGGAGCTTAACGTGGGCGAATGGATAAGAACTCTTACTCTTAAACTTCCGGTGTGCTGATGCTAAAGTAGCGGTTTCAACCCCTACACCGGTCAGCTGGACTAAAATGTTAACTGCTCGTACTTCACTTGAGGGTGTTAGTTACAAGTACCTCAGATGTCGGGGTCTATTCGCCTGATGGCGAGGGACACTGGTAATAGAGAAAACTAATCCACATGCAAAAAAGGTAGCACGTGTATGGACTAGCTTGAGTTCAAAGCGAGAGAATTAAAAAAAAAACGAATGGATGGGTGGATGATGGATGGATGTATGTATGGATGGCTGTGGATATGGATGGAAGTATGCGGATGGATGTGGATGTTGGTGAATGTGGATGTGAGTGGATGTGGATAGATCTGGATATGAATGGATGTGGATGGGTGGATGTGGATGGATGTGGGTATATGGATGTGCATTGGATGGATGCATATACATGGATGTGGATGTGTGTGGATGGATGGATGTGGATGGAACTGGATGGATGCATATGGATGGAGATGGATGAGGATGATGGATTGTGATGATGGATTTATGATGGATGGATGAGGATGATGGATGGACTATTATGATTGATGGATGAGGATGATGGTGACGATGGTCTCAAATCAGTTGCCTGCTACGAGTCTGTGATATTATAGCGCCAGCACAATTTGTAGGCCGAGAGCAAGGAGGCATATGTGGCCAATCTTTCTGTTATTTGTGGCAAGCGACGAGCGTCTGACAGTGCGCATGACGTTACTAGAAAAGCGATTAACCAAGAAAATAATTGGATCTTCCTCGGTGAAACCTCCCTTCATGTCGGAATCATACACCTGTTCAGACAACAATGTAGAAAACAGATGGAGGAACAGACACAGATATTAAAATAAGAATACAAAAGGCAAGAAGGGATTTCGTTGCACTCCGATCTTTGTGGAAGTCGAAAGAATTTAACTGATTAAGTGTTATTGGATGATTAATGGTCATAAGTTATTTTTCCGTATCTGCCATAGGCTTATATATCGCCGAAATGTTGTCATTGTGTTATAACATAACATGTCTGCGACTATATTAACAACTGTTAAGTCATAACTGTGACACACCCATTTTCAGGCATCCATGTTTGTTTTGTGCAAATCTACTGTTTGTTTGGCACTGAATCCATTAACTCATCATACTTAAAAGAGTGGCATGTTGATATCGTGAGCTCAGTCGGATAAGGGTCCAGCGACAGCGATCGTCATCTAGAATGCTTTCGGGTCTACAAAATGCCATCTCCAACGGCATGTAGCAATGCAGAAAGCGATATAGAACACAAGTGGGGAAATATCCATCCATCCATCATGTGCCATGCCGATAAGCGTTGGCGGTCATGTTTCGCCATGTCACTCGATCACCAGAGTCGTGGATCAGCTCCGTGTTTGTCTCGACCATGCCACGTGGCCAAATCATCCATTACTTCTCGGTTTTCCCCTTGGTCTCTTCCCTTCGATCTTGCCAATTAGTTTTTTAGTTTTAGTCGTTGGATCAACATCACGTCACACGGTTTAACTCATAAGTGCTCCGTTTTCCTCCTAACTCAAACCTGAGTTTGGAGAAACTCAGCCCAATGCACGAACTCCGTTGCATCGGCGAGGATCCTGAAATGCTTTGGGTAGATTTTTAACTATAAATTTTGCCCGGGCAGCGCCGCTAGGCTACTCTTTTTCGATTTCCAGCTGCCAAGGGATTTTTTACGTGCGCAACAATATACACGGGCGTCCGATCTCACTACCCAGAGACCAGGGGAAATTACTGGAAATCCAGGTGGATTTTTTAAATAAATCCTGGTCCTCACCGGGGCCTGAACCCGGGACCTCCAGCACTCGAGGTGGACACCATACATCGAGACCACTCAGCCCCCTTCAATTGTCACCATGTTCTCCAATTCATTTCTTCTCATAACATGACCACAAAATTTTTACTGTCTCCGTCTAATGTCTCTAATCACTTTACGATCTTCATTTCTTTCTTGAAGGACTTGGTCACTGTTTTTTTCTGTCTGTCCATGGTATTCTTCGCATTTTCCTCAGAAACCACATTTCCACAGCCATCAGATGTTTTTCAACTTGACTGCTCATTGTCCACGCTTCACATCCATACAAAAGTACAGGTTCTATATAGCACTTCAACACTCTTTTTCTCGTCTAAATTATCATTTTATTGGTCAGTTTGTTTTTCATCTTGCAAAAGGCTACCGCCGCTATGGCAATTCTTGTTCCTATCTCTTCAAGGCATCTCACGTCTGATGTTATGACTGTTCCGAGATAATTGCACCGATTCACTTGTTTAAGAATATGCCCATTTACTTTTATATTACATTGAGGTATCTCCTTCCTCCCAGTGTCGATTATAATCTGTGTCTTCTTACATTTCAATTCTAACCGTAGTTGTTCACTGTGTGCAACAACCGCATCTACTAAATGTTGCAGGTCATGTTCATTGTCTGCAATCAAGACTGTATCATCTGCATACCTAAGTGATTGATGTATCGGTCCCCAATGATAATTCCTTCTATATTTTCTATATGAAGAACATGAAGATATAAAAATAAGAGTACAAAATAAGGGCTTTCATAACGCTTGGATTTTTGTGGAAGTCAAAGAAATGTAAACTTGGCACCAAACTTAATGCCGGACAAGTGTCCCACGCCTGCGTTCGTCGCCTCACTGAGGGATAGACTGGTCACCTATTTCTCCGTGCATCCAGGCCCACAAGATGCGATCTCCATCGGTATGTTTCATTTTGTGGTCTACTCCCTCCGTGCATTCAAGCCCACAAGATACGATCACCGTCGGTATGTTTCATCTTGTGGTCTACTCCCTTCATGCCATGATACAAGATGTCGAGAATTTTCTCTCGCGGTCTTCTTCTGTCTCTCTTTTCCATAAATATGTCCAGTTGTCACATCATCTTCCAGGTTTTGTCTTCTCATAATGTTGCCAAAAGTTGAAGACTGCCTTTTTCTGATGTTTGTGATAAGTCTGTCTTTGCGACTTAACCTCCCTCAAATTGTCCAAATTGTTCATTTTGGCTGTCCGAAGAATTTTCAGCATTATTCTATAAAACGACACCCCCAAATCCTCCATGGATTTTTGTCGTTTGTTAACTAATTTTCCTGGATTTGCAGCCACATGTTAGAACTGGTTCTTTGCAACATGCACGAATTCTTTTTCTATCTTCCCCGGCCAAGGACTTATTGCATAAAATGTTCATTTGATAGAATTAAGTGTTTGCTTGTCCTATTATGTTCTGTATCAATGTAATACACTTTCTGAAAGGCGGTATGTGCCTAGATATTTGAATTTCTGCACATACCGCAAAATATAAGCATCTACTATGTGTACATTTATGCAAGATCTGTTTCTTTGTCTTCCGAATCTTATCAGAGATAATTTTATACAGGTGAAATTCTTGCATATCATGTATAAACACTTCTGCTGTTCATCGAATAAAATAAAAGATTCCCCCTAAATATTTTATTTCTAGGAGTCCATCATGGCAAGCAAGGCGGTTAGGGACCTGAGACTACATCTGTTCCTCTTTGACCCGGAGTATCCAATCAAAAAAGGCTTCGTGGCACGGCTGTTTCTGGATAAAGATCACGCTGAGGTATTCAAGCAGGTCAAGAATGTTGTGCAGACAGCTGAGCCAAATAAACGTTTAAATGAAGACAACCTTTCCGAGAACTTGCATCGTTTTAAAGACATTTTTGAAGACAAACACTCTACTAATGAATGGCCATCACTTACTAGATTTTTCATTGAGCCATTTCCCATCGCATTCGACAATTTCCCAGTTCTAATTGATCATCTTCAACCTGTATTGAAATCAGAGACATTATCATCGAGATCAACTGTGCCGCCTGATAATTCTCGTGCACCATCCCCTGAGATAGATGTGACAGAAGAATCCTTCACCACTCCTTATACGCCTGTGAATTCATGTGTAAACACACCTTCGAGAACACCTTCGCCATGGGACAGTGAAAGTGATTGTGAAACACGTGAAGAGAATCAGCGCGAAAATATGGCATTTATTGAGGATAACACACTTTTGCAATCGCAGTTGGAGGTGCTTAATATGCCGATATATGAAAAAGAGGAACATTCTAAAAATGCACTTCAAAGATTACATGACATGGTGAAGAAAAAAGCTAGCGCAGCGTGCACTTGGAAAGATAAGTACATAGCGTTGAAGAATACAACAAAATCTGCACAGAGAAAATGGGAAATGTTGCAAATATTAGAGGAGAAAGTCAGAGTCTTAGAAGATGAGCTTTGTGGAGCACAGGCTGAAATAGAAACACAGAATGAAATTATTAGTTATCTGAACCACAAACTCGACATCGCTGAGAAATGAGTCGGCTCGGTTGTAGTTGGCTCTTGCAAGAAAGAGATCCAATTCAGATGTCTATCACTAACATTGTTTTTACTTCATCTTTCACGGTTGTCACACATTTTATTTTGTATATAATTTTTTTTTCCTCCACTCGCAAACATCAGTGACCATTTTACCCCGACAATGATGTCAGTACTACTTTACTATTCTGAACTGTTCATTTCCGTATAATCGTCATTCTGTAAGTATTTCTTGTGTAGGTTTTGTTTGACTTTTTAGTTCTATAATTGATTTAGCAGGCATGAGACTGCAATTATTTTGTTTCCTAACCATTCACTATGCCAGATTTTACTTTTGAGTTACAGATTTGAGATTTCTAAAGAAATTAACGGCCTACTCTGCCCATTATGCACAGAACCCACTAACAATAGATTACACAATATGTTGCCTGGCACAGTTCACTGCATCTCGTCAAGTGCCTACTACAGAATTAGATACAAGAAGTGAATAGATGAACCCTTTTGTGGCTGAAGTACTATTATATTGGTCACAGTAATAGTAACCTTGGTTAGTTTAGTATCAGTATTTCCACTCGTGCTTTCTGCTGTTTAGCTGCTGTACACACAAAGTTATAGTTAAACACACTGCCTATTTGAGCCTTGTCAGCAGCCACCTATAATTTATCCTAATTACTTCATCTTTGCTTTCCTGTAATTTTGCTGCATAAACCAACGGACTCACTTTTCTGTGTATAATATTGCGTGTGAATGCAACATAGCATTTTCTTCTGCCTTTAAGACTCCTGTGGATTCCGATTCCGATTCCGATTTGTCGAAAAAAAAAGAAACTTTCCACCTCGTTCAACCCGTCTCAATGACGTTGGTTATAGTTGTGGTGGTTCATAGTGCGGTATAGGTTTTATGGTCTTTTGTGCGTTAGACAGCTTCTATTACTGCCTGTCTGGCCGAGTCCCTCTTTTTTGCCATCCTTTTTGCTTTTGACGTTGTTGCTGGTGTGTCTGCTATCATTATCGGTTTGCCCATCCCTCTCGTTTGATGTCTTCTTTTCCGGAGCTGACCTTGGGGGGTGGGGAGGGGCTGTCTTTTTTCATCTGTTTTCTTGGGCTTATCCTGGGGAAGGGGGGGGGGCGCCTGTTATCGTCTGGGCTTGTTTTCTTGGGTCTTGGTTCAGCGGTTTTTTGTCAAGCATAGGGGTCGGATTGTATCGTCTCTCTTGTCCATCGTTGGGGAGGTTTCCTACGGTCTCCTCTTGTCCCGCGCCGGAGGGGTTTCTTGCACGTCCCTCTTATCCATCGTCAGGGGGGTTTCCCATCGTCTTCTCCATCGTTGGTGCAATTTCCCCCCTTCTCCTTGTCTCCCGCGTCGAAGAGGGTCGTTTCGTCTATCTATTGTTTGCCATTTGAGAGTTTTAACGCCCCCCTATATATTTCCTATTGTCTGGTTTTCGTGTGGTCGAGTTTTTCCTCACTGTATTTTTATTTTGCTGTTGGCTTTATTTTATGTTGGTTATATTTCTTTCCCTGTTCTTGCAATGAATTGTTTTGTGAGCTTTTGTACTTCTTTGTCGCCTTCCACCTGTAGGCATTCCTTCATCGTCATCGTCGTGTTTCTTGTTTGGAAGTATTCTACTAGGTCCCTGCGTTCCTGGGCATAGGCTGTGCACGATAGTAGGTAGTGTTCTATAGTGTTTTCCTCCAGGCAGTCAATGCAAAGTGGTCGGGTGGTTTTATCTTTCCAGTTCCCGATTCTCAATCTCCATAGTTTCTTGTACGTTGGTATTTTTGTGTTGTCTTTCACTTGACTTTTCAAACTTGGTTCTCTGAGCATGTGGTAGGCGTGTCGTCCTTTATTGCTGTCTCTCCATTGTTGTTTCCATTTGTCGATTACTTGTTGTTTGATAATGCTTTTTGCCTCCAGAATGCCAAGTCCTGTGTTTACTATATTCTGGCTGCTTGTCCCGCGTTTTGCGGCCCTGTCTGCCCTCTCATTGCCAGTTATCCCTCTGTGTGCTGGTATCCATACAATTGTGACCTGGCATCCCATACTTCTTAGTTTTGTTGTTAGTGTTAGTATTTTCTCTTTCAGGTCTTGTCTGTTCACTTTAGAATGGTTGCCTAGCGCCTGTACTGCAGATAGTGAGTCCGTCAGTATAGTTAGTTTTATAGGGGGGTTCTCTGTTGCTATTTCTAGTCCTTTCATAATACCTACTAGTTCTGCCGTGTATACCGATGTATTGTCTGTTATTTTGTACTCCTTTTGGATGTTCCGGTATGGTACTACTACTCCTGCCCCTACCTCCCCATTCTCGTTCTTTGACCCGTCTGTGTAGATAGTGAGGTTGTCCGTGCTTATTTGTCCTATGTATTCCTCCGCTATGTCTTTGGCTTCCCTGTCCTCTGTTGATTTACTAATTATGCTCGCGAGTGTCGTATCCGTCAATGGTAGTTCTAGCTCCCATTGGGGTGTTGTTTGTCTGTGAACTTTCGTTCGTGCCAGTGCCCTCGCTAGTTTCTCGTCCGCGTTCATCTCTTGTGCCGCTGTCCATCCTGCTGGTGTTTGTGTCTTTTGTATGGGTATTCCTCCCCATTTGCTTCTGTTTTCTTCGAATGCACTGAACGCAGGGTGTCTTGTATCCTTCGCAGCCTTCATCCAGTAGTTGTACACTAATTGCTTTCTTCTCAGTTGTAGTGGAAGTACTCCTAGTGCTACCTCTAAGGCTTCCCTTGGTGTTTGCTTGCCTGTTCCTAGGATAATGCCCAGCGCTTGGTTCTGTATTGAGTCCAGTCTTCGTTTGTTGTGTTCCGGTGCAGCGTCGTATACTATGCTTCCGTATTCTATTCTTCCTCTGATCAGAGATTTGTATAGCATTAGCATCGTTTTTGTATGGGCTCCCCATCCACTGCCTTTAATTACTCTTAGAATATTTATTGTCTTTTTGCCTTTTTCGACTGTCTGGTCTATATGTTTTCTCCAACTTAGTTGTTCGTCTAGTGTCATACCGAGGAATCTTGTGTTTTTTGTTCTCTTTATATTCTTCCCTTGGATCTTGATGTCCCCGTCCGTGTAGTTTCGTTTTCTTTTCGCGTTGAATATCATACTGACCGTTTTGTCTGTGTTGATCTGGAAGCCCCATTTTTCCATCCATTTGGCAATTCTGTTTAGTTGCCGTTGTAGTCGGTCTCTTGTGGTTTTTATGTGTCTTCCGCTTCTCCATATTGCACAGTCGTCGGCGAATTGCGATATCCCTATCCTGTCTTCTAGTTTTTCTTCATCTAGGTCATTTACTAATATTGTGAATATTGTTGGTGATATTACCGATCCCTGTGGTATTCCGTTTTCTTGCTCATAGGTTCTGGATTCCTCGTTTTTTATTCGTACGGTGAAGCTTCTGTTCTGTAGGAAGTTTTCGATATATCGATATGTCCTGCCTATTATCCCTATTTTGTTGATTTTGATCAGAGCTGCTTGTCTCCAGCATTGGTCATATGCTTTAGCCAGATCTAAAAATACTGCTATCGTTTTCTCTCCTTTTTTGAATGCCCTCTTTACGTGGTTTTCTAGCTTAATTATTTGGTCAATTGCGCTTCGGTTGGCTCTAAACCCTGACTGTGTGTCGCTAATTAGTCCGTTTTTCTCCAGGTGGTGTGTGATTCTTTTATTGATGACTGTTTCCATAATTTTTCCGAGGTGTGATGTCAGGGATATTGGTCTGTATGAGTCGATTTTTTGTGAGTTCTTGAACTGCTTTTTGACTGGTATAACTGTCGCCTTCTTCCATTGTGCTGGTATTTGTCCCGTGTGCCACACTTTGTTGTATAGAGCTGTTATTGTCTCTATTGTTTTTCTTGGTATCCTTTTCAGTATTGTATAGTTTAGGATGTCTGACCCTGCTGCTGTGTCGTCCTTTTCCTTGATTGCTGATATTACTTCGTCAGTCGTTATGTCTGCGTCCATGTAGAAGTCCTCTATTTCTTGTTGCAGTTCTTCCATCTCTTCAGCGTATTTTTCTCGTCTTTGTTTTTCCTGCTCTCCTAGTGACATGTTGGAGCAGACTTCGTAGAAGTATTTGCCGAACGCGTCTGCTTTTTCTTTGTCTGTTACTGCTAGTGTTGGTATTTTTATTGTTGGAATATTGCTGTTTGTTTGGTTTCTTTGTATAGCTTTTATTTGCTCCTGTGGAAGGATTATCCCCCCAATCATGCCTGCCAAGCCTTTTGTAGGCCAGTCATGGTCGATTGGACGTTGGCTGATATTGTTGGTGGAAACAGAAAATGGTGCACTAATTCATGTATTGCAGTCTGAGTGATGGGGTGTGGAAACAGAAAATGGTGCACTAATTCATGTATTGCAGTCTGAATGATGGGGTGTGGAAACAGACAATGGTGCACTAATTCATGTGTTGTAGTCTGAATGATGGGGTGTAGAAACAGAAATATATTGCACTAATTCATGTATTGCAATCTGAGTGATAGGGTGTGGAAACAGAAAATGGTGCACTAATTCATGTATTGCAGTCTGAATGCTGGGGTGTCAAAACAAAATGGTGCACTAATTCATGTATTGCAGTCTGAATAATGGGGAGTGGAAGCAAAATGGTGTACTAATTCATGTACTGCTGTCTGAATGATGGGGAGTGGAAACAAAATAAGCACTAATTCGTGTAGTCTGAATGATGGGGTGTGGAAACAGAAATATAGTGCATTTATTCATGTTTTGTAGTCTGAATCATAGGGTGTGGAAACAAAAAATGGTGCACTAATTCATGTGTTGCAGTCTGAATGATGGGGTGTGGAAACAAAATGATGTACTAATTCATGTGTTGCAGTCTGAATGATGGGGTGTGGAAACAAAATGATGCACTAATTCATGTGTTGCAGTCTGAATGATGGGGTGTGGAAACAGAAAATGGTGCACTAATTCATGTAGTCTGAATGATGTGGTGTGGAAACAGAAAATGTTTCACTAATTCATGTAGTCTGAATGATGCGGTGTGGAAACATAAATATGGTGTACTAATTCATGTATTGCAGTCTGAATGATGGGGTGTGGAAACAGAAATATGGTGTACTAATTCATGTATTGCAGTCTGAATGATGGGGTGTGGAAACAGAAATATGGTAAACTAATTCATGTAGTATGAATGATGGGGTGTATAATCAGAAATATGGTGCACTATTTCATGTATTGTAATCTGAATGATGGGGTGTAGAAACAGAAATATGGTGCACTAATTCACGTTTTGCAGTTGAATGATGGGGTGTGGAAACAAATATGGTGCACTAATTCATGTAGTCTGAATGATGTGGTGTGGAAACAGAAAATGGTGCACTAATTCATATATTGTAGTCTGAATGCTGGGATGTGGAAACAGAAATATGGTAAACTAATTCATGTAGTATGAATGATGGGGTGTATAATCAGAAATATGGTGCACTATTTCATGTATTGTAATCTGAATGATGGGGTGTAGAAACAGAAATATGGTGCACTAATTCACGTTTTGCAGTCTGAATGATGGGGTGTGGAAACAAATATGGTGCACTAATTCATGTAGTCTGAATGATGGGGTGTGGAAACAGACAATGGTGCACTAATTCATTTATTGCAGTCTGAATGATGGGGTGTGAAAACAGAAATATGGTGCACTAATTCATGTTTTGCAGTCTGAATGATGGGGTGTGGAAACAAAATGGTGCACTAATTCATGAATTGCAGTCTGAATGATGGGATGTGGAAACAAATATGGTGCACTAATTCATGTAGTCTGAATGATGGGATGTGGAAACAGAAAATTGTGCACTAATTCATGTATTGTAGTCTGAATGATGGGGTGTAGAAACAGAAATATGGTGCACTAATTCACGTTTTGCAGTCTGAATGATGAGGTGTGCAAACAAAATGGTGCACTAATTCATGAATTGCAGTCTGAATGATGGGATGTGGAAACAGAAATATGGTAAACTAATTCATGTAGTATAAATGATGGGGTGTATAATCAGAAATATGGTGCACTATTTCATGTATTGTAATCTGAATGATGGGGTGTAGAAACAGAAATATGGTGCACTAATTCACGTTTTGCAGTCTGAATGATGGGGTGTGGAAACAAAATGGTGCACTAATTCATGAATTGCAGTCTGAATGATGGGATGTGGAAACAGAAAATCGTGCACTAATTCATGTATTGCAGCCTGAATGATGCCGGTCTCCATTGTGAAGGGATTATGGACTGGATTCGTAATCCTGTATACCCACTTTTGAAACACATCTGTGTGCAATTTGGCAGCAGACCGCGTTGCATTGGTATCTGTGCCGGTCATTCAGAAGGCAGTGGCAAATTACTGAACGTAAACTTGCCAAGAGATCACAACAGCAGAAATGCTGGTGTTGACTGCGATGTCCTATAAAGGATATGCAAAAAAAAGTCTGAATGATGGGGTGCGGAAACAGAAAATAGTGCACTAATTCATGTACTGTAGTCTGAATGTTGGGGTGTGGGAATATAAATATGCACTAATTCATGTGTTCAGAATGGAGAATGTGTTCAATTCAGCCGGTCTCCCTGGCCAAGGAGTTAACGACATTGTTCGTAATCCCGTATATACACGTGGGGAAAACAGCAGCTGCGAGAACTAGCAGCGGTTCATGCCGCTCTGGTAACTTAAGGGGTATGTGAGCCGGTCGTTCAGAAAGCAATGGCAAACTACTGAACATAAAACTTGCCTAGTACATCAACAGCAGCTGAAAAATGCTGATGTTGACTGCAACGTCCTGTAAGGGATATGCAACATTAACAACAACAAAATTCATGTGCAATAGTCTAAATGATGACTTGTGAAAGTGATGTAAAAAAATATTTTGCTGTCACATTATTTTTTTTTTAATGGATTGCACACTGTCAGCACACATTCAATGCTTCAATAAGCATTAAATAATTTTCACATTCCTCTTTTTATTGTTTAAAACTGAAATACCTTTGTAGCATATAAAAAATGAATTACAGCAGAATTAATGGTGAAATGCACGAGTAGTAACAAGTTTTAATAATGGAATGAATTAATATATCACATGGGGCATGAATGTGTAAACAACAGATTGTAGTATTATGAAGACAGGGCTGCACTATATTTTAAATAGTACTATTCTGTAGCCAGTGAAGAGTCATATTGTATTGGTTCCAACTGCCATCGGATTGAAAGTTCTCCTGGTCTTCCCTGTATCTATCCCAACTCTTTAAGTTGTTCACCCTTGTTTGGGCTATCCCAACCCTTTAAGTTGTTCACCCTTGTTTGGGCTATCCCAACCCTTTAAGTTGTTCACTCTTGTATGAGCTATCCCAACCCTTTAAGTTGTTCACCCTTGTTTGAGCTATCCCAACCCTTTAAGTTGTTCACCCTTGTTTGAGCTATTCCACCCCTGTAAGCTGTTCACCCTTGTATGAGCTATCCCAACCCTTTAAGTTGTTCACTCTTGTATAAGCTATCCCAACCCTTTAAGTTTTTCACTGTAGTACAAGCTATCCCAACCCTTTAAGTTGTTCACTCTTGTATAAGCTATCCCAACCCTTTAAGTTGTTCACTCTTGTATAAGATATCCCATCTATGAGAGTTGTTCACTCTTTTATGTACTATCTCAGCCTTTTAAGTTGTTCACTCTTGTATAAGCTATCCCAACCCTTTAAGTTGTTCACTCTAGTACAAGCTATCCCAACCCTTTAAGTTGTTCACTCTTGTATAAGCTATCCCATCTATGAGAGTTGTTCACTCTTTTATGTACTATCTCAACCCTTTAAGTTGTTCACTCTTGCACGTGCTATCCCATCTGTTAGCAATTGTATGAGCTACTCCATATCTTTGCGTTGTTCACTCTTGTATGAGCTATCCCATTTATGAGAGTTGTTCACTCTTGTTTGAGCTATCCCAACCCTTTAAGTTGTTCACTCTTGTATGAGCTATCCTGTCTGAGAGTTGGTCACTCTTTTTTTAGCTATTCTGTCTATGAAAGTTGTTCACTTTTGTTTGAGCTATCCCAGCCCTTTAAGTTGTTCACTCTTGTATGAGCTATCCCATCTATGAGAGTTGTTCACTCTTGTTTGAGCTATCCAAACCCTTTAAGCTGTTCACTCTTGTATGAGCTATACTGTCTGAGAGTTGTTCACTCTTGTTTGAGCTATTGTCTATGAAAGTTGTTCACTCTTGTTTGAGCTATCCCAGCCCTTTAAGTTGTTCACTCTTGTATGAGCTATCCAGTCTGAGAGTTGTTCACTCTTGTTTGGGCTATCCAAACCCTTTAAGTTGTTCAGTCTTGTTTGAGCTATCCTGTCTATGAGAGTTGTTCACTCTTGTTTGAGCTATCCTGTCTATGAGAGTTGTTCACTCTTGTTTGAGCTATCCTGTCTATGAGAGTTGTTCAGTCTTGTTTGAGCTATCCTGTCTATGAGAGTTGTTCAGTCTTGTTTGAGCTATCCTATCTGAGTTTTGAGAATTGGAGATAGTGATGTCTTAGTTTCACCCCTCTAGCCAAGCAACATACTCATTCTAACCAGGCTTGAGAGCTCTCCAAGTGGTGAGTGCAAGACGTGGGTGCTGATCATCCATCATCATGGTAAATTGTTTTAACCCTCTTTTACAATATTGTAGTGAGTAAAGTTTACACTGCTGACAAACATAATTACAGCAGAAACTTGTCAATCCTCCCTTTTTTTAAACCAGACTAGTGTGTCAGAAGCCATGGCGGCATAGGAGTTTGTTTTCCTGCTGAGCCAGTGGTCCCTATTCATTCCCCAGCAGATGACTTCAGTGGTTCACCTAGCCTCATAAAAATAGGTACCAAACAATTTAAAGATTTTTTAGTTTTGAAATTTTCTGGGAAGGAACGGCGATGAAAAAGGGAAATGTCCACCCCACATCATGGCATGCCTAGAATATGTAAAAGCCTAGTGCTTCACACCCCAATGGCAGTTTCTGCTATAGGACTAGCATAATTTGTTTGCCCAGGATATCCTGCATGGAGGTGGGCAGGTTGTCTGCCCAGGATATCCTGCATGGAGGTGGACATGTCAAGTGTCTGCCCAGGATATCCTGCATGGAGGTGGACAGGTTAAGTGTCTGCCCAGGATATCCTGCATGGAGGTGGACATGTCAAGTGTCTGCCCAGGATATCCTGCATGGAGGTGGACATGTCAAGTGTCTGCCCAGGATATCCTGCATGCAGGTGAATAGATCTTGTGTCTGCCCAGAATATCTTGTATGGATGTGACAGGTCTTGACCAATATAAACACTGACCCTATCACATGAATGCTTCATATCTCCTCGAGGTCAGCCATTAACATGTGATCAAACGCCATAAATGATCAATGTATGTATTCTTTTATTAGTTGTATCCATTGTTCCATTTTTTGCGGGCTATTAAATAATTTTGTAAATTATTATGCCATTGACACTTAGCAGTTTAGTTCTTTTATAATTGTATGTGTTGTTTTAGTTATATTCTGTGACATTCTTAGTAGCTTATGATGTTACCATTCTTTGCTTCTATTTCATAAAGTCCAAGTAGACAAGTAACATACAACTAAATTTAGGAACAAGCAGTTTAAACTTTTTGGGGGGAATATTTTCAAGAAATCAAAATAATTTTTCAATTTTAAATTACATACTTTAATGCTGCTGCTGTGGTAATGACAATGACAACATAATCTCATTGTCTGCCAGAAAGGGTAATTTTTTAAAATAGTATAAAACCTTATATCATCATTCTTACACAAATCACATAATTTGACAAGAGAATTAAATACTGATATACCAAACAAAGTACATTATTTTTCTTCACAAGCATATATTTTTTTTAAATATTAACACATTGCATACACAAGCATAACCATGAGGTCAAGAATTAATATAAGTGAACTCTGGACATTCCCACACGTGCTTTGTCACCTTTGTTCAGAAGCCAGCGAAGGGTTCCCAAGCTGGTGGTACCAGTGGCAGCCTTATTAAATGTCTGCCTGCATTTTTCCCTACATGTTCTGCGTTATCTCACACCCCCGAGTTCACTCCCCACAAACACAACTATAACATTTATGTTCTAGTTTCAAAATGAAAAAAAATGCTAGCGAAATCTAAAAATATCCAATCTTCTTTCTTTTGTTCGCTTGAAATTTGTCTGTAAATGCAATAATATCGCTTGTATGAATTTCACTGCCTGTTTTAGTTCACTCAGTGGACCATAGAGTTTATCTTCCACTGTTGTTTCTCTAGGCCAGAAGGTTTGCCTACTTAGTCATATTTTGGGCAGTCTTGGAGTATGTGGGCTGCGGTGCCAATAACATGCTTCAGGAATCAATTATCAAATACATGCCAGATTACTGTAGACATGTATGCATACAAAATAATTCTGAATTAGTCTGCTGTATCTTGCTTTAAAAGGTTTCACTTAACATTAAGATTGCAAATATTTTAACAAGACAGTTTAGTGTAATGAAACCAAACCTCTTCATGACAAACACATTCATTTTTATGAATAGCTGTGACCTCATTTAATCCCAAGGATCACATAAGTCATTGACCCATTCCTGATAATTCAAAATGTGTGCTCTTACTTTTTACCAGATCAATCTGCCTTCCTCAATAATCACTTCCACTGCATATTGTAGCTTCTTTAGAAATATTGCACTTATGATCTTCTGTGAAACTTTCTGGTGCTGGGGGAATTAAAGAAGTAACAGTTTCTTCAATATTTAAAACTAGTTACGAATGGCACTGACATAACTAGCACTAAATTCATGTATGAAATATTCCTAACTATATCATTTTCTTCCTTGTGTTGTACTTGATGAAACAATTTTCAATTGCACTGCATCTCTGCGAAAATGTTGAATGACCAAAATACAATTTTATGAATTCAGGAACTTGTACACACTAATAGCACATATGTTGAAAATACATGTGGTTGTACATATTTTAAACAATTGAAATATGTATTCATGTACAGCATGAGTTCTACAAAACATGAATTTAAATTGCATTCACGAGGTCAGCATGACCAAATGGTTAAGAGCACTTGCTCTTAAACTTCCAGTGTGCTGATGCTGAGGTAGCGGGTTCAACCCCTACACTGGTCAGTTGGACTAAAATTTTGACTTCTTGTCCTTGACTTGAGGATGAAAATTATAAGTACCTCTGAAGTTGGAGTGGGTTCACCTGATGGTGAGGGACACTAGTAACATGATAAGCTAATCCACACGCAAAAATCATCCCAATCACTAGAAGTAGTACCATGTATATGGACTACGCTTGAGATCAAAGTGTGCAAACGCAATAATAAAAAATAAAAACTTGCATTCATAAAATCCAAAGCAGATACAATTTCATGGAGTACAAATAATTCAAAATAGACATTTGTTATTCTTTACAGTAAACAGAACTAAATTACAAAACAGAAATAATTACTATAGAATCATCCAAAATGTAAATGAGGAACTGTAAATACTGTAGAGATAACATTTTTACTATTCTGCCAACACAGTAACCATTTTCTTGACTCAGATAAAACCTTCAATCATCATCACCATGCAGTGCTTTGTCCTAAGCCCACTTTTTGAGTCTTTTTGAATTTTATCTATTATAAGCGAGATGTCTTGCCTCTGTTATGTGTAAATTATGGCATAGTTTTCCTCTTCTCCACTTCCTCCTCCCTTTTCATTTGCCAAAATATTTCATTTCCCTTAATCTTAATTGTATTCATAACCAACCTTCTTCAATATTGAGTTCTTGTTTGATAGATCTGTTTCTCTTTTACAACCAATTAACTTTTAATACTCTTTTGCAACACTGAATTTAAATGTGCATAAATGTTTTTCACACAATATTCAAAGGCATATACATGGTTTCCAAATAATATTCAAAGGCACATAGGTGTTTTTCAACTAAAATTCAAAGGCACATAGTGTTTTTCACCTAATATTCAAAAGCACGTAGGCGTTTTTTTCCCCTCAGCAAATGTGCAGCCAAACAGCAAATTGTATCAATTAAAAAAAAAAAAAAGTCCAATTCTTATAGATATCGAGAAATTGTTAGTTCCACCAGGGCCAGACAAAAGGAACTTGATTTAGGGATCAACACAACAGCTAATGAACACTTGCACGTACATGGCACTGGCATGAAGAGCAGAAACTGCTAGATTTATAATCATTTAAAAAACCAGTGATAATTAAGATAGAACAAACAGCCAATCATGCAGTAGAAGTGAACTTATAAGAGGTCAGAAAAATTGACAGATTTGAGTGAACTTTAATCAGAATTGCCAAATAAATCAGGATGAGTCTAACTGTAATACACAACTCCAGAATATAAATGACTGAATATCTTAACTTCAGTTTCAAACACGGATAATTATTCTCAGCTTTCTTAAATTGCCTATTCAGTCAGTTTTTTCATTCAGGGTGCATTTAGATATTTCCTTGAGATCTTTTCTCTCTGTCAGATTTTATGATGATTTAGTTACTGCTTTCTTATCAGTTTTCCCATAAAACTTTTTAAAATGTTAGTTTTTCCCTAAAAACTGTCTACTTTAATATTAACATTTTAGTCTGCTTCCAGATCTTTTCATTGAGTCTTTGTAGAAAAATATTAACTGTTTACCTTCTATAAATGTTCATTAATGGTGACACCTTGAAATCAATGAAATAACATGCATGAGAAGTAAATTCACAGGTATTGAATGGCACTCATAGATGATAGTAATGTAAAATCGGAGAACACTAGAAACACAAGCTATCGATGCACTGTAAATTAAAAACTGGCAAATGCATATACCAATAGCATCTCGCTGAAGAAGCAAGCTGAGCATCAAAGTCCTGTTTATCTGTCAGCATGGCGCTCCTGACATAGAGAAACAAATTACGATCTCCGATGTCATGGATCAAATCTTGTGTTGACTCCCTTCCATGCCATGACACAAGACTGTAAAGAATCTTCTCACGCTGTCTTCCTCTGTCTCTTTCCACAAATCTGTCCGGTTATCACAACATACTTCAGTTTTTGTCTTCTCACAATGTGGCCTAAAATATGCAATTAAATATGCCAGGCAATAAACTGTGCACTATATTAATCAAACCTTTAAGTATATTTCTTACTGGTAAGTTATGTGGACAGATAGAAAAAGCAATGAAGATATCTTGAAAGAACTCGAGAGAACTGGCTACTTGCATCAGAAGAATACAGTCCACATTGTCTGGGCATGTCATGAGAGACGGGAAAGAGAGGAGGAGAGGTAGAGGTAGACCAAGAGAGAAAATGTTGGAATGTTTGACATCGTGGTATGGAGGAACAGTATCAGAAATTATTAGAAGTGCAGTACATGAGACAGAAGGCTGTGGACAGACATGGTCACCAAGGCTACATGGCATGGACTATAAGTTATTATGAAATGCTTATGTTGGTATCCAACATGTTTTTATTGGTAATCTGCTCAGATACACAATTTACACAGGAGTCACAGTCTCTGCGTTTCCGTGGTAACATAATGCTGCAGGCTGGTGATTTTACTGATGTGAAGGTCATACCAGACTGTAGCAGTTCTGAGATGTCAGACTCTACATCTTTTGTGGTGCATGCAAGTCCTGGCTCTGCAGATGATCTTGTTGGTAGTTGTAATGTATGCACAGGTTTCACTGGGATGTGTGTCTCAAATATACTTCTAAAAGGGACTGGAAATATCTGAAGGCAAAGCCTGATAATCGATGGCCATTCTTTTGTCAAGTTATATCGTTTGTCTTTCAATACATTTTTTAATTGTTGCAAATTAGTTTGTAAACTCTCTTCATTTATATGCTTCTTTGGTTCTGCAGCTTGCGCAATATTTTTAACTTCTCTCAAGATTTCCTCTTCATTAAAACGCAGCAGCAACTGTGCAACATAGCCTTTTTTGAGTGGAAACTCTGGGTCAAAAAGGTGCAAATGTGCTCTCAGATCATTCTCTGTCTTGGTTGCCATGATGGATTTCTAGAAAATAAAACATACGTTGGGTCAACATTTTGAACAAATTCATATATCTCAAAATTGACAGCAGTGTTAGTGGGATGAAACAATAATTGTTTCAAGGATACCTCATGTCTGAGGAAAAATATTTTTTTCTGGTTGTGAAACCCTGCCAACCTAAGTTATCTACTCTTGTATTCGTATAACTTTTGGAATTTGGGGCTGGTACGTTTGGTATATCACATCTAAATTTTAATGTGATGATATTTCAAACATATTTAGAAAGAATTATCAAATACCATGCTGATAAACGATGGCATTCATGGGTCACCATCTCACATGATCACGAGTAATGGATCAGGTCTGTGTTCTTTGCTCCATTATGCCATTTAGCCAAGCCATCCAGATAAACTCTTTACCTTTTCTTTGCTCTTTTCCCATCAATCTTGCTAGTTGTCACTATATTTCCATTTTATTTCTGCTCAAAACTGTCCAAATAATCTTGATGACCCACATCTAATTTCTCTAATCAATTCATGGTTTTTATTGTTTCTCGTAGGACTTACTAATTGGATTTTCTGACCATCTATGGTATAGTTCACATTTCCCCCAGAAACCACATTTCCACTACCATTAGATGTTTCTCAACTTGTCTGCTTATTGTCTGTGTTTCACATGCAATCAACATGTTTTCTATATACAGTGCAAACCTGATAAGGTGAACTCACTAGGGATCCAAGAAATAGTTATTCTTATAAGAAATTCCTCTTATCCAGATAAGAGTTCAAGCATATGGCAATGCATTCCCCCGGGAAAGTTAACCCGGTCAACAAATGCCCACAGAAGTCGGATGTGTCAGCCTTATGGCACAAGAACGCAACTCTCCTGTAAACAGGCACAACACAATCACATCCGAAAAAAGTCTCTGCATGAATGCAGAAGAAGTAATGCATTCACAACGTATAATACAATAATGAATTAGCATTGAACATGACAGATTTATGACAAAGTATGTAAATCATCAAATGTGTTAATGCCCGCAGAAGTCGGATGTGTCGGCCTAACGGCGCAAGAACGCAGCTCTGCTGTAAACAGGCACAACGCAATCACATCCGAAAAAAAACTCCGGATGAACGCAGAAGAAATGTGTTAATGTACAAAGTTGTCACAAATATATTCTCTATATTTTAGAACCCGTACTTAAGTTAATAAAAATGTCTTTCCATGACATCCTTAAATTCAATTCTTAATTCTGTGACAATCAACTTGTCCACCATGAAACCTTTTTCAGTACAGATCCTTATTTCTTTATGATTCCTGAAAGCATTAATATTGGAATGCTATTTTCATTTTCTTTTTGCCACTATTTTCCACTTCTTGTAATAGCCCAATCTTTCTTTTCAAAGATGTTGATTGTAACTTTCCTGCCATTTTTATAGGGGCATACATTCAAATGCTAACACAGAAAAACAATTTTCATAAATAGTTGAAAAGTTATACAAATGTCCAGGTTTTTGAAAAATGTTCACTTAAGCAGATTCAGATTAAATTATATAGTCGGGACACATTTAATTCATGAAAATTCATGATAAACAGATTCTGCTTAACCGGAATCTTTTACAAAGACAAAGAAGAAAAATTCCCAGGGATAAACAAATTGGAGGCTCTATTCGCAATAGAATTGCGAATAGAGAAAAATTATATTTGCAATAGAATTGTGGGAAGTAACAAACATATCACAGCGTCTGCTCACTAGTCAATTTTAGTTTGAGCCAGTAAGAAGTCTATGAAGGTAGTTAATTTAAATAGGAATGTTCACTGTTGTAAGTTTAATTCTGCTGAATTCTCCGTAATTTTAAATGAATCACCCTTCTTCTTACTTCTGTCCGTTCTTCTGGCATCCCATTTTATTTTTACATTACATTAGTCCTGTTTAAATATCAAGAATAATTTTCCAAAACGGGTATCCCAATACAAATAACGATCCCTACAAATAATTGTGTCCCCAGGCGAGTTCAAGAATTGTTAACTTTCGTTTCTGTACACTTACTGTTACCAGGCATCCATGTTTGTTAACGTTACCGTCCTACTAGTACTATGTATGACCTGATAATTCTGGTCCAAGCTGACAGTAGTATGCTTCGATCATCACACTTTATTCACATGCTTCAAGTTTCTCAGTTCTATATTTTACTTCCTAATGCTTAATAGTTTTACATATTTGCTGAAAATTGGAAAAAAAAAAAAAAAAAAAAACATCCCCTACGAGGAATCGAACCTTGAGACAAGTGACAGGCGGAGACACTTATCACTATGCTACTGAGGATGTTAACAAATCAACAAAAAATTTATAATATAGCTACACGCATAGGAATAATCACGTGACCTACTTCTACTGCGAATATAATTTTTCTCTATTCGCAATTCTATTGCGAATAGTCACTTCGATGTTGTAATTGTGTTTTATTGGTGTTATGGAGCAGTTCTAGAGATATTGGTGAAGAAAAGTGGTGTATATATCACTGTTCAGTAAATATTAGATTATCATAAGCGATTGAGAAGTAGTGCTTGGTAAGTGGAAATTTCACATAATTGTCACTCCTGTCTTCAATTTTGTTTTTACAAAATCTGCTAATATTATTATTATATTTCTAACCTATAGTAATAGTAGTAATACCAACGTGTTCCTTGTGCAATCTCCTTTAATTTGATATATAATACAATATATCTGCTACCATTTTAACAATTTTTACATCATTATTGTGACACACCCCTACTTCCCATTTTGTGCTATCAATTTCTGTTTGGTTCACACTTTTTGTTTGGCAGTGAATCAATTAAGCTGTTTGCACTGTGACACTTTTTCTCATTGTAATTGACAGTTCTTTATTGGTATGTTTCTCATCTTGCAAAAGGGTACCTTTGCCATAGTGATTCTTATTCTAATCTCTAAAAAGCACCTTCCAGATGTTATGACTGTTTCAAGACAGTTGTATGGATTAACTTGTTTAAGAATTTTTCCTTTTACTTGGATGTCACACTATGGTATTTCTTTCTTATTGGAGATTACTATAATATGTTTTCTTATCATTTAATATTAACACTAGTTGTTCACTGTGTACAATAACCTCATCTACTAAATGCTGCAGATAATGTTCATTGTCTGCAATAATACTGTATCATCCGCATAGCTTATACTATTGATTTTATATCCTCTTATGCAGGTCCGCATGGCCGAACGGATAGGAATCTATTGTCCTTGACTTGGGGACGTTAATTACAAGTACCTCTGAAGTCGCAGTGGGTTCGCCTGATGGCGAGGGACACTGTTAATAGGGAAAGCTAACCCACATGTAAAATTCAGTCCATCACTACTATAGATAAATAGTGTTATGGACTACGCTTGAGTTCTAAGCGAGCGGATGCAAAGAAATAATGTATATCCTCTTATGGTGATTCACCTCTTATTCTCTAAATTCCTCATAATCTATATGGGGAAAAAAGGTCTGGAGACATGCATCCTCGCCACACACCTCCATAGTCTGGTAGTGACCAACTTTTATCATCATTTTTTTAAATGGCAGCTTTATTTTTCAATGTCCATTTTTAAAATATGTTTACGGTCTCTTAGATAATTATAAAATGAGAATTATATACAGAATATATAAACAAAATATTGCTAAAGAACTCCTGTCACAAACGATGCAACATGCGTTATATCTTTCATGTATGGTGGGAAAATACCAAAGAAATCTGGCTAGATATTTTAACAGATACTATAGCACACTCATACTATTTTTCTTTGTTGTTCTTAGTCCTCAAGTTATCAACTGTGACAAGTTCAGTTATATGCCACAAAAGTAATTTAAGAGTAATCAGGTTAAATTAATATGCAACTCTGCGTAACAATAAGACTGTAAAAGAACTACTTCCAGAAATATAGGTTTATAACAGTTAACATTTTAAACACAATGAAAGCAGTTATGGTGTTCTTTTTTTGCGCTCTCACTTTGAACTCAAGCGTGATCCATACACACTATTTATAGTAGTGATGGACTGAATTTTGTGTGTGAGTTAGCTTTCCCTTTTAGCAGTGTCCCTCGCCTACAGGCGAACCCACCCCGACTTTAGAGGTACTTGTAATTAACATCCCCAAGTCAAGGACGACAAGTAACATATTAGTTAAGTCTAGCTGTCCGGTGTAGGTTGAACCACGTAGATCAGCATCAGCACAACGAATGTTTAAGAACACGCGTTCTTATCTGCCATGCTGACCTGCAGCAGTTGTGATTTTCAATAAACAAACAACAACATGTTGGGCCTATTGAAGAAAGTAAGCTGCCGTAAACTGGGATAAAATTGACTTCTGCTTTGAGAGACTGAGCACTTATGACATATGCATTTATGTCAAGTTCAGTAACCTTATTTTTCCTCATAAATAATGCTGTCAAGTTCAGTAACATTATTTTATAAATAATGACATTTCAAGTTCAGAAACGTTTTTTTCCCTCATAAATAATGACGTGTCAAGTTCAGTAACATTATTTTTCATCATAAATTTATTTTTGTTCCATTCATTTGCTCTGAACTCAAGCGTAGTCCATACACCGTACATGTGCCACAACTTTTGTACACTGTACTAATTTTCTTATGTGGTTTAACTTTCCCTATTGCCAATGTCCATTGCCATCAGGTGACTCTCTGACTTCAGAGGTACTTGTAATTTACATCCCCAAGTCAACATTTTACGTCAACTGACTGATGTAGGGGTTGAACCCGCTACCTCATCATCAGAATACTGTTTAATTATGAGCTCTCTTCTTATCCATTCTGATTCTGCCATACTGACCTATGAAGAAGATTGATGATGTAGTGATAGATGTAAAGGTAGTCAGATAGCAGATATTGCTATTGGGTGTGAAATGTTAGGCCTTCAAATATTGTGTGACACAGCATATGAGGTGGGTGACCAGTTCCTATCCTCAATACCTAGATTTCGGAATTTTAAAAGAACAGAAATACCAAATTGTAATTAAATAGCGAAGTAAATGTAGACATTAGAACAAGAAAAGCCATGGCAAAAGTAACCGTCCCATGAGAAACAAACACCTGCATGACTTCGTCACATGACACAATCGGAACATCCAGAATCCTGATTCAAGATTGGTGGTTCTGTAGATCGTGTGTCTACGCCACCTGGCTATAGGAAGAACGGAACATGATGATGGTGATGAGGAAGAATTTAAAATGCTAAAGTAATAATTATACAAGCAAAGTGCGGCGGCTTTAGATGGGTGTACCATGCTCTCCAGTCCTCCTCAAACTCAGAATAAACTTAGTATAGTTATTTATATTTCAAAGTAGTCCCACGACCTGAATTCGAACATGACCCAGGTTTAATTTTAATTAAATTACTGAATTTGCCACACACGTATAAATAAACATGTGAATCACACAATTTCATGCACAAAAATGAGATTCTTAAACTTTCAAAGGAACTAACAATAAATGGTCACTCACCTGTATATAGAAAATTATGACTACCTTCTCAAACTAACGTTTTGTGTCCACCTCTAGGCTCTAACTCTTGACCGCGAGGGGCAAGTCTTTGAAATGACACATGGGCTATTCTATTTATTTGGTTTCGTTTCCCGCACTGGCCCCCTTGAAAACGGCGATTGCTTTCTGTGTGGTCAGTTGGGCTTTCAAGGCCAGCGATTGGCCAGTTAAGATAAACCTAAAAGCGAACGTCACCCTGGATACGCTTCATCGTTGCCACATTTGCAATTCCCCCCCCCCCCCCCCCCCCCCAATCCCCCAACACACACACACACCACTCGCGCACACATACAAATCTTCTGCATGGATATTTTGACCCCCCAAAAATGTGAGTATTCTTTTAATGTTAGTTGTATAGTATTTCCTTTATAGGACATTGCTAACAATTCAAGCATCTGTGTGTGTAAATAAACACATGTATTGTTTGACGCTCATAGAAAACGATTATAGGGCGCACTAGACAATATACCAATTGAATACATTGAGTTGACGCATGACCAACTGGACACCAAGTTGTGTCAAGTACAAGGGGCTTCTCATAAGTCTTTAGCCTGACCATGAAGGAGTAGGCGGAGAAAATTGAAATTTGGCACATGTATAGCCCATTCAATTTATAATTGACGTATGAATTATGAATTTCCATCCTCAACTGGTTTTCCCGATATGGTGCATGGCACAACACACCCTACTGACCAGATTTGCACATCCAACGGTTTGTCATGATCAATGGAGAAATCAAGACGCCAGGACTGTGATAAAATTCTTGATGTTACATGGGAAAAACATCTACAGAAGTACACAGGGAGATGGAGCCAGTGTTTGAGGAAGTCTGTCCTTCGTATGCTTCTGTAAAAAAAAATTGGTGTTTAAGTGTGGCCGTTCCCAAGTTGCTGATCTGTCAAGATCAGGACGACCGTCCTCAGAGTGCAATGATGCAAATGCTGCAAAAGTGAAGAAAATCATAGACCAGGATAGGAAAATGACAATTGCAGAGATATCGGGTTCAGCAAAACTGAGTAAGAGTACAGTTTTTAGAATTTTACACAACAGACTGAACATGAGAAAAGTGTGTGCCCGCTGGGTCCCGCGCCTGCTGACATGTGAACAGAAACAAACACGGGTTGATTGCTGTGGCCAGTTGCTCAACATGTGGCGGTCGAAAAACATGTTGACGACCATGGTGACGGTAGATGAGACTTGGACTCACCATTATGACCCAGAATCCAAAATTGCCAGCATGCAGTGGAAAACCCCGGGCTCGCCAACATATGTCAAGCCAAGAGCACAAAAATCTGCAAGAAAAGTGATGCTGACTGTTTTTGGGACGTCAAAGGTGTCATATTGAAAGATTACATGCTTCATGGCAACACGGTTAATGGGCAGTACTATGCAGATCTCCTTATCAAACTAAGAAAGGCTGTGACCAGAAAACGAGGGATAGCGTGTACGCAAATTCTGCCTTTGCTTCAAGACAACGCGCCCTCCCATAAAGCACGGCTTGTGCTGCAAACTGCCAACGATTTGAATATTGAAATTCTTCCACACCCACCATATTCTCTAGATTTGGCTCCATCAGACTTTTTTCTTTTCCCAAATCTGAAAAAACAGTTGAAAGGAAATCGTTTTGACAGTGACAAAGATGTCATACTGGCTTGTGACAACTGGTTTAGTTCGAAAAATAGGTTGTTTTATTATGAAGGTCTTTTCAAGGTCACGCAGAGATGGACAGAAATGCATAAATGCAGGTGGTGGCTACATTGAGAAGGAATAAGCACTTGTGCCAAATTTCAATTTTCTCTGCCTACTCCTTCATGGTCAGGCTAAAGACTTATGAGAAGCCCCTTGTACAATTGCTCCTGCAGCGAAGAGTTGTCGCCATTTGGGGGTGATAAGTTCGAATCCCGTCAGTAACTACAGCTTTCAATTTGTATGCTGTCTAATGTTCCTCTAATCCCTACTTCCTTCTTCTACAAGCGCCAAACAATACATACTTGTTAATTACGAACTGTGTTCATAATTTGTGTGTAAACTTGTGTTCAAATTTCTATGAATTATGTCTTAATGGCCTTAGAGGGTTCCCCAATTGATATGTATGTGTATAACGTGTTCAACAGTTGTTGGGCTGTTTGTGGTTCGCTAGGCAATTTTTACGTACAGTAGTTTGCAATTGAAAACTGTTTTTTTTTTTTTTTTTTGGCATATCCTATTTACAGGACATCGCAGTCAACACCAGCATTTTTCAGCTACTGTTGATGTCTTAGCAAGTTTTACGTTCAGTAGTTTGCCATTGCTTTCTGAACGACTGGCTCACATACACTCTGTAAGTAAACAATGCGACGCGATCAGCTGCCTAATCATGCGCAGCTGTGTTTCCCACGAGAGTATACGGGATTACGAACGGCGTCGTTAATACCTTCGCCAGGGAGACCGGCCAATTCAAACTTAGTCTTAGTTATAAATATTTCTTTATGTCAATTCAAACTACTGAATGTAAATTTGCCCAGGAATCATGAACAGCCGAAAAATGCTGGGGTTGACTGTTACGTCTGAAACGAATATGCAACTAACTTAATTTAAGTTTGCCATTGTTTTCTGAACGACCGACGCTCATATCCAGACAACCAAATGCGGTTTGCTTCCAAATGGTCTGCGACACTCGGTATTTACGATCTGCTTTATGAGCCTCGTTTTATGAAAATGCCAGTCTTGAAGGTTTCGTAAATAACACGGCTAACCACTTACCCCTGTGTTCCATCCATCCATCATGTGCCATGCCGGTAAGCGTGGGCGGTCATGATTCGCCATTTCACTCGATCACCAGAGTCGTGGATCAGCTCTTGTCTCGACCATACCACGTGGCCAAGCCAACCAGGTATTTACTTCTCTGTCTTCCCCTTGTTCTCTTCCTCTCGTTCTTACCAGATGTCGCCAAGTTCTCTCATTTATTTCTTCTCATAACATGTCCAAAAATGTTGACTGTTTACGTCTAATTTCTCTAAACAGTTTACGATTTTCATTTGTTTCTTGTAGGACTTGGTCGTTGGTTTTTCTGTATGTCCATGGTATTCTTTGCATTCTCCCGAGAAACCACATTTCCACAGCAATCGGATGTTTTTTTTCAGCTTGACCGCTCATTGACGCTTCACATCCGTACAAAAGTACAGATTCTATGTAGCACCTCAACACTCTTTTTCTCGTAGCAATTGACATCTCTTTATTTGTCAGTATGTTTTTCATCTTGCAAGAGGCTGCCGTCGCCATGGCGATACTTAGAATTTCTTGTTCTAATCTTTTCAATGCATCTCCCATCAGATGTTATGACTGTTCAGATAATTGTACCGATTCACTTGTACAGCGACACTACACCATTTGTCCCACACAGGGACTTCGAGATATATGCCAAACAATGACTCCATGACACGTGTGCCATACAGCAACTTCAGCACAACATAATGTTATTAAAAAACATATTTAGTCAAAGCTGGATACCCTTTTACCTACTATTTTTATATATGTTTATTTTACCGTGGGTAGGTTTTCTAGATTGAAATGGAGTGCACGGCGGCCTCTAATGCCACATCTTTACGATTTACACGTCTGCCTGCCTGCCTGCCTGCCTGTCTGTCTGCCTGCCTGCCTGCCTGCCTGCCTGTCTGTCTGTCTGTCTGTCTGTCTCTGTCTGTCTGTCTGTCTGTCTGTCTGTCTGTCTGTCTTAAAAGTGCCCAGTGTGCAAATATTTTGGCTACACGAAAAGACACCAAACACAAATCTAAAACCACCATCATCACGCAGCAAATCCTTTGCAGAACGTTGCTCTCATCATAAACCAGCTGAACAGATTCTCGCTCCTTGGCCAGTTCTGCTTCCTCGCGTAATTGAATGGCCAGCTTGTCTTATATATCATGTGCCCCGCGTTGTGTTGGTTACCATTGCCTCTTGTTCCAAGAACCATGCCTTATTATAGCTCTGTTCTTTCTTTTAAAATAAAAGTCGACAGGGTCGACTGTCCAGTCCATTTCGCGAGAAAAAAATAAACAAAAACTTAACCTTTTCAATCAGCCTCAGTGGCATTGGTTTTAATACTGGCGGTTCATGATGCGAGATGAGTTTGTCTAGTTTTCTGCGCCAGTGTTAGCTGGCTTATCGATCTGCGGAGTTTGTGTCTGTGACGTGAGCTCTCACCAGCCGGCAAGTTTTCGGCCGGCAAGTTTTCCTTTGAGTCCGTCTCCTCTGGTGGTTTCTATTGTCAGTGTGGGCTACTTGTGCATTTCGCTTTGGTAGATGCGTCTGGCGGAAAATGTCGATTCGTAGATCCATTTGCCGGCTCGTATTCTTCTTTTCCGTCCTCTCTCGTCATAGCTATCTTCCTCATATGTTGTCCAATACTCTCTTTAAAAAAAAAAAAAATTCTTGTACGCTCGATTTGAACTCAAGCGTAGTCCACACGAGGCTGATTTCTGCATGTGAGTCAGCTTTCCATACGACCAGTGTCCCTCGCCATCATGTGAACCCACTCCAACTTCTAAGGTACTTGTAATGTATGTTTAGTTTAGTTTAGTTTAGTCGATGGATCAACATCATGGCACACGGGTGCAACCTATAAGTGCTCCGTTCTCCTCCTAACTAAAACCTGAGTCTGGAGAAACACAGCCCAGTGCATGAATTCCGTAGTACCGGCGAGGATCCTGAAATACTCTGGGCAGATTTTTAACTCGAAATTTTACCCGGGCAGCGCTGTTAGGCTACTCTTTTTCGCTTTGCAACAATACACAAGGGAGTCCGATCTCACTACCTAGAGACCAGGGGAAATTTTATTACTAGAGGTCCACGAGAAAAAATCCCGGTGATCACCGGGGCTTGAACCCAGGACCTCCAGCACTCGAGACGGACACCATACCTCGAGGTCACGCAGCCCGCCCCCCCCCCCCCCCCCCGACAATGTAATGTATGTACCCAAGCCAACGTTTAAGTCAAATTGATCGATATATGGGTTGAACATGCTACCTCGACATCAGTACACTGGAAGTTTAATAGCGAGCGCATCGAGAGTTATGACACACAAGTGAAGAAGATTGTATTGTTGTAACGCAAAGTACCAGTACACATTAGTTATTATTTTGTGTTTCTTAAAAAACTTTCAGACATAGCTTAACATAGCAGTGTACTTTGTATTATTTCTAAATTGTGTATACGCCATTGTCTGCTGAGTTAAAAAGAGTTTGGAAATGACCTCGTCTCGTTTTGCTAATCTGTTTAGTGAATCACCAAACCCTCCCACCTTCTGATAGCACCACTGATATATCATAGGTCTGGTAGGCGCCTATCATTCTGCCCGTGGTTGTAATCGTTTTATCAACCTGTTGTCTTGAATTGTGACATGATCCTTAGCATTGGTAACAAGATTACAATCAATCAATCAATCATGTGCCATGCCGGAAAGCGTGGGCGGTCATGACTCGCCATTTCACTCGATCACCAGTGTCGTGGATCATCTCTGTGTTCCTGTCTCGTCCATGCCATGTGGCCAAGCCATCCAGGTATTTTCCTCTCGGTCTTCCTCTTGGTCTGTTCCCCTCGATCTTACAATCAAGATTACAGGCGGTGCATTTGCGGGGAATCAAAAGATCAACGAATTCTCCTATGTCGTTCTGTATTTCTGAATCGCTACATATTTACAGTTGTAGCACAACTTACCACTATTAAGTTTCATACGTTTAACCACTGGATTACATGTGGGAGCGTAAAGTGGACCGAAACGTTGTGAGATAAACTTGCTGGCTCTGAATCCCGATGCAGATGCCATTTGCATTGTGATTCAGAGCCAGCAAGTTTATCAGCTCATTTATTTCCCTCAACTCCATCGAGATGGCCAGCCCGTGGTTCGTGCCAATATTATTAATGAATGGCATTGCCTTTAGAGAGATGTCGATGACGATAGCTGAGAACTTTGACACCAGTCAATCCACGTCATTATCCTGGGAAGTAAGAATTAGCATAGTCAGACACGAAAGGCACATCGGGAGAACGACGGACCTCGTCAATCATTAGACGCTGGCCGCCGATGCATATTTAAGGGAGGATCTGAGCACCTATTGACTTGTCCGGAGTGCAATGATAGTATTACAACCAACACATTACAGGTGGGAGTGTTTCCAGGAAATACCAACATTTGCTCGCTAATGATTGGATGATTAAATTTAACTTTGCAAACCATTGGCTCGTCCGATGAGACTATATTTAGATTCTCAAACACAGTTTCTGGATATAAGGAAATAGGAAAATCGGGATGGTCTAGTACTACTACTATTATGACCTTATTGTGCCTGGAAGTCCACAGAACATCCTCACTGCACATCCAACTATTCCTGTAAAGTCATGTAGTAAGTTTTGGTGGTTCTTTAAACACAAGAAGGTATCATTAAATAAACATACATGATTTATAATGTTAATAATAATAATAGTTTCGTTGGTTGGAATACCTTGGTCATTGTCACTTGCCAGTCACCGGTTGGCTTGGAGAGATGGATAATGAATAATGGCTATTATTATTACTACTATTAATGTGTTGGAAGACGTTATTCCTGGAAGAAGAGGCCAGGGGTGACAGCGCGAAGGAGGATGCTGCGGACACCTCCTGCATGAGGGTTTATGAAGCGAAAGAAATGGCCCAGATTTGAGAACGACTTCAGTAAAGGACCTGTTGACGTCTAACGGTCTATTTTTAGTGTGAGTGTATATATGAGTGTGTGTGTGTGTGTGTGTGTGTGTGTGTGTGTGTGTGTGTGTGTGTGTGTGTGTGTGGGTGTGTGTGTGTGTGTGTGTGTGTGTGAGAGAGAGAGAGAGAGAGAGAGAGAGAGAGAGAGAGAGAGAGAGAGAGAGAGAGCATTTAAGTTGTTACTACCGAAGACTATTGTAAAGTGATGCAAATAATTGGCACTTTAAAAATAAATTGGAGTGTTAAAATGCTACTATATACAAACCAAACTGTCATGTCGATGAGAAACATATTTGAATTGTTTGGTAAGCAGAGAAACACCTCCTAATGGCAGTGTTGATGTAAATGGGGTTTATGGGGAAAAGCAGAAGATACCATGAACGGACAGAAAAATAAGTGAGACAGTCCTGGAAGAAACAATTGAAAAAGAAACAAATGAAAACTGCAAAATGATAAAAATATTAGATAGTCAAAAATTGTTTGGAACACTTTATGAGGAAAACTTGAAAACTTAATAACAGATGACAGACTTTATGGGAAAAGAGTAAAAGGAAGACAGAGCAATAAATATCTGGATTGCTTGGCCACCTGGCATGATCAGAACAAGAACACAGATATGATTCAAGACTGGTGATTGTGAATCATGCCTAAGTATCAGGATGGCACATGATGATTATGACTATTATCAGTTATTCAGTTGGCAAAAGCAGGTCTTTTGACAATTTTGTCCAACACATTTTAATTAGATGACATTTTTCATGACTCTGCCACTCAGTTATAAAATAAGGACCAAAATAAAATGTAAGACTATGAATAATAATTGTATAAAGAATACCACTTTCAAGTTGTCTCAACACCATAATCATTATGTGCCATGCTGGGCAACACATAGTCCTCTACAAGCATCTTTCCTCAATATTCTGCATATGTTCGACCACTCATCATCTTTCCTGCCACCCTGCCAATCAGTTCAACATCTCTCCTTCTGCAAACCTCAGTCTCTAACAATCTTTTCCCTTTCTGATTGTCACAACCTTCTCGAGATCCTGCTAATGTTACAAAAACAATGAACTTGTCTTGTCCTGACGTAGGTCATCAACTATCTTTATGAAAGAGCCTGTCCTTTACATTCCCTCTTAGTAAACATTACTGTTATTTTAAATGTACATTATTGTCCGTTTTAATTTCATATTAATTTAATAATATTTACTTTGTATTGTTCTTGACAAAGGTATTAAATACCAAAACGTCGGACAGTTGTGTGGTGTTTTGTTTATACTTTTCTTAGTGTTTATTATTATTATTATTATTATTATTATTATTATTATTATTATTATTATTATTATTATTTTATTTTCATCAATTTTCCCCACATTCATAATTCTGTTTACCCTGTCTGTGATCCCAGTCAGATATGTACATGTGTTTACTTTTATTGTTTTTTTCGCAGGATTTAATCATACCTTTTTGTTTCACCATATCTTTGAGAATTGGCCTCTAGCAGTGCTTACATATGTGCCTTCTTAATCTTTCATGAACTATTTTTTATTCTACAAAGAAACAGAATTTCTGTGGAAGTCTGTGAACAAGTCTAAAACAAGTTTAGGATGTTATACACTGCCCATACTACAATGTTCTGTATCTGATTAAATGATTCATTGACTTGAATTACTCTGCATTTTATGTTTGTTGCTTTTCCCTCCATTGGAAAAAAAAATACATTAACAATGTATTCATGGTAAAGACACAAACATTTTGGAGGCCCCTAAAATGTAGACATTTATACGTGATTGATTTATTCACTTCATATGATATGTTATTTTGTAGTATGCACCTGATGGCAGTTGTATATCCTTTACAGGACGTAGCAGTCAACTCCAGCATTTTTATGGCTGTTTGCGATTCTCTGGCTTAAAGTAGTTTGCCATTGCTTTCTGAATAACTGGCACTCATACTATTGTATGGAAACCAACGTAAGGCTGTCTGCTTCCAAATCACCCGCAGCTGTGTTTCAAACACGGTATGCGGGATTGCTAATTGCATTCATAACCCCATTGCCACAGAGCCGACATGCACCTGATGAGATGCAGTGCGAAATGCCAGGCAATAAATCATGCAACTAATTGTTTGTGGTTTCTGTGTTTAAATCTATCACAATTGTTTTTCCTGTAATTCATTGTATTCTCACAACTCTACCAGTTATTTTTTTCTGTAATTCTTTAAAAATCTCACAACTCTGCCATAATTGTTTTTTTTTTCTCTGTAATTCTTTGTATTCTCACAACTCTGCCCCATGTCATGTGTGTACCATTTGGTTGCTTGTTTGTTCCAGGGTCAAACCCTGACAGTGTAAGGATTCATTCTTTTTTCCAACACATACACTTTTGGGGTTGACTTAACTTAATAAAATGTAGAAATAAAAGTGAAGGACCATCTTTCTCACCGTGAAGCACATTGGATACTAGCCCTATAATTTTAGACAAACCAAAACTTGATAAGTAAAAAAGGTGAAATTAAATCACCCTTTTAGACACCTTTAATTGAATTTGGTATATGGTGGTACATGTTATGCAATAAGTCCTTGTCATGTGAATAGAGTTTTAGCATGCGGTTGAGAATCCTGGAAAATTAGTAAACAGTCGAAAAAAATCCATAGAAACCTTGAAGATCTGGTTTTATAGAACAATGCTGAAAATTCATTGGAGAGCAAAAATGAGCAATGTGGACATTTTGAGGGAAGCTAAGTTGCACAGACAACCTATCACAAACATCAGTCATAATGTTTTGGCGACAATTTGAGAAGAAAAAAACTGGCGCATGTTGTGACAACCGGACAAATTTATGGAAAGAGAGATATAGGAAGTCAGGGAGAGAAAATTCTTGGCTGTCTTGTGTTATGGCATGAAAGGGAGTCAACACATGAATGCTTGCTTGCTTGTGTTCGTTGGCTTGAGCTCCAACGCAAAGTCCTGTATGTCGGATGAAGGCATCCTGTTGTCCAACATCAGTGTGATGTAATACAGGACCTGAGGTTTGCGTGAGTATCCGTTGTCCCATGTCTGGCTTATTGGTGCGCAGACTGGTGGTTCCTCACCGTACAGGCAGACACTCTCCGACTTCGGAGGAAACACATGAATGAATCCAAGCCATCAGGGATCACAATTTGTGGAGAAGCATGATTGCACATGCCAGCTGGCAAGGCACTTGATGATGTTGATGAGAATATGTGAAAGTGCTGAGACAGTATCTATCTCATATAGTTATAACTACTATGTGCATTTTCTATTTAAACAGCGTTTAGCAAAACTAGTAGTAGTAGTAATTGTTTAGCCATGCATATCCTGTTTCAACTTTCCTATGTCATAATTAGGATATATTGTTTATATTGTTCATTCAGGTAATGAGTTTAACTTTGTTTTGCTATTTCGTAATGCACAAATTTTATGATTGTTTTCCATATATTTAAAGATTGTATTCCGTATTATTAGGATACTTACTCACCGGCATCTGTGGCAAAGAGATAGGAAATGCGATTTGCAATCCGGCACACTGTTTTTAAAATCAGCTGCAGATGATTCAGACACAGATCATCTTGTGTTGATTTCTAATCATGGTATGAACATCAGTCATTCAGAAAGACATGGCAAACTACTGAAAGTAAACTTGCCTAGTAAATCACAAACAGCCAAAATAAATACTGGGATTGATTGTGAAGTTCTGTAAAGGACAATCAACTAACTTAATTTACTTTTTTTGTTTTTAATGTCCTGTTCAAACTTTGTGGTTTGTAACTGGTTTATCTACACATATATATAGTTAAGTATAACTATATAGTATATATGTATATATATAGTTAAGTATTTATTTAAATTATACAAGAAGAGAACTGTTTTGATAAAAGAAATAAACATGTTATGTTTTCATCCACAGATTTCAGTTTATGCATCAATAGTTTCTTATCAAAAACTGGAACCAGATTTCACACACAGATCAAATTTCAAAGACTAAAACAATAAGACATGGTTTGGAAACTCACTGACTTGTGCTTGAAATGTGTGGAAAATAACTTGGCATGTTTTCCTGATCTAGGATCTAAGCTTCCAGTCGTGTATCAAGAAATGTTGATTGAGCGCATGGCCTGTCATGATCGCTTTTTTCATGATTATTCAAGACATATAAGCCAGAGTCTGTTCACATCAGCATTAAGGCACATATATTTACGAGGGTTAGTACTCTAGGACAGTTGTTCCTCTTAAGATTTACACTTATGTGAGACATACCTCTTTTAATTTGCTTTTCTTGCAGTCTGACCATGGTTGTAGATTTGAAGTCATCATTTGGTTCTCGCAAAAGTCTTACTTCTCGTAGAACATTCAGAATGTCAGCTTGGTCCATGGCGCATCCGCCCTCTACATTAGCCATACCTGCGAGCTTGTCAGCCCGCTCATTTCCTTGTACTCCCGCATGCCCTGGGACGAAGATGAAACTAATCTTTGTCAGCCGAGACCACACCAGAGACAGCAACCACTCTCTTCGGATCCACCCCGTCTCTATACTCTTGAGCATGCTCATTGAGTCGCTAAGGACACATGCCATATTGAATATCTGTGTCTCAAGCCATGTTATTGCTTTACTTACTGCCATGACATCCATAGTCAGGCTACTTGTGGTCTCAACAAAAGCACCAGAGTCCTCCTTCACAATTCTCCCTCCGGCCCGCGCCGTAAAGGACCCTGAGCTTCTCACATATTGGAAGACCAACCCATCTGTATAAATGACAGCATCACTGTCTAACGAATTCTCGAAAATCAACGCTTGTACTTCGGCCTCCACAGCAGCCAGATTTTCTTGTCTGCATTTCCTGTCTAGTTGGATGCAAACTGAAAAGGACGTACAGAAATCTGTTGGTGTCAGAGTCCTAACTATCTTCTCCTTCTAGCTCACTGGACTCGGACAGGCAGATTACAACATCTACGACACATATACTAATAACACATGAATGCAATCGGAAACTCGCAGGAGCTATCTCCTGAACAACATTTATTACAATATATTACAGGCTGACAACATGGTCGCACTTCACGCTCAAACAATCGTTCAACACCAGCAGTCAAGCGCTTAGCTCACATAGGCGATATTTACACTGTCGCCCGTATGACCATTCGCAATCACAGCCTCACATCATTCCGCACATATCACAGTTAGTACATTCCTCGAATATCAATACACAACGTTCATCTCCATCTATCCGTCACAACACTATCGTTCTATCGTTCTATCGCCCTCTAGATCTCCACACGTCCGTCTCTATTCGCTGTCTCAGCACACACTGCCTCTCTCCTCCTTGACCTTCCCACATCACGTGGGTCTATCCACGGACTTCTTGCCTGACCTTCCGTCAGCCAAGCCGTGGTGTCTCTTACTGCCCTTGACCTCAGCTATGCTTACACTGACTCTCGCTTACATACCGGCACTTACACTATTACTTACATATCAGACCCTGACACTCTCCCCCCGCACAAACAATGTGGCACTTTCCTCTAGGAAATGTGACACATTCTGTTGTTGTTACTTTTGGTACATCTTTCTAACCTTGTCAGGGGATTATATGATCATAAGTACGCGTGCGTCTCTTCTTACTCTGATCTTTTACGAGATTAATCATAACTATTGTTCTCTCTTTTTCAGTACTGAGGTTTCTCTCAAGGTTTTGTCGTGGTCTGGCAAATGTTCTGGTTGGGTCTATTCGTCATACCTCGTTATATTCTTCAATCCCCAATCCGTGACATTACATTCTGTTCATGTTTCTCAATCGATTGTCTGTGTATTATCATCTCATAGTTATTGTGGCTATGCTGGTTTAAGGATTCTCCATTGATTCACGCCTCGAATAAGGCTACAACTTCCTCTTACAGCATTCTTAAATTTTCTCTCTATTCAGACGTGGTCCCCCTCGTCTCTATTTAATGCACCCTAATCGATTCTTTATGAGCACGCTATGTCAATGTTGTGGTCATGGTTCGAATATACTTCATGTATGTCATAGTCCCCCTTACCTTATCTTATGTCAGACCGTGAGTTGTTTCCCTTTTTGGGTACACCTCGTTTACTGTTATGGAGAGTTCTTATTAATCTCTTTGGTTGGCATCACCCTGTTGGTATGTTCCTTCTTGTTACAATATTATGATGTTAATTTTGTACCACTATTGCTAAGCGTCATTCGTCGGGCTATCCACCATACGCGAAAGCAAGTTTGGTAACACTCGCGTATTGGGATTGCCAGGCGTTGATTCTCAGCATTACAACTTATTCTATTCGCCACTATACTTACGCTCATATGTACATATCACATTATAACAATACAAAGTATTATAATAATAAAATTAGACATTGGATGTCATGCAGTTAATACATATACAATAAAATGTTCATCGTCGCTGCCTTTATGCACTGTATAGGATACTGTTCTTGTCCTGTGAAAGTTATGCACACGTAATTAAATCACTCTTGTTCAATGTTCATTGCGGTGCTGGAATGTTTGGCATTTCTTCTTTCTGAACCGATTATTGACGTCTTCTGTATATCATGATATTGTCTTTCCTTCTGTATAGTGATTAAGACTTTTCACCAAGTTTGGACAATTTGTAAGTCCGTTCTGTAAAATTGCTGGAATTCACACAAGTAAAAAAATGGTGCGTCTGTCTGTGACTGTCTTTGCCATAGTTTGTAGGTTGGCATCTGGTTCATTAAACTGATCACCGGAAATGAATGTCTGTACTTGTGAAGCTGTCGTCGTTGTTAGTCGATTTCACAAGGTGGGATTCTGTAGATACTCGTTTGAAACAAAGTCAATATGGGTATATCTTACTGTTTAGATACCTGAAATCACATGTTGAGTCTTACTGTTCTGTTGATGACACTTTTCACGTTGAAGGAACTTTTATGTTGGTCTATACAATGGAGTGTGCTAGTATCATAGCGCTGGAGTCGTACAGCAGACAAGGCAACTCTGGAGTTACTCGATCTACGGATATAAAGTGGGTTACGGTTAAAATTAATTTTCCGAAGGGTGGGGATTTTCAAATTTCATGTTGAGATCATTTTGAGTGCTATCTCCAAACCTGCACTCGTACATGTGTGTATACATCCAATAGTTCAAATAATAATAATACACCATGTATAATTTTGAACTGTAATCGTGCATGTTTGTACACTTTTCTGCAATTTGTGTATATTTTCCAAAATATGTAGGGTAATTTGTTGCTGATTTTTGTCAGTAATTCCACCGACTGATGATTTACATTGTTCAGCATAAGTATGTGTTTGAGTTGATTTGACATAGTGTTTAGCAGTGGTAACAACAAACTTTGGTTCACCAGTAATGATGCAAGTAACAAAGTTAGCTGGTTTGTCATGAGTAATATCATCTGTGTTGCGTCATGATGATATGTGAATAAAATTGTTTGTGAAGACATTTGTTTTGCATTTACCATGAGTAGTGTGAGTAGAACCATCCATTGTGCGCACTTGGGCATGTATGTAGTTAACAGGAGGTATAGCATGTACCATGATGTTTTGTGATCTTTTCTCGCCCTTGTGAAATGCTTGTTATCTGTACCTTCTTTTCTTTGATGATACACACCAGTTTCTGTTTTTTCTTGTTGTGAGATGGTAATCAAGTTGGTATGGTGTGGTACTTTGGTCTGTTCATCATGTTGTTGTATGATGAGTGGTGTAGTTAAGGCAGTGTTTGTTGTAGTGTTAACTTTCTGCCATGTCTGGGTTGTGGACTCTGTGTGGTCTATTACATTTAATACATTTCCAATTAATAAATCACAGCATGGATTGTCTAATAATGCGCAAGTTACTCTGCCTGATAGGAAAGGTGATTTTATATTGGCCCATGCCATAGGATATTTCTCTACTGTCCCTGCAACAGTTCTGCAATACATGTACTCATCTAGGTAGTCTTTAGGATCAGCTAGGTTCTTCCGAAGCCCGATAAGACAGGACCCTGTGTCGCGTACACATGTGCATACTGTGTCATTGATGGAACGTTAGTTTTCCTAACGACAGTCTTGAGGTTTTGTTCATTTCCTCACTTTCTTGTTGAGAATTGCCCTCTTTAAATAAGGAATGAGGCTGAGTGATATTAACAACATTATTGAAATATGGTACAAAGTCTGTTGGGTAAAACTCAGTCTGTTCTGAATTTGCAGTGTTTGGTCTTGTTTTCGTCTCTGTGATGTTTACTTTTTCTAAGTTCTTTGCTGAACTGTCTGTTGTAATGTTTATGGCTGCATTTGCTTTTGCTTTCTGTATTCTTTTTACTCCTTCACATTCGAAACGTCTATGGCCATACGCGAGGCAAAAATGACATTTTGTTCTATATTTCCTTTGATTTACCTTCCCCAGTTTTTGTGCTATAATAGTATTCAGGTATTCTTGATAAGTGGGATTCTTATCGCATATTCCATTTTCTGTATGTGGAGTGCCACAATGTTTGCACAGTACTGGTTTTGTTTTCTGTGATTTGTTTTGACAGTCTGTGGCTGCAGATGCCGTTGCCGTTACAGTACTCTTCTGTTGAGTGTTTTTAATCAGGTTCATACTTTGGTTGTAATATTCGCGGCATTTTTCTAGTAAATTTTTGATAGGCTCTGTGTGGTGTTCTTCTAAATATTTTTCGCATTCGGATGGGAGTGTTGCTTTTAGTTTTTCCATTACTAAGAATTGTATTGCTTCCTGATTGTTGTCTGTATGTTTAATTTCGGATGTTAGCTTCCTGAAAAAGTCTTCTATTTCATGTATATACTGGGTAAACGATTTGTTTAGGGCCGGTTTCAGTTTTTGTACTTCTAATTCTAGAGTCTCGAAGTAGTTTACATAGTGTCTTAATATGTTTGTTTTATAATATTCATAGTCTGCTCTTGACAAATCTGGTATGATCTTTCGTAGTTTGTTACTACTTAGTGGGACGAATCCCCTATACCATAAATACCAATTATGTTTCGGAATTTTGTAGTCTTGCATTTTCTTTTCAAATTCCTGTGTCCAATCCCTGATTATGTTATCTTTCTTATTACACTTTTCAGAGATCTTCAAGTTTTCTTTGACTTGTGCTTCTGTCGCATCGAAATAGCTCTGCAATTGTCTGTAATGTTTTGTGCCCCAGTATCCTGACCGATCTGGACTGTGTTCGTCATCTGACGACATTTTATTTTAATTAATATTTAACTCTCCCAATGATGATATTTATACAAGCAAATCGAAGAATGCAGATTTGGGTAATTAGCAATCAAAATTAATCAACTTATCTTTATCTGCTGTTTACTCGAACGCTTGATGTACAAGAACGTGATTCTCGTGCTGGTTACCGTTGACCTGTTCTGGTTACGTCGGTCGCTTTGTAGAATTGAAACCTGCTGTGGAAAGAAATGACGTTATTTTCGTTCTGATTTTATTAACAAATCTCCGATTATAACTTTTTACAAATTATGCAATTGATCTTCTTCTTTACAAAAGTAGCGTTCTTTTATGCAATTTACATGGGAATGTGGTTCATGTGTACTTCTGACACCATTTTACCTGTCAGAGTCCTAACTATCTTCTCCTTATAGCTCACTGGACTCGGACAGGCAGATTACAACATCTACGACACATATCCTAATAACACATGAATGCAATCGGAAACTCGCTGGAGCTTTCTCCTGAACAACATTTATTACAATATATTACAGGCTGACAACATGGTCGCACTTCACGCTCAAACAATCGTTCAACACCAGCAGTCAAGCGCTTAGCTCACAGTAGGCGATATTTACACTGTCGCCCGTATGACCATTCGCAATCACAGTCTCACATCATCCCGCACATATCACAGTTAGTACATTCCTCGAATATCAATACACAACGTTCATCTCCATCTATCCGTCACAAACACTATCGTTCTATCGTTCTATCTCTAGATCTCCACACGTCCGTCTCTATTCGCTGTCTCACACACACTGACTCTCTCCTCCTTGACCTTCCCACATCACGTGGGTCTATCCACGGACTTCTTGCCTGACCTTCCGTCAGCCAAGCCGTGGTGTCTCTTACTGCCCTTGACCTCAGCTATGCTTACACTGACTCTCGTTTACATACCGGCACTTACACTATTACTTACATATCAGACCCTGACAGTTGGCACTTGTACCCACTCTTTGCCAGGTTCTAAGTCCTCCAGTGAACACACCTGTTGAAGAATATCTCCGGATTGACCCATCTACAACTTTCCTCTTTTTAACCTGCTGCCCTTCACCTTCCTAATTTCACTATGCAGTGGATGTTGTGTGTTTGTGTTAACTCTGAGGTAGGCACGTGCTCTGCAAATTTGTAATCTGTCTTCACTGGTTGGAAAATTAAGAAGGTAGCGCATCGCCCTGCAAGCTGTACATCCAAGAATAATGCGCATAGCTTCGTTTTGTATCCTTTCCATCCTTCCTATCTGCTTACGGCTGAGAGTCAGGATCGCCATCGCATACTCAAAAACAGACATGACCAGCCACTTGTATAGGAGGCATAGGTGACGTTGCTCACAGTTTGCTGCCACCATCACCCGCATCGCAGCCAAACCCCGCTTGGCCTTTGTTATCACCTGGTCTATGTGCTCAATATATTTGGCCTTTGTTATCACCTGGTCTATGTGCTCATTATAAGCAAGGCTTAGATCAAAACGTATCCCCAGGTAATTCATTGCCTGCGTTCTTTCCACCGTCTCTGAACCCAGATTTACAGTTGGCGTTGGGGTGTTGACAATATGGTTATTCAAAGAGAACCATGTCACTTTTGCCTTTGTTGGGTTGACCATTGCCTCAGCTTCAGCACACCAAGAACCTTATGCATTTGAGTTCGGTTTGCAGTTCCACAGCAAACTGATCTCTATCCTTACCCTGACGATACACTAAAACATTGTCGACAAATGACAATGACCTCCCCAGTCCAGTGATCTGCTCGCTGGTGATTCTCACAGTGTAGGCGTTGAACAGCACCGGAGATAATGGTGTCTCTATGGTAGGCCAGGATATATTGTTGTTGGTTCCTGAAGTCCAACTGCCACATCTAAAAACTACTTTCCGTTGGACGAGGACTGCAGCGATCCAACTAAGGAGGAACAGATTTATCTTGAGTTCAAGAAGCTGAGGCATTAAAAAATCCAATGGTATTCTGTTGTATGCATCCTCAAGATCAATCGCTGCAGCAAAGGTTTCAATATCTGAGTGGAAACCTTCATAAACATCATGGGCAAAAACTGCTGCATTGGTCCAGGTTTCTCTTTTTGGACTGTGCCCTCCCAGCGTGGGTGGGAAAACACCTTACTTCTCTAGCTGGCTTGATATTTTTCCTGGCAATTAACTTTTCCAGCAGCTTGCCTATTGTTTTCTGCATGGTTATTACTCGATATCCCTGAATTTTTGCGTGGTCTTTGCCAGGCTTCGGCAAGGGAATCAGATAGCTGTGTAACCACTCCTCCTTGATGCTGGCACCCCCTATACTATTGTTGTACATGTCTGCTAGTTTCTCCAGCTCGTTGTCGGTACACCTTTTGATGTCATCATATCTTATGCCATCTGGCCATGGAACGCTGTTTTTTGATCGTCGAAGCACAGCCTTGATTTCTTTCACTGTCACTGTGTCTTCATCCAAAATGTTCTGGGCCCTACATCTGTCTGAGGTGACCTCCTTGGCAAGATTTTGGCCTCTCGTGTCTGTCTGGTTGCTCTGCTCTAAATAGCGTTCGAAGAGGGCTTTGCCCTTGTTCTCGTCAATCCTCTACCAGATGAATATATATATATATATATATATATATATATATATATATATATATATATATATATATATATATATATATATATATATATATGCTCATGACATCATCATTGTAGCCCCTATACCTTATACTAACATGCCCATTTTATATATTTGTGTGTGTGTGTGTGTGTGAGCATGCATTTGTGAGTGAAGGGTTTGGCGGGTACTCTCTTTCTCGCTCTCTGTCCATCCGTCCATCTGTCTGTCTTTCTCTATCTCAGAAATACCAGAAATAATTTTCAAAACTTTTTGTTTATTCTCATGTTCTTATTTTGCAATATGGTTTTGAATGTTTTCTCCTTCTTTTATTTGTTGTTAAAAAATTGTACATAAATTACTTCTTTGCTACCTTCCATTGGGCCCTCAGCAAACCCATACAAAGCCAGTCTATCGTTTGGTATGTCCAGCAGTTCCCTCTGTGTCCTCCTCACATGATTCATCTCTGTCTCTAATTCTCTTCTCCATGTGTTGTTAGGTCTACCTCTATTTCATTTGCCCTGTACATTCCATAAGGAGGACTTTCTTTTGACACCATGACTAGGTTGTCTCATTGTGTATCCAGTCCTGCATAAGTGTCTTTTTCTCACCACTTTATTTATTGAAATCTGTATAGTTCCATCCCTAAGCTTCGCATGAGTGATTAAGTCTTACCATTTTAATCTTTCGGTTCTGCACAGGCAGCAGCCAATGAATGTTTTCAGTTTAATGATAAATGTTCTCAATGTTGGTGATCCATACAGCAATACTGGTTTAACGTTTAGAGTTAACTATTTTAAGCTTAGCATTAGTTTTAATTACTGTTTATCTCTAAAAATTTACCATTGTCATGAATCCCTTGTCCTGAGGATTCCTATCTCATTATCTCTTTTTCTTTTCCCATCCTTGTCCACACCACTACCCAAATGGAGTACGACTCAACCTCTTGAAGTGGGCCTTATAATGGGACATTCAGCCATGATTCACTTGATTTATTCAGACTATCTTTGTCTTTTCCTAATGATTTCCCAGACTCTAACATTTTACAAGGAGCCACATAAATAGCGTAGTAGCTAGCCTGCTTGCCTACTGGCCGTTGGTCATGAGTTTGAGTCTACGTTGAGGCAGATTTTAAAAATTGATCCAGCCTAAAATGTGCACCAGGGAATGCCTTGGGAAGCAGGTCAGCATGGCTGAATGGATGAGAATGTGTGTTCTTAAGCATCCGGTATGCTGATGCTGAGGTAAGCAGTTCAACCCCTACTTTGGACAGCTGGACTAAGATGTTGACCTGTCATCTTTGACTTGGGGACGTTAATTACAAGTACCTCTGAAGTCAGAGTGAGTTCGCCTCATGGCGAGGGACACTGTCTGTTAATAGGGAAAGCTAACCCGCACACAAAATTCATTCCATTAGTACTATAAATAGTGTGTATGGACTACGCATGAGTTCATAGCGAGCGAGGCCCCCCCCCCCCCCAAGACTGGTACGACATTGACCACTCACATATCAAGTGTTGATTGGTCTATACAAATATGGGGCTAGAGCCATACTCCCTATAAGACTTTTAAAAAATGGTTTTAAATAAAATAGGAAACAAAACATTTGACACACTTTATACGTTTTTAATAAGTTCTGTCTCCACAGGAACCTCCAGCATCTCATCTCATTTATACCTTCTCTAAAACCTTCTAAATTTGTCTGCTGTTCATTGAAAATATATATATATAATATCTTATGTGACAACTAATATTCTACACATTTCAGATGTAACCAAATCACAGATGAAACGCTAAAACTTCTAGGAAAGTCAGGCTGCAGGCTTGAAGTTCTTGTTTTAAGTAGACTGATCAATGTCTCAGGTGTGTAAAGCATTAAATTAACCTGAATTTTTCTTTACCTATTGTTTTGTTGAATGACCTAATGACATCTGCAGCTGTAAGTGTCTCAGCATTTGTTTGCCATCCATGATAATTTCAACATTCTTCTACCTATTGTTTTGTTGAATGACCTAATGACATCTGCAGCTGTAAGTGTCTCAGCATTTCTTTGCCATCCATGATAATTTCAACATTCTTCTGAAAAAGCAATCTTCATTGCCTCCATTTTCTTCAGCATTTTCCTATGTTTTTCAAAAGAAATATGCTTTGTGACCTCATTGTCTGGGAAAGTGAAGTGGTCTGTAAAGAATATAACATCATGTCTGTGATGCAAAAACATTTTAACATTTATGAAAATAAATGAAGGAATTTTGAAGTCCTTGTAAAAACAAAATGTACAAATAAACAGATACATGTTCCACAAATCACTTGACAATTTATACCATTTTGTGTGTTTTATTTTGTTTTGAGATAGTTAATAATGTTAATGATCACTTTAACATTTGTAAAATTGCAAATAACTTATTGCTATTCACATATATTCCTTTGCAGATATTGGAGTTCAGGCAGTTACCAAAGGTCAAGATTCTCTGTTAGTTTTAGAAATTGAACATCTGCCTCTGATCACACATCAGATTTTAACCAGCATTTCATCACCAAAGCTCTGGTCCGTCAGACTTCTGTATATAAAGCACTCTCCAAGCATGCCATGGTATCCTATAGCCAGTAAGCAACACTTTCCTTATTTTAAACAATGAAGACACAAATAATAGACTGCACATTTTATTGCCTGGAATAGTTCACTGTATCTTGTCAGGTACATACTGCAGAATTCACACAACATAAACTAAAGCAATAAGATTAATCCATCAAAGCTAAAATATATAACACATATTCCTACAATAATTTGAATTGTCTACCATGATAATTTTAAGCTGGGGATTCTCCGTGGCGAAGTGGTCAAGCCGCCTGACTTGGGCTCCGAAGGTTGTGGGTTCCATTTCGGGTACGCGACCTTTGGTTCACAAGTGAATTGTAATAGCCACCAGTCAGAATGGTCACTTTTACATTCATTCCTATCACCTATGCCATAGCCACCAGTCAGAATGGTCACTTTTACATTCATTCCTATCATTTAGGCTATAGCCACCAGTCAGACCACTCACTTTTACATTGTCTACTTTTGCATTGAAGTCCAAGATTATTATTATATTATTATTATTATTATTATTATTATTATTATTATTATTATTATTATTATTATTTCAAAAGTGGTTGCATTGGTTTAAATCCATGTCTAACACATTACAAAATAGCCTGTATCTTCTTCTGTGATATCTGCTATGCTTTGTGGCCAAGCCATCCAGGTATTTACTTCTCGGTCTTCCCCTTGGTCTGTTCCCTTCGATCTTGCCAGTTGTCAATAAGTTCTCCAATCCATTTCTTCTCATAACATGTCCAAAGAATTTTGACTGTCTACGTCTAATTTCTCTAATTAATTTACGATTTTCATTTGTCTCCTCTAGTACTTGGTCATTGGTTTTTCTGTCTGTCCATTTTCCTCAGAAACCTCATTTCTGCAGCCATCAGATGTTTTTCAGCTTGACTGCTCATTGTCCAAGTTTCACATCCATACAAAAGAACAGGCTCTATGTAGCACCTCAACATTCTTTTTCTCGTTTTTATTGACATCTTTTTAATTGGTCAGAATGTTTTTCATCTTGCTAAAGGCTACTTTCACCATGGCGATTCTTGTTCTAATCTCTACAAGGCATCTCCCATCAGATGTTATGACTGTTCCGAGATAATTGTAAGATATTATTTCATTTATAATGAAATTTAACTTAAGCTTGTGGTAAATTGAGGACATAATGAAAGATAATAGCATGAAGTGTTGCATTCAGGGATTAGATTTATACAGAAAGATGGAAGTCAGCCTGGGTGAATGGATAAGATCACTCACTCTTAAACTTTTGGTGTGCTGATGCCGAATGTTCAACCCCTACACTGGTTAGCTGGACTAAAATGTTGACTTCTCGTTCTTGACATGGGCACATAAATTACAAGAAGTCAGAGAAGGTTTGCCTGCTGACGAGGGACATTGGTAATAGAAAAAGCTAATCCACATGTAAAAATGTAAAAAATCAGTCCAGTGCACTAGAAGTAGTTGCAAGTTGCATGTGTATGGACTACGCTTGAGTTCAAAATAAGTTATACCCAAGCATCAGCTTTATAGAAAATTAGTGTTACTCCCCAAAACTCTTATACTTGCATTGTTGCATACAATTGGAGCAGATAAGTTGTCAGTATTTCACACTGGATTACTTAGATAAGTTGTCAGTATTTCACACTGGATTACTCAGATAAGTTGTCAGTATTTCACACTGGATTACTCAGATAAGTTGTCAGTATTTCAACTAACAATAAGTTAGAACCAAGCGACAGCTTTATAGAAAATTGTGTTCATTTCCCAAAACTCTTATACCTGCATACAACTGGAGCAAATAAGTTGTCGGTATGTCACACTAGATCACTCATCAAAACCATAAGGAAAAGGCAAATTAAATGTATGTGGTATATCAGCAGATGAGGAGGAATAGAGACATTCATCATCATCATCATCATCATCATCATCATCATCATCATCATCATCATCATCATCATCATCATCATCATCATCATCATCATATGCCATGCCAATAAGCGTGGGTGGTGATGTTCAGCCATCTCACTCGATCACCAGAGTCATGGACCAGCTCTGTGTTTTTGTCTCGATTATGCCATGTGGTCAAGCCATCCAGGTATTTACTTCTCTGCCTTTCCCTATTACCAGTGTCCCTTTCTGTCAGGCAAACCAACTCCGATTTCAGAGGTACTTGTAATTTACATCCCAAAGTCAAATACGAGATGTCAACACTAGTTCCACTAACCAGTGTAGGGGTTGAACCCCCCCACCCCAGCATCAGCACAGCGGATGTTTAAGAGCAAGCACTCTTAACCATTCGGCCAGGCTAGCCTCCTAATGAAAACATTGTAATGTACTTGAATATGTGTTCCACTGTTGCTGTTCTTGTCCCATTTGACATATGATTTAATGTTTTACAAGTCTTGTGTATTATTTTGTCTCTGTTCTAACTGTCACTGATACTAATGTAAAACAATTTTTTGTGATAATTCAAGCATCTTTGCTTCTTCGCAGATCTAGCTAACTTCCTGTCACAGAATCCATCCATTAAAGTTCTAAAGATATTCGTATGCAAAGAAGATATTCCTCTGATAGCTAGAGGACTAAGTATTTCACTTGTAAGTGGAAATAGCGTATGTTTGCAGTTGCATATGTGTACGCAAACATTGTAATTTCATACAAATATGTTAATTTGCTATTGTACTTTTTTCATCTTGTACATAAGGTTGGATTTTTTGTTGTTTTGATTGCCGGTATGTATATATATATATTGTGTGCGTGCGTGCATGCACACGCGTGGGTGGGTTTTAAAAATTTTTTTTTGTCCATCAAGAATGATGATGACCATTCTTTTCATCCAGTGGGGTTGAAAGTATGGAGCTGTGAGTTTTAAGATGGCTGATAAGGCCTATTTTGGCTCGAAGTATTCTTTGACAATGTCGGCAAAGAATGCTTGACGTTCCAGGAGGAGAATCTCCTGCAGTGGTTTTTCTGTCTAGCCTTTTCTTCACAGCTCTTGCAGTCCTGGTTGCTCACAAGTGACTGCACCCTTATGTAATGATGTATGCCACGAATTACAGTCTTTAACAGCAGCCTCCCAGGTGTTAAGATGAATTCCAAAAGCTTTCAGTGAGATCTTCAGAGTGTCTTTAAAGCGTGTCCACTGTCCCCCTTGGGAGCGTTTACCACAACGCAGCACACTGTAAAAAATTTGTTTAGGGAGCCTGTGATCTGGCATACGAGTTAAGTGACCAGCCCAGCGAATCTGATTTTTCACTAGTAGAATGTGGATACTGGGCATGGATGCTCTTTCTAGAACTTCAGTGTCTGGGATCTTGTCTTGCCATTTAATCTTCAATAGCTTCCTAAGGCAGACTGTGTGGAAGTGGTTTAATTTCCTAGCATGTTGCTGATAAAAGTCCATGTTTCACAAGCATATAGCAGTGTTAATAACACAACTGCTTTATAGACTTTCAGCTTTGTTTGCAGGCTTATTCCATTTCTGTCCTATACATTCTTGTACAGCCTGCCAAAGGCCATTGGCCTTGGAGATTCTTACATTCACTTCGTCATCAATTGTGGCAGCTTGTGACACAGTGCTGCCAAAATAGGTGAATTTGTCCACAACACTTAGTCTATGACCGTTCACCTTGATATTCGGCATGGTGTGATTATTCCCTGGAGCTGGCTGGTGCATAACTACAGTCTTCTCCAAGTTGATATTGAGCCCAAAGTTGGCACAGGCATGTGAGAAATCTGAAACATTGTGTTGCATGTCCGCCTCTGAGTTGACGTATAGAGCGCAATCATCAGCAAACAGCAGTTCTCTGATGGTGTTGCTGTTAGTTTTGGTTTTGGCTTTCAGCCTTCTGAGATTGAACAATTTTCCATTGATGCTGGTAGTTGATGACTAATCCAATGTCATTGTTCTTGAAGGCATTCGTCAGCATAGCTGAAAACATGAGGCTGAACAGTGTTTGGTGCCAGGAAACATCCTTGCTTCACTCCATTGGTGACAGGAAAGGGTTCAGACAGTTCACCATTTTCCTGTACTCTTGCCTGCATGCCGTCATGAAATAGCCGCACTATTTGGACAAACTTTCGTGGACAGCCATATTTCGCCATAATCTTCCACAGTCCTTCTCTGCTGACTGTATCAAAAGCCTTGGTTAGGTCAATGAAAGTGGAGAACATTTCAGAGTTCTGTTCCTGACATTTCTCTTGCAGCTGCCTTGCAGTGTAAATAGTGTCAGCAGTTCCTTGTTCTTTTCTGAAGCCACATTGACTCTCAGGAAGAAGACCTTACTCGAGATGGGCCTTGATGTGATTGAGAAGAATTCTGGTGAGTATCTTCCCTGCGATTGAGAGCAAGGAGATGTCTCGGTGGTTGTCACAGGATTGGCGGTTTCCTTTGCGTTTTGTAAAGGTGGACTATTGACCCGTCCTTGCTTTCTGTTGTTATCAATGTTTTAAGTTGTCATCATGTTTTCATGTGCCATCTTGTTTTCAACTGTCATCTTGTTTTCAGCTGTCATCTCATTTTCATAGAGGGCAGCATGGCTTAGAGGTTATGACAGGTTCAGATCATGACATGGATTGTTTGAATGTTTACACAATAGAAAGTGTAGTGTACTTGTATTTCTGAAATTTTGCCTGAGCAGTGGCCTATCTGACCTACAGTTCAACAGATTTTAACATGAGGAACATGCACATGGGTCGTCACAGTTCGCCTTTATTTGAGAAGCTAGGCATCAAATCCACTACCGGGAGGTAGTATAACAGCCTTCGGTTGTTTCCTATTTTATAAAGTCCACATATGATTTGTGCTTGGTAAACTTATGCCAGAAGTAAATATCTTACTCCTAAGTCAGTCCACCCATGGCTGGCTTATATGAGATAAAGGAGTTGCAGTAGTGGAATGGCTAACACGTTTGCCTGCTGTCCCAGTACTCATGGGTTCAAATCTACATTGAGGCAGATTTGTAAATCTAACCCAGGCTTCTAGATTGACCCCACCTGAAATTTGTACTAGGTAATGTCCTGGGAAATTATGGCAGCTGACATGCTGTTTACCACATCACTCGGTGAGCATCGATTGGTCTATAAAAACATGGTAGCACCATTTGCTCAATACCTTCCAAGGCATGTAAAAAGTGCTGTTTACTTTACTTTTCTAAAACAAAATTAGGTTAACTAAATATTAAGTCTACTTAGGAGTCTTTTAACCCAGGAGAAATGGATATGAATGGTTTTTTTTCACTGTAATATTTTATTTACATTTTGTTTGCTTATTTCATAGGAAGAACTGAATATACACTATCAAACTATGACAGATGCAGGCATTGAAGCATTAGCCCAGTTCTGCCCTGCTCTGAGAAAGTAAATTGTTTGTTGTTTTCAATCAGTCAGGTGTCATATATCCATAAGGTTGGCTGTAATGGATCTCTAACACTGACTGTCTCTTGCTGTGATTGTACATTCTGTCAGACTGCTATTCGTCCATCTCTTGACGTTATCTTCCCACTTTATCATTGTCTACCTCTTGCTTGCTTGCCTTTAACCTTACCCTCCAGTATGGTTATTAATAAGAGTGTTTTGTTTTTTAACATGGCCAAATTATTTCACTTCCCTGTTTTTGTTGTTTCAGCATTTTGATAAAATTATACATTACAGTAAATGTTTTATGGTGACGGATATTAATATTTTCTTGTCCTTTTTCTTCTTAATGACCATAGTTTATTCCTGAACCTCCCTTGTTATATCAGCACTCATGATCATTATAACCAAACTGAGCACTAAACTGCTAGCATTAACTCTTTATTTTAATTTAGTCAATGAAAAGATTTAATATATACGATAAGTCTTTTTATAAAGTAAGCCACACTCGTTAAATGTACATAAAGACGGTGTCGAAATAGTATGTAGAACCTGTTGTGCTACATGGCAATGAATCTTAAAATGTGGATGAATGATTTAGGAAGAACTTGGAAGCAACAGAGTTTTGGTTTCTGAGACGAATGTTGTGAATACTTTGAATTCCTGAGTAACTAACAACGATTACCTGGAAGAGGCTAGTGAAAGTAGAACATTATATTCAACTATAAGAAAAGATAAACAATGTTGTTTAGTCACATAATGCGAAGTGTGGCATTGGACAAAATTATGATTACTGGAAAGATCAGCGGTAGAAGAGGCCGTTAATATATATAAATATATGTAAATGTAGAAGTCCTAAGACGCCTTAATGGCATGTAAAAGCACTTACTTACTAGTTGCTGTACCAGTTTCTGAAATTTTTTATCAGGATGTACTTTTTATAAGTTGTTGAATATATCATTATTCACTATATAGCTGCAAGATGATTGCTAGTGGTACAGATTAACAATACACTGACCTAGGGACAAGCACATATAGTTTCTGTCACAACATTTTACTGACATTTTTCATGTTTCAATGTAATCCTGCAGGTTGGATTTGAATGGAGCTAAATTTGTTGGAAAAGAATCCCTAATAAAGGTGGGAGTTTTTAAATCACTGCATGTTACATGACAAGCTCCAGTACTCTTCTGTGGCCTTCTTCTTTGCTTCTGCCCCTTGTCCTGTCAATGTGGCATAGGCCCTCAACCGGCTCTCGTCAGGCCCTTTGTAGATGTGGCCATGATTGGTTGGATTTTGCAGCTAATGGTGTCTGCCGGAACAGAGAGTCAGTCGCACACCAGCCCTCCTTAGTTTTTTTAAATGACATGCATGGGAGGTTACTGTGTTACTATTGTTTGCTTCCCTTATTGGTCCCGGTAACTCATGGGCAACCCTTATATTGTAATTTACTTAAACAAGTTTATTCTGTCTGTCCTTCCGCCCGCCCGTCCATCCGTCCTTCCGTCTGTGTGTCTGTCTGTCTCTCTGCCTGCCTGCCTGCCTGCCTGCCTGCCTACACACACATGAGCAATGACTTGTGGTCTATATTTCTTTCATCATTAGGGACAGTTTTTGATCTTAAGTAAACTATAGCCTAGACTACCTTGAATTTGTGTTTTTATAATCTACCCATGATAATATTCAAATGTTCAAATATCAGAATAGACTACTATCACTGCATGCCATAAAGTTCATAGGCATTGACAACATGCATGTAGATTTTTAGAATTTAAGAAGAAGAAAAACAGCAGAAGAAGATGAAGAAGTAGAAGAAGGAGGAGAAGAAGAACCACGTGTGAGTTATTACCATTTATAACCTTGCGGTGAAGGACAGAAGGGTCTTGAGCCTGAGGAATTAAGGCTGCCTGGCTAGTGCAGTTGCTGCAAACTGTGCAGGTTAGGTTTGCCCTCGACAGGAAAATGCATCACCCTACCAAGGATTTGAACCTGGGTCTCCTGAATGGGAGTCCGGGATTCTAGCCACTCAGCCAGATTCTCCTCATTTGATTGTAATTTCTTCAGCATTTAGAGTTTAACATAATTAAAGCCCATGTTTATAATTTACACATCAAAAAGTGAAAAGTAAAGAACCATTTCCTATGCCTAGAAGCATGTTGGGTATATGGTGGTAGCCCCATATTTGTATAGACCAATCAGCACTTGGCGGTCACCCTGGTCGAGGGGTTAGCAGCTTTCTCCGTAACCCCGAATACTCTCGTGTTTGACGTGAGCGCACGAGAATTGGAAGCGGTTCGAGTCGCGCCAGTGACTTATGAGAGTATGGAGCCGGTCGCTCAGAAAGTCGTGGCGTGCTGATGAGCATAATCTAGCCTAGGAATCAACATACAGCTGAAAGATGCTGATGTTGACCGCAATATCCTGAAACAAGATGGAAACGTGGAAAAAAAGGAAAAAAAGATCAGCACTTGATATGTGATATGGTCATTATCTCACCAGCTGCCCTTACTTTCCAGAATATTTTCTGGTAGCCCTTTTAGGTTGTTTGAAACTGGGAACCCAGCAACAACTTTTAAAAAACCTCACTTATGTCTAGTTGACACTTAATAACTCCTTACTTTCCAGAATATTTTCTGGTAGCCCTTTTAGGTTGTTTGAACCTGGGAACCCAGCATCAACTTTTAAAAAACCTCACTTCAGTGCGGATTTAAACACACATGACCACCAGACAAGTGTGGTAGCCCCTGCGCCACCACAACTCCCCTTACATGTCACTATGGCATATTGGGATAAGGGGGCTCTAGAATTCTGTTCCCATGGATCACACACAAACACCGCAGTGCTGGAAAGGGTCCCATTGTGTGTATGTCATGGGAAATTCACAGGTTTTGAAGGGGTTCACAACAATTGTGAATATAAACACTGAAGCCGTAAACAACAATTTTTATTGGGCGTATGTCGCTGCGTCTTGTCAGGTGCATACAGTTATATATCATAGGATGTGAAGAGGCGAATCATATCTTGCCTGAAATACATATATTTCAACCGAACTGTGATTTATCCATTCACTTTATATGATATATTTTAAATATATTTCAGCCTAACTGTGATTTATCCATTCACTTTATATGCTATATTTTTCTGCAGTAATGCACCTGACAAGATGCAGCGAAATATGCCAGGCAATAAATCGTACAAGCTGTTGTTTTTGGCTTCTATTTGTATATTGAAGAGATGTCTAGTTGCCTGTGTGTTGTACTACATTTATTACTTTAATGAGGTGCTGTCATTCATTTGGTGTGGTCAATTTGATATTTGATTTATATTTTGTCTATTATGTCCTCTAATTTCTACTTCTGTTCTCTACTACTGTAAGTGCCAATAAATATCTGTGAATATATTGCCCATGGTATTCCAATGGTCTCATGGGTTGCTCAACAATTAATGTTTGTAGGTATATCAGAACAATACATATTATAAATTATCATTTTATGGTTAAGTTTTCTAATATTGACTTTCATCCTGGGCAGTGAGTTATTCACTTACTCTTTATACTGCTAACTGTGAACAATATTTAATGTGCTCAACCTGCACAATCTAGTTTTTTCACCCGTATCCAAGAAGATAAGATATCTAATCCCTATATCCTGGGTCTCTACTTATGTTATAAAAAGCTATTTTTGCAACAATCATTATGGCATTCATTGGTCTTTAATAAGTTTGTTTTATCCATTGTGAGTGTTGGAGCTACTAATATGTTTGTAAGTCAGGAGTGTTAATATATATCCCATTGTAACCCAGAAATGTTGAACAGAATATCATTGGTACAAATACTACTACTCAATATGTGATTGCTATGAGAAATTCACAGGTGTCGAAAGGGTGTCTATTTCTCCGTGCATGAACGTACACTTGTATGATAGACATATTCTCATAATACATACATTAAAAACAATATATGTTAAAAACTGTTATCCAGTTGAAAAATATATATCACTATGGACACTAAAACGTATACAGCCTACAATATATGTTCCTAAACGTAACCCATAAGGGATGAATATGACATTGATGAAAAATAAAACTGAAGAAAGAATGACCTGTTGGTCCATCCTGCAGCTTTTCCAAACATGTACACAGATGACTGACCTTGACCTGAGCTACTGTACTCGGCTGGCCAGTGCTCCAGAGTGTGAAGTGCTGTGGACCCTGCCACAATCATTAACCTGCTTGTCTTTGTGTGGATTGATGTTACAAGATAAAGACATACTGGTGGAGTCTGTCACAAGGCTGTCACGTCTGACAAGTCTTAAGCTTTGTGGCGTGCCAGCCCTCAATGATGAAACACTGACCAGGGTTTGTTGCTTTTATAAAGTTAATAATGTTCCAGTTGTCAATATTTATTTTCTTGGAATGCAGTGACAGTATTCTTCTTCTTCATCTCATCTCATCTTGTTCCTCTTGTACCTTGCGGTGTCGAAGTGAAGCATAAACAGCGGGAGAGTGCCCGTTTATGGGCTTCATATATCCAGATTCCTTTGGACTCTGTTATTCCCTCTGTCCATTGTTTACATGGTCAGCCTCTTCTTCTGGTTCCATTTGGTCTGTACATCATTGCTTGTTGTGGTATACTGGTTAGTAATTTTGTTATATAGCCAAACCATTTAACTTGTTGTTTTCTAATTAAATCTAGCACTGCTGTAACTCCCACTTTAATCTTGATTTCTTGATTTCTCTTTTCTTAATACATTGAGTATTCTTCTCAGGAATATCATTTCCATTGTTGTAATTTTTCTTTTCTCTTTTTCTGTCATTGTCCACGTTTGTCATTGGTAGCATAGAATTGGTAAGAGAAAATTGTGTTGTAGAGTGCTTGTTTAGTATTTACTGATACATGTTTGTTCTTTAGTATTGGTGTGTAGTGTTGTTAGGAAGATTGTGTTGTAGAGTGCTTGTTTAGTATCTACTGATATGTGTATGTTCTTTAGTATTGGTGTGTAGTGTTGGTAGGAAGATTGTGTTGTAGAGTGCTTTTTTTAGTATCTAGTGACACATGTTTGTTCTTTAGTATCTGTGACAAAATCAGCCTCTCTCTAGTCCGCTGAGTTACGTTCATGCCATTCTTCCCAATGTTACATCACTAAATAATATTTGTATTTATTTTATAATTGTACAATTATTACATTGATATTCACATATTATACTTGTATATCTGTCTGTAGGCTAGAATGCACTTTGTTAGTGTAGGGAATTTCCTGAGTTGTATGTTTCTCTCCTTCACTGAGAGCTGACTGAATGCGATATGCGTGACATCAAGGTTTCAAGTCTCGATAGGTTGCTTGATACCTCATAGAGGAGAAAGGACGGACTATCTGGTGAGGAAATTATATCCAAAATTATCTGAAAAAGAAACTGATCAGTTCAATTTTGAAAGAATTGTTCTGTTAGTGAGATATCTCCTTTGGCTAAACACATAATTATCCATTTCTGAATGTGTCAACTAATCAAGGTGTGGAGAGAAAGTTAAAACCAACTGTACCATAGGCCTGAGAGAAATTATAACCATCTGCCTATGGGAACCTGTGATGTGAAAAAAGTCAACGTGAATAATATACTACGCCAAACTAATATCCCATGTTTCTCCAATTCCACAGATTGTCGAGAAAATTGGCCACAAGCTTACAGATGTAAACTTGAGTGAGATTGGGACGCAACAAGTAACAGACAATGGACTGAAATCTGTGGCTACATTTTGTACCATGCTGAAATCTGTCTGTATCAGTTTGCATCAGCAAGTTACAGGTGTTACTCTCCAACCCATATTTACAGATCCTGTGAGAGCATACAGAATACAGAAACTTTCCATCAGTTGTAAATTGGTAATATATTTTAACATATATGTATGCTTATGTATTGATGAAAACATAAAGTTATCTGCCTTTGTGGCTAATATTTCCAACCATTTGTCATATGAGACAAGCTTAATGCTTAATAATGTTTATCAAATATTTTGTTTCATTTTGCCATATTTATAATTTGTTTGTATTTCTATATTCAATAGCAATATAGTTAAGGGAACAAAACTTGAAAGCAACTGATTCTAAAACTTTAAAATATAGAAAGAAATGGATATGAAAATTCAAAGAGAAGCAACAATCCATGACTAAAAATTGAGAAATTCTCATTCCTTTTAACACATGAACTAAGTGAAACTGCAGATGCTGACACTGGATAGGGCACCATTGATAAAACCTGATAATAGTGTAGCTAGAAAGTCTTTTCTCTGGAAACCATGGGGCAAATGTAATAGGAGAGAGACCTAAAATATATGGAGAAGAGAATTAGATATTGAGATGAATAATATGGGTAGGGCATGGAGGGAACTGCAAAAGTCAGCAGCAATTAGGATGGCTTGGCCTGAATTTGTTGAGGACAAAAGCTGCAGTGGAGGATAAAGAGCAGAAGAAGACATGTGTAATTCACAGTTCTTCTTCAGCAGCCAAGAGTTACTGTGGTATGGCCATGAACATGACAGTGTACCTGAGGTTTCCACCAGTCTTCCACAGTGGGTCTTGTAGTGTTGCCCCTGTGTTCCTGATTTCCATTCCCTGCCTGGAAAATTCTGGGCAGTCTTGTTGGGTATGTTCTGAAGTGTGTTTTGGTGCTGCAAGTTATAGACTCTGAGACTCATAAATGGAAGTGTGCTCTGTGTCCATAGTGTCCTGTTTTGAGTTAGTAATATTCAATAAAAACACAAGGTATGTCAGTTGAATGTGAGAGGGGAAATATTTGCTGCTTCAGTTAAACAAATTCAACAGAGAATGTTGTAATTCTCATTGTCACAGACTGGTTTGTTGTTGTTGCCGTCACTTGCTTTGATTTGAACTCAAGCGTAGTCCATATACGTGCTACAATGTCTAGTGCATTGGACTGATTTGTGTGTGTGCTTTCCCTATTACCAGTGTATTTCGTCATAACATGAACCCACTCTGACTTCTGAGGTGCTTGTAATTTAAGACCCCAAGTCAAGGAAAAGAAGTCAACATTTAGTCAAACTGACCGACTTAGGGGGTCATTGTTGAAAAACTTCATATTTAAGAAATATGTGTGGTTTCAAATGTGTTCTAAAGAATATAATATTTAATTGTATCTAGTATAAGTACTGTTTGATGCATTGTTTAATCTGGTATAGGCGTTATTGTCTGATGCATTGTTTAATTTCTATAACACATCCTTTATCTGATTATATAATAATATTTTAAAAACTTGAGCTTTATATAAGGGCTGGTTTTCAGATATACTCATTAACTTTCTTTGTACATTTAGGTAACATATAGTATTAGTATGTAGTCTCATGGACAAAATTATATACAGTAGCTAAAATATGCAATAGATGTAATTTTTAAATAAAATTCCCCCGAAATAAAAGAATTAAAGTAGAAAATTACATTATAATACTTGCTATTATAGAGGCATGAAAATAATTGCACAAGTTTTGACTAATTTTCTTTTAACTGACAATAAAATGGAAGCTGTAATGACATAGCAATTATTACACCCATCCGCTAACCTTTGCTGCTGGGTTCAGAAACCCCTAGAGGTAGTATTGGTTCATGACTATATAACTGTGGGATGGACCCAGCTTCATAGATCTATAGGAGTCCACTAGTTATCTCCGTGGGCTGGTAATATAGAAGATTTGTTCTGGTCCATTAGTGGTCACTGTGGTCACTGGCTTGTAATGTAGAACATTTATAGTAGTCCACTAATTGTTTCCATAGGCTTGTAATTTAGAATATTTATAGTGGTCCACCAGTGGTCACAAAGTGCTTTTAATGTAGAAGATTTATAGATGTCCTAGTAGAAAATATTTTGAGAGTTAAAGTGCGTAGCATGTTACAGACTATGTCACTCATTGAGTAACTCAATGCATTTGGTCAAGATTTATATACCCAGCACCATATGGTCACCAGTAGGGAAAAGAAAACGGGGAAGACCAAGAGAAACCCTGCGTAGAACCATCATCAGAGAAGGCTCATTCAACGGCCAAGTGAACATCCAAGATCTACAACAGGTAGCAGCGAACCGCCAGACATGGAGAGCCATGACTTCTGCCCTATGCGCCGACTTAGGCTCAAGAGGAAAGACTAACTAATTAATATATCAAAAATCCCATGGCATGGAAAGGTCGTTGATCTTTACTTTTGACCGAAAAATGTTCAGATGATTAATTTAAAAGGCAGATACTTTATATTAGAAGGGAGGAAATCTCACACACAATTCATCACCATAAGTTGTAATAACTCAACAAGCCTATTTCCAGATGGATGTCAGCATATTAGACTGCATGGTAGTCAGCTGTCCAAATTTGGAGTTGCTGGAACTATCAAATATTAGCGCAGTTAATGATGAAATGATTATCAACTTGGCTGACCATTCACCAAAACTGACCCAGTTGGATTTGAGTGGTTGTAGGCAGGTAAGCACATGAACCATGTTTAACAAATGCTCCACATTGCAACACTGTTACTGGCTTTGTGTGTTATGTAATTAATACAGAATATAATTCATCTAATCACTTCACTATTCTACTTACAGTTCTACTGACTATTCTACTTACAGTTTCTACTGACTATTCTACTTACAGTTCTACTTACTATTCTACTTACAATTCTACTCGCTATTCTACTTACAGTTCTACTGACTATTCTATTCACTATTCTACTCGCTATTCTACTTACAGTTCTACTGACTATTCTATTCACTATTCTACTCACTATTCTACTTACAGTTCTACTGACTATTCTATTCACTATTCTACTCACTATTCTACTTACAGTTCTACTGACTATTCTATTCACTATTCTACTCACTATTCTACTTACAGTTCTACTGACTATTCTATTCACTATTCTACTTACAGTTCTACTTACTATTCTACTTACAATTCTACTTACTATTCTACTTACAATTCTACTCGCTATTCTACTTACAGTTCTACTGACTATTCTATTCACTATTCTACTTACTATTCTACTTACAGTTCTACTCACTATTCTACTTACTATTCTACTTACAGTTCTACTCACTATTCTACTTACAATTCTACTTACTATTCTACTTACAATTCTACTTACTATTCTACTTACAATTCTACTCACTATTCTACTTACAGTTTCTACTCACTATTATATTTAAAGTTCTACTACTATTCTACTTACAATTCTACTTTAATTTCTACTTACTATTCTATTTATAATTCTACTTACAATTCTACTCACTATTCTACTTACAGTTCTACTCACTATTATATTTAAAGTTCTACTACTATTCTACTTACAATTCTACTTAATTTCTACTTACTATTCTATTTATAATTCTACTTACTATTCTACTTACTATTCTGTTTACTATTCTATTCACTATTCTACTTACAATTTTACTCACTATTCTACTTATTATTCTACGTGCTATTCTACTTACTGTTCTATTCACTATTTTAATATAATTCTACATACTATTCTATTCACTATTCTACTTATTATTCTACTTACTATTGTACTCACTATTCTATTCATGAGCAAGTTTATGTAACATTGCAGAGAATATACATCTTTGTGGTAGCAACGTATGGATGGAGTCATGGACATTTGGCAATCACTAAAGACAAAAACTGGGGATTTTGAGCTCACATGTTACAGAAAAGTTCTTACAATATTTTGGACTGATAAGAAGAACAATTTTGACATTTTACAAGACCTGAACATCAAAGAATACTTGCTCATAGACAGTGTCATGTCTCAGAATCTTAAATACTTTTGTCATATTAAACATCACAGTGGCTTGGAGAGAACAGTAATGGAAGGAATGGTTTCTGGTAGAATAGCCAGAGGTGGACCAGCATGAAGATGGACACAGGATACTGCAGACATCTTGGGCTTGGATTGTTTCTGGGTTCTTTGTATGACTATTATTTATCTAGCCCTTTCATTGACTCTTGTACTGAAGTGACAGAAATGTATCTGTGTGTTGTTTATGAAGTATTGTCACAATTGAAATGTTCTTGATTAAGCAATGTTCACACGTCAGATGTTGTGCTTACTTGAGAAGTCACCCTCAATGACGGTCACCTAACTTGAGAAGCCACCCTAAGTGACATCCATCTTACTTGAGACGTTATCTTCGGAAACAGTTACCATACTTGCAAAGTCACCTTCAGTGACCTTCACCTTACTTGAGAAGTCATCTTAGTGACTTTCACCTTAGGTGAAATGTCACCTGTATTTATTCCATCAGTTGTCATTACGTACTTGCAATATAGAAATTTAAGCAAACATACATTAGAAAGAAGACACATCTAAATTTAGAAACACCTGATCAGAACAGTAGTTTAAACCGGCTAGTACTTGACTCAACAACAAATGTAATTTTTCACAATGTTTTATAGCAAGAAGCAGGCATATTGGTATAATGGTTAGGAAGGTGCGCTAACAATAACATGAGTGGCTGCACTAGGCTTTATTGTCAGCATTATGCACAGTGTACCTGTGCGGGCTGTTGGCTTGCAGACACTCCTGTCTATTCCATTGTTCACATGGGGCAGTGAGGAGCATTTTGTGATATTCACTGGCACAGGAACGGAGCAATATGGGGACGCCGTGAAGGTGGAACCGTGACTAACTAACTAACTAACTGGACATATGCTATGGGAGGAAAAGACTGGCCACTTATTCCTTTATTCCTCTGTGCAATCAGGCCAACAAAATGTGATGGTTCTAATACTTCACATAACTACAGTGGGTTCCTTCTAGGGACTTTTTTCTTTTTTGTGTGTCATAGAAAGAGTGAACCAAAATAATAATTCAGAGACAATCCATGGTTCACTCACCTCAAGACAAGTACAACTAAATAGATGATCTTCTCTTACTTAATGATAAATGTTTCTGTGTCACAGGTTACAGATGCAGCAATTTGTTACTTAAGTGGGTGTTGTCCACTGACCAGTTTGTGCCTGTCAGGTCTTAGAGCCATAACTGATAAAAGTATCTTTGCTTTGGCCAGCAGTTGTCCTCAGTTGGAAGAGATCTTTCTCAACGGTTGTGCTCAGGTATCCCCTGTGGCAGTCCAGTACCTAAAGGTCAGTTGATGATGATGATGATGATATGTCTGATAGGTTGAAGTGTTTTGTTTTTTTAAAATTCCATTCTACTATTACCCCCACCTCGCTCAACCTCAAAAGAGAAGTTATATTAGGGTCCATCGCCTGACTCAGATTAATAATCCCGTGACTGAGTCAGCCACAAATAGAATATTAATTTGAAAGGTTCAAAGAGGGTTATGATTGCATATGTTGAAGATCGAAGATTATACATAAATATGGGTGGTTTGGTTAGCAGATTCATCATAGAAATGCCAGTTTACATCACTGTAGAAAATGTGTTTAGATACAGGCCTCCTCCTCCTCCTCCCCCTCCCCCCTCCTCCTCCTCCACCTCCTCCTCCTCCACCTCCTCCTCCTCCTCCTTCTGCTGTAGCTTCTCCTTCTCCTTCTTTCGTTCGCTTGAAATATGTCTATAACTGCAATGTTGTCTCTTATATGAATTTAACTGTCTTTTTCAGTTCACACAGCGGTCCATAGAGTTTATCTTCCACAGTCGTCTCTCTAGGCCAGAAGGTTTGCCTAGATATGTTATATTTTGGGCAGTCTTGGAGTATGTGCTCTGCGGTCTGCGACGCTAAACCACATGTGCACATGGCTGATTCACCAATTTTGAATTTTGTGTACACGTGGTTGTGTAATCTATTGTGTCCTGTTCTGAGGTGCAGAATAATTACTTGTTTTGGTCTGTCTATCCTGAATGGTAATTCACAGCTAAGAACAGGCCTGAAGTACAGTAAGAAAAGCAGCATTATAATACATTGTGGCTTCACTGAATAGCACATAAGGCTGACAATAAAGCCGTGAGGTCTTGGGTTGGCTAGGTGAGTCCAGGATTCATAGCTGGTGTGATCCCATTTGTCTTGGAGTGACTAGTTAACAGCCACATAAAAGACCCACTATGGGAGGGTTACACAATTTATTATCTTCTTCTTCTTCTTCTTCTTCTGCGTTCATCCGGAGTTGTTTTTCGGACGTGATTGCGTTGTGCCTGTTTATAGCAGAGCTGCGTTCTTGTGCCGTTAGGCTGACGCATCCGACTTCTGCAGGCATTTGTTGACCGGGTTAACCTTCCCGGGCAATTTATTATCTGTATGGCTCATTTGTACTTCATTTTGTCTCAGACGTCAGTTACAAAAACGTCTCAATACAACGTCATGGAGTGCTGCAAATCACCTGCTTACTGCACAGAAAGAAAGTGTTGCAACCTGTGATTCTTTGTGAAACCTTAGAGAAACAATGAAATACGACACGTGCGGTAGTCAGCTTGTGTATGAACAACACTCCAACATATCCTGAAATCAAGTTAGACAAACAACTTTACTAAAAGGCACACTTTGAAGGAACAAAAGACAGAAAAGTGAGTTGCATATTCTTCAGAGGATGTCGCAGTCAACCCCAGCATTTTTTGGCTATTTGTGATTTCTTGGCAAGTTTACGTTCAGTAGTTTTCCACTGCTTTCCGAATGACTGACACTCATACCATTGACAATCAACGCATGGAGGTCTGCTGCCAAATTAGCTTCAGCTGTGTTTCGAACGCTGTATGCAGGATTACGATCTGTGTCCGCAACCCCTTCGTTTATGCTGCTTGCATATATTCACCTTGCAAGTTTAAATATGTCTCGTATTTTCCTTCTCATTCATGCAGGACTGTTGCCTGGGTAGGCTGTATGCAAGGCACAATGTTCCAAATGCCAGCCCTAACCAGCTGATGGCCAAAAATTTGGATACTGGAGAATTCTGCAGGGCAGATCTTCTTTAGCATATTTAAGAATCAATGTGTATATGTGTGTGCATTTGTATGTGTGTCTGTGTGTGTGCATGTGTATATATATGTGTGCGCGTGCGTGCGTGTGTATGAGTTTGTACATATATGTTATGTGTGCATGTATTTATATTGATGCTGTGCATTAATATTTGAAATCAATGTTATCTTACTGTAAATCTGTTAAAATAATGACAGTACCTATGTTATACAGGCTCAAAAATGTTACCTTATTAATGATATGTGTA